>JARHVA010001074.1:3555000-3956017 GCA_037957365.1 Torreya grandis
AATGTGATTTTAGGCATAATTAGACCCAATATCATCACAAGTTGAGTCAATTAGTCAATTAGGGTAATAAGTGATGTGATTTAGGCTGAATTGAGTCCTATGAAAATAATTATTACTCTAAATAATGTTAATTGTGGATAAATTAATTGATTTATGGTTTAGAGTTTAGTGATTAGGGTATAGGATATAAGGTTTAAATTTTAGGGTATATGGTTAAATCACAAAGGCAATTGGGGCCAATTTGAGCTTATTGAACATAATTATGAATACACAATGTGATTTTGGGCTCAATTAGCCTAATGTCATCACAGATTGAGCCAATTAGTCAATTAGATCAATTATTCATGTGATTTGGGCCAAATTGAGCCTTGCGAACCTAATTCTTACTCTAAAGGGTGTTAATTTGGCTAAATCAATTAGTTTAGGGTTTGCAATTTAGGGTTTAAGGTTTAGGGTATAACATTCAAGCTATATGGTTTAGGTTTTAGTGTATAGGGTCCAATCACAATGGCAATGATTTTTTTAACTAGATATTAGTTGACATGAATGGTCAATTATTTGAGAATAATTGATAAAGTAAAAAATGCTTAAATTTATCAAAATTTGGCAGAAATATCCATGATCTATGGAACGAAACAAGTGAGGTATGTGTTTTCTCCATGGGATTATTCTTATAAATGTATTCTAGAATTGTAAATCATGTTGTGTATGATTTTGTGCATTAGGTGGTGCTTGAATGCATTAGGGGCTCACTAATGAATTTCTCCTAGAGTGTATACCTTAAGGGGTGCACAAGTAATGGGGTGGGATCGAGTTGTTCAACTTTATGAGAGATGTTATAATACTATTCTATCATACCTACATCCATTCATGCAACCTTCATATTTCTTATGATTTCTCCTTGAAATATTGAAACCCTAAAATATGACCAAGTCTGAAACTATAGATTTTGACTAAGTCTGAAATATGATAGGATCCTCTAAAACATAAAATTTACATTATATCTCCTAGAGGTCTGAAATCACTCTTAAACATCTTGAAAGTATATAAATAAAATATAACTTAAATTATAAGAAACTATATGTCCATATTTTATCTATCTATTATGCATGACAATGTAATTAGTATTCCACGTATATGATTTTAGAAAAACAGTACCACGTATGCTCTTTTATAATAATAATACTACATACATAGTTCTAAAGAATAAAACCATGTACGTGGTTTTAATGACTAAAACAACATACATGGTTCTGGCTCAATAATTATCGAGCCTCTATACCAAGACTGCATATGCACTTTTTTTAAATTGCATACATGAAAATGTTGAAATCAGTTTGAATGCGAAATGTGTTCACTTTTTGGGCCCCCAATTCCATACACTTACCCCCCACCAATATCTAGTGTTGTGTTTATCTATATTATATTATGCATATTTCAATTATTATAAGTGTGGATCACAACAAGTGGTATCAGAGCCTCCACTTGGGTTCAATTCATTAAGTAGGTGGATACACTAGAATTATAGTGTTTGTCTAGGGATCATACATATGGGGGATCCTGGCATACAGGCACAAATTCAGTCTAGAGTATGGACTTTGGAAGCATGGTGGGATGTTATGATCTTGATTTTTAATTTAACTAACACCTCAAAGTTTAGGTGTAAAAATTCATTAAATTTGGTATTCAATCATCATTATATACATTAATATATCATATCCCTAGGTACATAACATCTTTTCACTTGTAAAAGTCCACATTCAAATATTAACTTATTTTTTTGGATGTTACCCTAGTCAAAGGTGTGGTTTTATTCAAACAAACATTTTACGAACACTTTTTTTGGTATAATTAAAAAGAATAAACATTTAAATTTGGTGTTCTATAATATTACTTGTGTTTTCATTGCTTACTTTTTTATATTGTTTATTTATTTTTGGGTAACTTATCATGCATGTTCTCTCCCCTTGCCCACTTATGGAACCCTAGGTGATCAAAATCATCTAGGTTACTATCATATTTAACTTAAGCATAACTATACTATGCTCTCCTCTTTCTCACTTGTAAGATCACGAGGATCACTTATAGTGAAACTTCCCTTCTTACTTTGGTTTTGAAAGTTTGATTTCATCACCATTCATGAGTTCGTAGGGCATAGTGACTCATATTTCATTCCCTAGCATGCATACTAACCTCATACATCTAATAGGGATATAAAGTGGGGGAAGTTGTCACTAAAGCATATATAAATTCCCCATAAAGGGTTTCATGAAATTTATGGGTTTATTCCTAATGGTAAATTGTTAGAGATCATTCTCAAAGTCCAAATTTTTTATAGTACTTCACTAATATTTCATAGTTGAAATGGTTGTGAACGGGCTAAACCCTCTTGTGAATTTCCTATTATTTATTCTTCTTCAACAAAATGTTTAGCCCCATGTACTATGAGGTATATCAAGGAATTTTTATAAATCCTTTCCAAAATCTTAGATTAAGACCTTTTGGTTGTAAATGATTTGTAGTGCAAGGGAAACCAGCCTTCCTCAATATCTCACAACATACCATTTGAAGTGAGGGTTAAGATATTAACATGTTCCCACCTTTTTTGAGGTAGATACGCAGCCTAAAGTCACTTTACACAACCATTTTGATACTAAAAATAGAGTTTGTCTTGTATGTATGTTCTTGATTATTTATTTATTTATACCTATTTCACATGATATAACTTACACATCAAACAAATCAAAATTATCTTTTCAAAATCACAGTAATGTAGTATATAATGTCATCATGACCATAATCAATGATAAAAGTAATAGAAAATAGTCAAATTAAACATCATATATTTGAATATACCAAGTAAAATAAAAAAAACTAACTAATCAATAGTTTAATCATTTGCTTTAAAACAATTTTTGTTTGTAATGAGTAGCATGGGATGTAACATGCATGTGT
Organism: Torreya grandis; assembly: GCA_037957365.1. NCBI lineage: Eukaryota > Viridiplantae > Streptophyta > Pinopsida > Cupressales > Taxaceae > Torreya > Torreya grandis. Next base: position 3,557,956 of record JARHVA010001074.1, read on the forward strand.
CATCCATCCCAACATCATGCCCCACACACTCTCCATCTAGCCTTGACCAATTATACCTTCATGAAGTCTGCAAACACATTGTAGTCTACAATCTGTTGTAATGCCTTTATGATTAAAAATAGTCATATGGCTATGTCATTGTCACCACATTAGTACTTTATGTAGGGCCATGTGAATATTGTGCAAAATATCATAAATAGTTAGAATGTCATGACCTGGTTGTTTGCATTAAGATATACCTGGGAATCATAGACTCCTCATATTACCTTATATGTGGAATCTTTTAAATGACTTAATTTATTTATATAAATTTATTTTATATTGATCATTCGTAACCACTTCATAAACATTGAGATCTGTAGAGACTTTGTGATTGTGACAAGTGCCACCCATTCTAATGTCATTGATTCAAACCTCCCTATAGAAACTTTGGGGGATATTTGCCTTCATGAAGTGTACATATGAATTATGTTATAAATTATGTGTCATAACATTGAAAACCCACATGATTCCATTGAATTAAAAAATTGGTTGTGATAGCCTTTAACAAATGGGGGCCACATGGATTGTGTAAAGACTCCATTATACGAAGATCACTTTAGTTATAATGACAATAAAATATTAAGTTTGAAAGTGGTCCCAAATGAATAAATAAATTATAATAATGTAATTAAGATATAACATTATGAATAAAATAAATTTAAGTCGTGGTTACTCCATTAAATATATAATTTTTAAGAATATGTGGAGCTAAGGAAGTCGGCAGATTCCATCAAATCCATGGATAATTCATCGAACTTCATGAACTTATGACCTATTAGAAAATGTATGAAATTTTAGAATAATAATTGTGAGAAATTTAATAAATGAGATTTTCTGATAAATGTGGATAATTTTATTAATGATTTATAGGTTTTTAGATGTTCTAAATTCGATGATGGGGTATGTTTTAGTTTTCAAGTATGTTGGATGAAGTTTTACTTGTGATCTCTATTCATAAATTAGGGATTGAAACTTGACATGAACTTGATAAATTTAATTGTAGCCAAATTATCCATATTAATTTGATATGATTAATTATGGATAAATTTGTATGTTTGTTTCACATTACTATGAGACATGTTAGTGTGTGTTATCATTTTACTTTGATGTTTCACATAGGCACAATTAAATTATTATAAAAAGAAAAAAATATAGTTGATTTTGGATTATATCAAAAGGGTACTACACATTGGTATCAAATCATGGTTGAGCACGTATGTCATTTTTAGGAAAGCCATGCATTTTTATAAGTGCATTAATATAAGTTTTTAAATTCTTAGAGGTATAATTTTCCTCGCATGATTAATATTAACCTTCTCTTGTATTTGTAGGTATATGAGATAGATTGCAATAAGTCTAGATGAGGAAAAGAGTACAAACATTTTATTGAAGTTGTGATACCCAATGAGTCATTAGAACAAAGAGAAGACAATTTTCTTACCTTACCCATTGACTTGGAAACACTAATAGTATTTAGAGATATCTGGGACAGAATGCCTCTTAGGCAAGACATTAAAATGGAAGTGGACTAGGAACCATCTAGTGGAAAGAACATGAGCATAGTGTCAACCAATAAAGAGATCTTAGCCTAACACATGAAAGAATGCACATTGAGATAACTCATGGAAATGGTAACACACATCAAATATTAGATAGGATCACCCATGAATTTAAGAAAGCTACCCAACCCAAGTTCAATGGATAAATATTTGGTTGAGAGATTGAGGCATGGTTAGTTGGTATGCGAAGGTGCTTTGGATTTAAGGGTTTCTCCAATAAAATCAAGGATATAATTGTTATCTTTTAGCTAACTGATGAAGGGGCCCTATGGTGGGACTATCATGAATAAATGGAGAATCTAGGCATGGCCACTGTCACTTGGGAAAGGTTCTAGGAATGATTCTAGAACCATTATCTATCAAATACTTATTTCACAGATAGGATTAATGAGTTCAATTATCTATAAAAAATAATATGATTGTGGTTGAATACGATGCTAATTTCTTGAGACTTCTCAAGTATGTCGGATACATCAATAATAAACCTACTAAGATCAATAAATATTTTAGTGGAATCTCACCAGCTATTGGAAATCTGGTGTTGCTTTTTGAGTCCACTAGCTTGTTTAAGGCCACCCAAAATACCACTTGGCCAAATAAAAATTCAATAAGGACAAATATTATGAGTAGAGGAAGACTCAAAAAGATATATGAAATAATGGATTAATCCATACCCTGTGGCAGTTTTTAATGCTACAATGCTTAACAATAGTAACAAGATAAGCAGGACCACCCACTAAATGACTGTCACGATAGGCATCCAGATACTCGACCCCTAGAATTACAAGTGGTGAGACACAACAGAGCCAACGACATCTTGAACAATATAGACAAGATAAGAACAAGAACAAGCCCACAAACAAAGGGATATATGACCCAACATTTATTGAGTGTTTTATTTGTGGTGAGTCCAACTATGTGTGGCAATGTACACATTGTTCATATATGCCACTAGCTTAGGATTGATACATGAATTTGAAGTTGATGATGGTTTTTATTATAGGATCCATGTATCAGTTGAAAGGCACCAAGCCATTGAGGTTGAAATTGGAGGTAAGATTGGTTCCATTATTATTTTTGTGTTGATAGACCTCTGTGCCACCAGTTATTTTATTTCACCTATAATTATTTAATGGTGTAGCTTGAAAAGTATGAAACAAGAGGGCTTGAGAAATGTAGATATGGCCTCAAGTGCAAAGTAATTCATTACCTTAGTGGTAAGGAATTTTCACTAAAGTTTGGGAAACTTTGTGACCAAAGTAGACTTTTAATGCACCACTCTAGGATCATATGATGTAGTAATTGGAATGGACTGGTTGGAAAACCATAAGACAACGATGAATTATTTTGAGAATCCTGTGAAATGTTTGGATGATGATGGTCAAGCCACAAAGATTCATATTATCAGAAGACCCATTTTTTTGAGATTTATCACAACCAATAGCTTAAGCGATTTATGAGACATGGTTGTCAATTATATGTCATCAATATTTTAGGGGATGGCAATGGACAATCTAAATAAACATATATCTAAATTAAAATCTCTTTTAAAATTAAATTATTTTTTATTATTAAAACTTTTCAAAATATCATATTTTAACAACAACAAAAAAAAAAAAAAAAAAAAAAAAAAAAAAAAAAAAAAAAAAAACTGCTAAACTATTTTTTTAAATAATATTGATGTTATAAATAATCACCGTCAGATCAACCAAAATTGGTCTTATCACATACGTACTTTCTCATACTTAATGTTTATCTATCCTAACACATAATTTAGATGTACTACTAAAACCTTAAAACAAAAGCAACCGTCTAGACGGTTCTATATCAACTGTAGGGTTTAAAGCAACCAGCCTTCCTTCTCATGCTTTCTACACCGGAAGATCCTGAAGTCTTAATTTTTCTTTTAACAGGGCACAAATTCTTAGTCTTGCATTCTTCTTTAATTTGCTTCAAAGTATGGCAAGCAGTAGCAGTGCAAACCAGGAAACAGTGGCGTTCACCGGTTTCAATGTGAAGGTTATGGATGTCTATTATAACTTGTTTGGGCTACCTTTTACTCAACCTGACAACTTGGTTAATATGGTTTTTGTCATTACAGAAATTCTGTTCGGAGGACAATCAGAAGTTAAGTGTATGCAAAATTGTTTTGACAGATGAGATTGTGTTTGTGCTCAGGAATGACGGAAATTGTACAGCATATCAAAGGGGTGAGTTCAAACATTTTTAATATTTTTTTTTCTTTTTTTCTAAATAAAACGTGTATATTTTTTGGTTGGTTTTTAAAATATAATTTTTTATTTTTAAAAAAAAAAAAATATGAAAATTTAATTACGTGGATTGTAGTTAAAAGTGAGGATGATTGTATAAAATGTATTATTTAAATATAAAAAAAGATGAAATGAGGATCTTATTCCAAGAACAGAATGGATACCCTCCATCCTTAATATTAAGAAAGTAAAATTTCAATAAAAATAAAAATAAAAACTTAAAAATTATTTTTAAAATATTATTATTTTGATAATTAATTATATATATATATATAAATTATATTGTAAAAATAATTAATATAAAAAAATTAAACATTCTAAAATTTAATATTCAATTCAAAGTGTACCTTGAAAACTTCAAACCAATTTTAAAATTTAAAGTTGTCATTAAATTTTTGAAAGAAGGCTACCAGCTTTAAAGTAGATGATAAAATTTAATAATTATAGAAACGATTTTTTTTATTGTAAAAAATATTTTTTATAAATAGTAAATAAATTATAGAAATTATTAAATTTTTACTTCAAAAAATATAAAATAATATAATAAAATATAATAAAAATTTTCAATTTTTTAATTTATTATTATTATAATTGAAAACTTTTAAATGACAAAAATATGTACATCTCTGTTTAGTTATTACAATATTAAACAAGTGTCTTGGATGGCTTAATACCTGCCCTTGCTTATCCTCGCACTTATGTCTCATTCTTCATGATTGAAATATTGTACTCATAGTGATGGCCCGTACCCATATGTACAATGTATTCTACAATTCTTACTGATGGATGTGATTACTAGATGCTACATAATATCGTGTTACATGTGCATTATTTCAAATTATTTGTACAGATCATGACTGCAATATAGGCATTGGCATCAACCTTAGTTTTTATCCTTAAAGCAATGACCAAGGTTAAATTTTGAGAACAAGGAGATAGCGAGAATCTTCAGAACGTATCTGTATGCCATATTTATGGCTATTCTGATCATGAGTCCACTTAACTGGTGGCGCAACCTTTTTTCCCCGAAACCATGGACATTTTTATAATTTTGCAAAACATCTTGCAAGTTGCCATAAGCAGCGTTGCCCCACCGTAATAGCCTTCATTTTCCACCCTAGTTACCTGCAGAAAAGACAATTTACATTATGCTTTCGCATTCATATACTCACAACAGTTGTATATAAGAGGTTTCATGAATAAAAGAAAAAGAAACCCGACGGGCTATACCCAGAAAGAGTAAGTACCATGCACTGGTAAATTAGCTCTGAGATCAAGATCTACAAATGGGTACTTGTGAAAAAATCTAACGGCATTGAATCATAAAACTAAGAAAGAAAGTGCACCCACCAGGCGATCGACAGAGTTGAATTTGACCAAATCATGATATGGGTGTGGCTCATTGACAAGGTCTTGTGATGGCCTGAGGTGAGCAGTGGCCCAGAAATTTGCAAGGCCAACTAAGAGTGTACGGACATAATAGTCATCATCGGGATTGCCTAACATTCCAACTCTAGCATATGCCCGGTGCTCTATGTAATTTTCTTCGATTACACCCATGTTGGTTAAATGATTCAAACTGACTTCCACAGCGGGTGAAGCGACTGCAGCTGCGGCAGCCACTGTCGGCCGAGATTGAGAGTGCCCAAGCTTATGCATCTCTGTGCACAGCAAACTGGTCCCATTTTTCTTGATGATATAGCAGACGAGAGGATATTTCATGGTTCAGAATTGTCGTTGCAAAGGGCTATTGCCAGGGTGGTCTTGCCACTACCTCCCATGGCGACAAGTGAAACGTCTTTGAGGAACAAACGCTTCCTCAGCTCATCAACTGAAATCTGCAAACCCACTTGAAATTCAGGGAATTCAGTAATCTGCCACAAACTTGCAGGGTACAGCACCATCTGCCAATGGTAAACACGTGCCGGCTACTCCAGTCGTCCATAACCGCCTGCATTCTCTCCACTCTTGTCCTAGCAAAACGCAGAACATATAAACACGAAGCCATTTCATTGGTCGGAACAAAACAAATTATTTCTTACTTACTGCTAACTGGGAAAATATTATTTTATTGCCTAAAACATTACGAAATAGTAAATATGCAATACACAAAATGTTTTCATTGGCCGGTAGGAAAGCTTTGACCGAAGTAAACGCTGCAAATGATTACAATAGTACCGGGCAAGTACTAACAAATATAGATGTGAAATAGGTGTTAATGGGTCCCTAAGATTATTTTAATGGTGAATTGTTACTTACCAAGCGATTTTGTGTTGTTTGGCAGATTCTAGCAGAGCAATTTTTAATGTCAATTTTAACGACGAAAACAGAGCATCTCGATTTATTTGCGATATAAAGTATGACTATAAAAATTTGAGATCGCTCGTGAAATGCAAGGACGACACAAATATATCATATCTATTTGATCCAGAAGATAAGCCACAACCACTCATGTCCCTCTTATGCTATAAACATAGGTATATCTTCTTTCATTTTGGCTTTTATTCTCATCTTTTGGAAATTTTAGCCAACAAATTAAAAGCTGATACAGATTTTTTTTCTTTTGTTTCTATTCAGATCTGTTCAATTGCACTACTCACTGGATGATAACAAAGAGTTTAAGAATTTCATAACTTATGATATTTTGAACGAGAGATAGATGGTCTATAACGATGAATCAAGGTGAGATAGAAATTTGTTATAAAATTTAATCTGCATTAACTCTTCTTGTTAACAAATCCTGCCGCTTTCATGGTTTCTACATTTTGTGTTCCAGAATGTTCCACGTCTACGACTTACAGAACTTGGAGTTAGTGTTCAGCATGCCGGAAATCGTTGGCGACATGACCCAGCTTGCATTTATCTCAGCTGACTACATTTCAGACAAGTGAGATGAGATCCCGAACGTCCAAAAATAACTTTGTTACATAAAGTAAATTATTTGTTGTCTTTTGATATTCACAACCCATTCTCCAAACCTGTAAAACTGTACTAACCCAAATTAGGGTTAATTTTACAGCACAGAGAAATGGTTCATGATGGGCAATGAGTTAAACAGAAACAAGTACAGATTCTACGATAGCAACATGCTGCCATCGAGCATAATCCCACTCTTCTTCTACGACAAAAAAGACGGCCACAAGATACAAGAGCCGAGGCCAGTAACCATCCTCCTTCGCACCGCCCAAACCACCGCAGACCGTGTAAATGTGAGAGTCATACAACTCTGCGACGAGAAGGTGCTGTTCAAGCAAGTTGACGACCCCAGCCTCACAGTTTTCGACGTCTCGTTTGACGCCCTTCAAAATTGCCCGAAAAACATATCAAGAACACGAATCCCGACCGTCCTTTCTCCCAAATACTTGCCCGGCGTAAAGCAGATTTTGACGGTCCCGAAGGTCGGGGAGCCACTGGAGATATCCAATCTCGACGGCTTCACAGTGATTCAGATTGACGACCATTGCCCTGAATTTGACGAGAACAAAAAGCAGCCTCCGGTTGGAACACTGGACGGGTCTTTTCAGGCGCTCAACCATGTTATGTCTGACGAAGACATTACTGTTTCATTTTGCCGTGATTTTAATAGAGGTAAAAAGGTGGGTAAGCGTAAAATCAGTTTTGGGAGTATAAAGAGGGCAAGTGCTTGGGGAAAATTGATTACATTTCCATGAAATCCTGTGGATTGAGTGGCTCTGAAGCGGTAGAGGCTTTAGAAAAAATAAGTGCTTTAACATATGATGAGAAGAAGGGTGAGCTTTATACAGGGATTTCTTCCTCGGGCTGTTTACGTGTGGTCAAATATACCCGTGTCGTCGATGGAGTAGCTGAATTTTGGCTGTTAAAAATACGTACAATTTTGGTGGAGATTGGAGGAAGCATAGCTTTGGCAGTCATTTTTTAGCATTTAAGACAGTTTTTAGGTCTGTGTTGTTACTCCTGTGGCTTTGAGTTGGACTTGATCTAATATACTGTTACTTTGATTGTGGTTACATTTGGTCACAACTATAACTCTTGCAATTGACAAAGATAATGGCAAATAAGGAAAAGAGTGTGGAGAAAACTATGATGGCTGCTCCGTGACAAATAAGAGTCACCAGGGTAGTGGAAGATCTGAAAGAAAATGTGTTACGTAAAAAATTGTACAAATCCAATCTAAAGTCCTAGAAGCAAATTGTTATGATGATCACATAATACTGAAGTAAATGTCTTCATATTTTTTTTTGAGCTACTTGTCTTAATATAAATATTATATGAAAATTTGCACTATGACATTCTTTTTTTTTTTCAAATTCTTTTACCTTATAATTATTGTCATCATATCTCACTAAGATTTTTTTTCTTACTGCACAATTCATCTCAATTTCATCATATTTGATTGGTTCAATCATGATTCACTTTGGGTCAATTTGAGTTCCATAAACTTATATATTTCGAATATACGATCAAATTTTAAACATCAATTATACTAACCTCTCGATCTTACGTGTTATGCTTTCTAAGCTTGCTAAACATCGATATTATAATATGTACATGCTATAACATGTATGTGTATACACATTTTTTTTTACTGTAAAATTTTGAATTGACAAAAGCACTGGAGTTTGAAATATTAAATAACTAAAGCAAATACGTGGTATAACATGTACACTTTCAATGAAAGCATTGAAAGGGGTAGAATGAAAAAAGGAGATGAATTAGAAGGTGAGGGAGATAGGTTTAGTAAATAAATGTTAAGTATAAGTTGACTTATAATTTAAATTTATTTTAGTAAATATAAGAAATTAGGGTCATTCTTCGTCTCATAGAGTTGGTCTCATAGCTACATGCATTACAAAGTGGGAGATAGTTTTTCAAATCTAATTTTGTTGGTATTTAGGCATCATTAGGGTTTTAGTATTGAACCTAAGGAGTTTAGGGCATACATTTTACAATTGATGCCTATTTTGTGTAAACATGTCATTTTTTAGGTTTTTGTGCCTTCTGGATTGCTTACTGACATTTTTATAAGTCCTAAGTTTGTTAAAATTAAAGTTTACAAAACAATCACTTTGAATTCAAGCCAAAATGGTTTGATTGGGGTAACATAGGTCGTGTTGATGACCTACACATCAAATGACCACTTTCTCATCATCCTTCCCTCATCCCTAATCAATTTCTCCTCATTCCTCATCATCCCTAACCACTCCCTCCTCATCCCTCATCCCTAATCACTCCCTCATTGACCCTCACCATCCCTCATTGTATCTAATCATTCCCTCATCATCCTTAATCAATCCCTTATTAACCATTACCATCCCTCATCATCCCTAACCAGTGCTTCATCATCCTTAATCATCCCTAAAATCTCCCTCCTTGTCCCTCATTTTCCATAATCACTCCCTCATTGACCCTCACCATCCCTCATCATCTCTAATCATTCCATAATCATCCCTAATCACTCCCTCATTAACCCTTATCATGCCTCATCATCCATAATCACTGGTTCATCATCTCTAATCACTCCCTCATTTACCCTAACCATTCCTCATCATCCCTAATGACTCTATTTTCATCCCTACTCACTCCTTCTCATCCCTCCTCATCCTTAACCACTCCCTCCAATACATTGACAATGGATTCAGTAGCTTCCCACTTGTGCCTGATTAGCTTCTGTTCTAATTCTAAATTTTACTTGCTCAAATAAGGCCCAAAGAAACTCTTTTTTTCACTCATCCTCTTTCACTCAAATAAGGAACTTAGAGATATCATCTAATTATATGGTGGGATTCAAAGATCTATATGGAGATACACACCCAAACCATGGAGAGAGTATGTATCCATAACCTCAAGCCAGAATAAATAGGTATGAAAGTGAGTAAAGGGTGGGATGAAATTATATATATATATATATATATATATATATATATATATATATATATATATATATATATATATTCAGATTTGGGCATCTATGAATCCCAATGCCAAAGTTGAGAATCCAAATTTATATCTATATAGATTAGGGAGACTAGAGATAGTTAAGAATTCCAATCCCAACCCCATATTTGACTTCTCATTTTTTAAATATGTCATTAATAGTATGTCTATAATAGACCAGATTATCAGATAGATAGATAGGTAGTCACCAATCTGGTAGAGCGTGTTCTAATTCGATAGTCGATATACCCAACTCGATATGCCTTGATCTAGTATATCATGGAGGGGATACTTATAGCTATCAAGGGAATTTTTCCTTCCCAATATCTAGTTTTTATTTTATATTAAGGCATACCTATCAAGGGAATCTTGCTTTCCAATAAATATATATTTATTCTTACCCTACCTACTTAGCTATACCCTACCTGATAAGGCAAGGAAAACTTGCTTCCTGATATATAACTTCATTTTTATCTTACCTACTTTCCCTATATAGAATATATTCTTAAATATCAATAGAAGCTTGCTTTTTAATCTATAGTTTGCATATATTCTTTCCCTACCTACTTAGTTATGCCCTACCTACTTAGCTTTGGTTCTATTATTATCAAAGGAAGCTTGCTTCTCAATAGATATAATGAGAAATGAAGTTTCAAATATTGTTACGTATGTAATAGATCTATAACATTGAGTATTTTTTATCCTACCTACTTTACCTACTTGAGTATACCCTACATGATTGAATATATGAGCCATCTCTTGATCTTGAGTATGCCCTAACTAAATACCTGAGCCATATCTTGACTATGCCCTACCTACCTTCTTGTAATTGAGTATGCCCTACCTACTTATCCTTCTTTCTCTACCTATTTGAGTATTCTCTACCTACATATCCTTATTTTCCTACCTACTTGATTTTTTCGTACTTGATACCCAAGCCATATCTTAAAAGAAGATGGGGATTTCTAACCTATATAGAGAAAAGAGTGACTAGGGACAATGGAGCATAAGTATGAATCCATTACACCCACCATAAGGGTATTGGATGAAGTGATTAATGATAAGGATGTATGAGCAAAGAGTGATTAGGGATGATGAAGGATGATAAAGGTCAATGAGGGATTGATTAGTGATGATAAGGGATGAGAAGGGAATGATTAGGGATGGTGAGGGAGTGACTAGGGATGATGAAGGTCAATGAAGGAGTGATTAGGGACAATGATGACCGATAAGGGAGTGATTAAGGATGATGAGTGATGATAAAAAAATATTGTGTTATATCTATATATAGAGGGTAATATTTATTATCTAGGTGACCTTATCTACTATTTGTGTGCAATATTGATTCATTTTATTCCTTCCTATTTAATGTGTACTAAAACATATTATTCAGATGAGGGGGAATTTACCAATTCATATCTTGAAATCATAGGGGAAATTCTAATCTATATAAAGAAAGAAGTGACTAAGGATGATTGGGCATAAGTAGAGAGCCACTAGATTGACCATAAATATATTAAAGGGAGTGATTAGGGATGATGAAGGATAATGAGTGTCATTAGGGAGTGATTAAAGATGATAAGGTATGAGTAGGGAGTGATTAAGGATAATAAAGGATGATGAGTGAGTGACTAGGGATGATGAGAGTCAATGAGTGAGTGATTAGGAACAATTAGGGCCAATGAGAGAGTGATTAAGGATGAATAAAAATTCTTGCATTATATGTATATATAGTAATAATATCTATTATCTAGGTGATCTTCTCTACCCCATGTGTGTAAGACTGTTTTTTCCCATTCCTTCCTATTGAATGGGCACTAAAACACAATTTTATGGTTAAGAAAGAATGGAATGAATTTGAAGCATGTGTTTCAGTACTCATTCAATAATAAGGAATGAAATTAATGAGTCTTACACACACGAGGTAGATAAGGTCACCCAGATAATATATACTACCCATATATATAGATATAATGTAAGAATTTTTAATCATCCCTCATCATCCTTAATCACTCCCTCATTAAACTTAATTCTCCCTAATCACTCCATCATCAACCCTTATCATCCCTAATCACTCCTTCATCATCCCTCATTATCCTTAAGCACTCCCTCCTCATCTCATATCATCCTTAATCACACCCTCAATGACACTCATCATCTATTATCACTCTTTTCTCATCCCTAATCACTCCCTCCAATACCTTTATGATGCAAAAAAAATAGGCCAACCTTCTGAAGGCAATAACTTTTGACCCGTAACTCCATTTGAGATCTTCCATGTGCCAAAACGATCGTATTAAAAAGTTTAATTTTGCCCTAAGTTGCTCTATCTGCTTATATTTAATTTTGATATTTTTTGGATTCCAAACATGATCATTTAAGGCTCCAAAATTAAAGTTTAATAATTTTTTTTAAAATTTTCTATTTTTAGAAATTATATATTTTTAAAATAAAAAGTCAATTTCAGTTGAATTTCATACCATAGGATAATTTTAGTATTTAGGTTATTTCAAAAAAAATTTAGAGCCACACACACTTGCATGCAAAACTTACTATACATATTGGTTGCTAAAAATAGACATTTTTTTTAAATTTTAGATTTTTTAAATTTTTGCATGTCAAATCTAAATTTTGAGTTGAAACTTATTTAAGCATAGTTTGGGTTTGTAACTATTTCAATCAATCAATATGAATAAATTTTGAGTATTGTTTCAAGATTTGATAATTTTTTTGTTCTTGATAGTTTTTGGGTTCATTATCTAGTATCAGAGCAAGTTCAAATCTTGGAGGAGAAAATAATGGCAAGAGGATGAGGAGGTATGACACAGATGAACCAAAATATATAAAAGCTATAGAGGCAAGTTAAAAAATTACTAAAATTTATCACCAATTAAGTAAGGAGACAAGGTGGTGATGAGGAAGACATAAATCATGATGAAGAAATTCAGCAAGAAAAAGAACAACAAGAGCAACCACCATTGATGGAAGAGAGGATGGTTCAGGGTTTAGAAGGAAAAAATTAAGGAATCATGGTTGATGTTTTAGATTATGAAGGTAGTTTAAAAGCATAGGAGTTGATAGATTGGATGAATAGCATGAAGAAATTCTTTAAGTGGAAGACTATGAGAGAAGACAAGAAGGTAAAGTTTGCATGCATGAAATTAAAAGGTCATGCAATGATTTGGTAGGATCACCTGCAAAAAGAGAGAGATAAAAAGTAAAGAGATTATTAATTCATGGAAAAATATAGAGAAGAAGCTAAGGGAGAAATTTATTCTCGTGGATTATTCACAAACCCTATATAGAAGATTTTAGAATTTGAGGTAAAAAGATCATAGTATACAAGAGTATATAGATGAATTTTATAAGTTTTCCATATGAGTGGAACATGATGAAACAAAAGAGTAGATGTATGCAAGGTATGTAAATGGTTTGAAATTTTATATTTAAGATAAATTAAGCATGTATAGAATACTTCACATAGAGGAGGCTTATTAATTAGCTTTGAAGGCAAAAGAAAAATAAAATAGATATAATTTAAAAAGGACATATACTAGTCTAAAAAGAGGTGATCCCCTTCAATAAGGGGATGAGGTGGGTTTAATACCACCAAAGGTAGCTTTAATTCCAATAAAGGTGAATCATCACATGGTGTAGAAAGTCAATATGATAATAGGCAAGGGTTTCAATACCAATAAAGAGGAAGAGTATTTCAGAGAGGAAAAGGTTATGGTGGTGCTAGAGGATGGTTTCGAAATCAACATAGATATTATGTCTATTATAGATGTGGAGAAGAAGGACACAAAGAATTTAAGTGTCCACACTATCAAGATCAAAAAAGGAGGCAAGAAGATCATTCAAGAGGAAATATAGTTGAGGCTAATATAGAAGAGTAAAATACTAAAGTTGCATTAGCTGATGTTGAAGAGAATATCATGATGAGAAGAACCATGATCACTCCAAGGAAGAATCAAGTGCAGAATAAAGAAGGTGGTGATACATGGCTGTGATCAAATATTCTTCAAACAAGATGTACATTAAGTGGAAATGTATGTAAAGTAATTATAGATAGTGGTAGTTATGAAAATATGGTTTCTAAAGAAATGATTGAGAAACTAAATCTACAATATTAAAAACATCCTAATCCTTATCATATTTCATGGTTTAAGAAAGGAAATAAATTTATAGTAGATAAAAGGTGCTTAATCAAGTTTTTTATAGGAAAGAGTTATAATGATGAAATTTGGTGTGATGTTATTTTGATGGATGCATGCTATGTGTTATTGATAAGACCATGGAAATTTGATAGGAAATTAATTCATGATGGAGTAAAGAACACATACATTTTTTGGAAAGGTGGTACAAAGGTAGTTTTGTTACCTCTTAAAGAAGAAGAGAAGATAGAAATCATGCTCTCTACTAAAGAATTTATCCTAGATATGAATGTGGCATATTGTTGTTATGCATTAGTAGAAAAGAATGAAGAAATAGAAATGGTGATAATACCAATAGAAGCAACAAGAGTGTTGAAAAAATATGTAAATATTATGCCTGATGAGTTATCAGATGGTTTACCATTGAAGAGAGATATTAAGCATTACATTAATTTGATTCCAGAATTAGCTCTACCCAATCAAGTAGTTTATAGGATGAATCCAATAGAACATGCATAATTAAATAAACAAGTTACAGAATTACTAGGGAAGAAGGTGATAAGGGAGAGTATGAGTCTGTGTGAAACACCAGTATTGCTAACTCCAAAGAAAGATGGAGGATGGAGATTGTGTGTGGATAGTAGAGTAATTAAAAAAATTATAATAAAGTATAGGTTTTCTATACCTCATTTAGATGATATGATGGATGTACTTATAGGAGCAAAATATTTTACCAAGATTGATCTAAAGAGTGGTTATTATCAGATTCAAATTTGTGAAGGAGATGAGTGGAAAACTGCATTCAAGACTAGGGATGGCTTATATGAGTGGATGGTGATGCCATTTGGATTATCTAATGCACCTAACACATTTATGAGGGTGATGAATACAAAGCTACAAGAATATATTAGTAAGTTTGTGGTTGTTTATTTTGATGATATTTTGATATTCAGTAAGACCAAAGAAGAACACTTACAACATTTGAGAATGGTAATGGATTTGTTAATAAAGGAGAAGTTGTATGCAAATTTGAAGAAGTTCATATTTATGCAAAATAGTTTGGTATTTTTGGGATTTGTAGTTTTGGCAGATGGTGTGAAAATGGATGAAAAAAAGATAAAGGTGATTGTTGAGTGGCCTACTCCAAGAAGAATTATAGAGGCAAGAAGTTTTCATGGTTTAGTAATTTTTTACAAAAAAATTATTAAAAATTTTAGTAGTATTATGGCACCAATAACATATTGCATGAAAGGGAAGCAATTTGCATGGACTAGAGCAGCCACATAAAGCTTTGAATTTTTGAAGAAGAAGATTATAGAAAGACCAATTTTAGCATTACTAGATTTTAATAAAGTGTTTGAGATTGATTGTGATGCTTCATTTGTGGGAATTGGTGCTATGTTGAGTCAAGAAGGAAATCCAATAACATATTTCAGTGAGATCTTGGCTTATTGGTAATTTTCTTGTTATTGATAGTTTTCAGGTTCATTACTTTATGGTGGGTGTAGTGGCTTTATGCTTGTACCTAAAAATTTCAAATTGCTCTAATATTTTTGAACGTCTAAGAAATACATGAAACCCTGGAGTATGTGAGAGTAATACAAAGCAAGAGTGAGTTTCACATTAGTCTATTAGCCAAAAAGTACAAATGAGGTACATTATATAGTGATATATTAGGTCACCAAAAAGGTAATAACTCAACTCATTATTAGAAAACATATTAATTTTATTTCCCCTAATAACCTTAAAAACCCTAAACAAGCTGACTAACAACCATGTGGGCAAAATCGAAAGCAAAAAAATCTTATACCAACACCCCCTTAAGTATAGCTTAGGTGGGTAGAATAAATTAGGTCTTGAGAATAAGGTTTTATGAGATACCCAAACATAAATCAACTTCCATAAGGTGAAGAAATGGAGAAAACTTGTATGAAAAAAAACCCTCCCCTAAAAGAGATCAAAGTAAGAAATAGTGCATGCTCTAAGGACATCAAGCACAGTAAAAAATGTGTCCACAAGGGATAGCAATAAAGCACATAGAGAGAAGAGCTAAGAAGTCTCCATAAAAGATGTTGAAGTTGCCTATAGTAGAGCTCACAAAATGATGAATGTCATTAATGAGATCTTCTGCATAAATACTAAATAAGCTTCATTTGCATTGAATAATGTTTATTCCATTTTCCAAATGAATAATACGAATGGTGTACTGAAATTCTACCCATTCCACAATAGAAGATGAAGGCAACAATACGAAGAACTCTGAGTAGGGTATAAATGTAAATCCCAAGTACAGATTCTATGATAGCAACATGTTACCATCGAGCATAATCCCACTCTTCTTCTATGAAAAGATGACCACAAGATACAACAATGAAGGCAAGTAAACATCCTTCTCCACACTGCCCACACCACTGCAGGGCATGTAAATGTACAAGTCATCCAACTCTATGACAAGAAGGTGTTATTCAAGTAAGCTGATGACCCCAACCTCATAGTTTTTGATGTCTCGTTTGATGCCCTTCAAAATTATCCCAAAAACATAAACATATATATATATATATATATATATATATATATATATATATATATATATATATATATATATATATATATATATATATCTCTTAATTAAATTTATATGTAAAACATCCAATTTGAATATATTCTCAAGGCATTTATATGACTTTGGGATTGTGAAATAAATGGAATTGCAAACATTAAAAATATGGCAGTGAAGTTTTAGATCATCCACAATTTTACATATTAATGTTGTTTATTTATATAATTTACAGTTTATGAAATTTGTAATTTGTCTATAATTTTTTGTCACTATAGATCAGTCCTAATTAAATTAGTTATCATTTATAATTTGTAACTTGTTCATAATTTTTTGGGATTGTTAATTATTTTTTTAAAATATTAAAATGGTAGCTTTTCCATATACTTTTATATTGAGATATTTTTATAAATTTTATTTTTTAATTTTTATTAATATAAAATTTGTGACAATTTTTATAACCTTTTTTACAATATTATTTACTATATAAAATTTGTAGGTGAAAACTACAATTTAATTACCACAATAATGTTTTTTTAAATATCTTCACACACATATGTATATTCCTAAGTAATGTTCTCCCAATTTTACATTTTTCTAAAAAAATATAAATATCATTTATCTACTATCTATTTATAAATATACAATAATATTAAATTTAGATAATTATTTTTCTAATCAAATAATTGAAACTTGTTTACATTCACATTATTTTTTTTCTAAATAAAAATATGTTTACATTCCCATTAATTTTTTTCTAAATAAAAATAAAAATATTAAAGAATTTTTTTTTCTAAATAAAAATAAAAAATTACAGATTATTATATACCTCACCTTATGAAGTTGTATATCAACATATATCGAGTTTAGTATAGTTTGGCAATGACTTACAAATTACTTTAACTTTTTTCTTTGTTAACCCATCAGTTACAGATCATATAAAAGCATTTAAGAGATTGTTTATACCCAAAGCTTTTCTTAGTCATGACATATGCCTCTATTTCTTTAGCGTATTATTTATTTTGCTACGCTAATGAATTTATTTTGCTCTTTTTGAATTTATTTAACGCTGAAGCCATCAAGTTGGATGGGGTTTCATGCCTTCATGTATCTCACCCTGAAAATATTTCAAGATAGAATATATTTTATTCTTTAAAAACTAATATTAGAACTGTTTCAATTAAATGTTTTCAGTTACTTTTGGGTGACGAGGTAGACTTCTTTCATAAAGTATTTTTCTATAAGATATTGTTGTATTGTGCATTTAATTATTATACGGAAACCTAATTTTCTTTATGCAATTTTATGTTTTTAATTTTAAAATTGTTTCTCACTCAAAAAGTTAGTAATGATTCCATGTCTTAAGTTTTATGGATATTATTTTTTAGGTTAATTTTATTGATTGATTATTTTTTAATATAATCATTAAAAAAAAATTATATATTAATATAATAGTATATTATAAAATTATTCTTAACATTCTTTCTCTTTCTTTCTTTTTAAAGAAAAAATCATATTTTCAACAAGGATTTTAATATAAGTTTATATTAAAAAATATTTTTTCAATTAAAAATTGAAGAAAGCATACAAAATAAATCAATAAAAAGTTACACAAAAGAAAAATTACTGTAAACAATTAGAACAACTACAAGTAGCAGAGAAGAAAGAGGTGCAATTATAAACAATTGAAAAAGAGATGACGAATCATTTTTAAAAAAATATCAACAAAATTTTTAAATACATATACATACATACATGTAATTTTTTTTTGAAAAAAGAATTTATTATATATATAATAAATTATTTTTTTTAAAAAAATTCACATATTATATATATATAAAATAATTTTATTCATTTTAAACTATTATAAGAATCATCTAATTTGATTTCCTTGGTATTCTTTAATGGATATCATTAAGTCATATATGAAAGAATGCTTCAATCCTTTGTGCATTGTGGATGATGATATTAATTGATCCTTCAACTTAAATGCTTTACATTTTATGTATGATTAGGGTGCCCTTAGAGTTAGGGTTTAGGTGGTTGTCATCGTCATCATCGTCGTCGTCGTCGTCATCATCATCATCATCATTATCATCATATCATCATCATCATCATCATCATCATCATCATCATCATCATCATCATCATCATCATCATCATCATCATCATCATCATCATCATTCTTTTATACATTTTATAATTGTTATTTTAATAAAGTTTCTTACCCTTACTATAGCAATTTTGAATTCCACTGACTAACTTTCGATTATATATATTCTTAAGTTTTTTATTATAAAAAAAAAATTAGTGAAATTGAGTTAAAAATTAGCTCTTAATTTTCTTATTAATTTAAAAACCTTTAGATTCTTATTTCCCTATTAACTTATTTTTGATTATTTGTAAACATTAGTGATATTTATTTCAAATTTTAAGTTATTTCATTTTTGTTTATTGTTTATGTTGTTAAGATCATTTGAGATGTATGAAATAAAGTTGGATTATGAGTTAATGTTCATTATACACAAAAAAAATTTCTTTGAAAAAAAAATCATAATTTCATATTAATTAAAATTTAAAATTACATTTTGTAGATGCATCAATATTATAAAAGAAAAAAGAGAACAAGAAAGGGAATATACAACAAATTTATACACCCACACAGGTAAAAGAAAACACCAGATGAAAATAGATCAGGCCAAAGCATGTCCAAAAGGCACAAAACACATCATCCAGTGCAAAAAGTAGAGACACAACCAACCACAGAGCATATGGTCTTCCAACAGGCCCAAATGCTCCCAACACCAAAACATTGCATTAAAACCCACTCAAGAGACTCGAATGCTTCCAAGGAGATAAGAAGGGACAAAAGGTGAAATCCCATAGGATATGGGAAGAAAAAGTAGAGGATAGTAGTGAAAAAGCCCCACAAAGGGAATAAAAGATCACCATCAAGAAAAGAAAACAAGATCACTTCAAATTATTGGTGTGCCATCATAAAACCAAGATCCAATAAAGAATAAAAAATCAATGATTGGTATTAAATCACTCACCCAAGAAGGTGATGCCAACATGAAAAGTAGAAATAGAGAGACATGTAGTCATCTAGCTCTAGAATAGGGGAAAACAAAAGGAGCTTAGACCTATAATATCAAAAGTATTTGTGTTTGAAGGTAACCATTTTCATGAAACTCATTAATGACCCAAAGATCAGGGTCTAGGCACAACCCCTCCTTAGATAGTGTATCATCTTTAGTTTTTAGATGCCAGAAGGAGATAACTTCGAAGGAGAATGACAAGTTATAAGTAGTGGTGAAAATAGGAAGTAAACTTAGGTTTACCATTTTATATTCCCCTTTGAATCAATTGAGGATAACCTCTGAGTCCCCAAATATATGCAAATCTCCCACTCTATTCTCCCCCACAAGCTTTAGGAGAAGCTTTAATGCCATTACTTTAACAAAATTGATAGTACCAAGACTCAGATCAACCTTGAAATGGTAATAGTTTTTGGAGATGAGAAATAAGATACATCCAACACCATAAACCATAGGGGATCCTTGACAAACACCGTAAAATTAACCCCAAGCCCCAGATAGATTAATGAGAAGATGTATAAGAATACAATATTTATGAATTTTGGGAATGATTTTGAAGTGCCCAAAAATGAATTGAATCTGAGAGTGACATTGAAAAGTAGGAATGTTTTTACCATGAAAGATATAAATATTCCTCACAAGTCATATTCCCAAAGACACAATTAGTGGTAGTGTCTTGGAAAATTTAAGCTTAGATCTTTTATGCCAATTCTCAAAATAATCAGTAATAGTGTGGCCTTGCCAATAGTCTTTCACCCCTAATAGAAGCCCCCAGTTCAACCCAAATATTAATAGCATAAGGACAAGAGATAATAATGTGATTCATGGTCTATAAAAAATGAAATCAAATATTAAATCTACCCAACCCATGCTAGTTTTTTTTTGAAGAATTTATTAAGTGAGAGCTTTAATGATTAGGGCAAGCCACATAAAGAGTTTAGTTTTATGAGGAGATTTAATTTTCCAAATTTTATTCCACCACCATTGTCTCACATCAAGGACCTCATTGAGTAAATTGGATAGATAACTAAGAGAACTAAATATTCCCCCTGATTTGGGTTCAATGACCAAGCCATCTCATTAGCCTTAGTAAGTCTAATATGACTCCCTTTTAATCTTTGAACATAAGCATCCCATCTAAAACCAAACTACCCATCAAAACGTAATGTGAGATCACCTATCCAGCCCTGTTGCTAATGTTTTGTGAGATTTTGATGCTCTACCTAAAACAAAAAAGTGATACCTATCCCCTCTAGTATCATAGGCAAATCCTCACGTAAGTTGTAATCAGTACCACAACCAACCCATAGATCAATACCCACTTTTATTTTAATGCTCGATCCCACTTTATAGATAAGCCAATCACCAATGATAGGGAAGGATTGAACAAATTATTTTCACATAATAGAAGCATTGTGACAAATTTTATTAAGGTTGTGGATCCACTTTTCCACATTAAGTGGCACTATGTACTTTTGAATAATGATTTGATTCCATAAACCCTCCATAGTGATAAGCCTCCACAGTATTTTGGTAGTAAGGGCCTCTCCAAAAAGGTGAATATATTTTAATCCCCATCCCCTAATATCCATAGGATTAACAATGGTATGCCATTTGACAAGGGCTATGCAATCCTTCATTTTTTTGCCCATCCAAAAAAATATGATTTTTTTTATGAATCTAATTAAGGACTCCTTTGGGGATATGGGCTAATGATTACACCATTAGTAAATACATTTTTCCACCTTATTGATTAGCCAATTCCAATCATTTTTTCTGTAGTCATTTAGTTTCAACAGAAATCCTAGATACATGAGTCCATCTTGGAGTTCCAAATTTAAGTGGGAATATATTGATAATCCAATGAATTTGTTGAGCCTCCAATCCACTAAAGGAGATGTTGGACTTATGTACATTTAAAATCATTCTTGAGGCCACACTGAAGAGATCCATAAATTCCTTAATCAAAGTACAATTTCCTTACAAGATCCATCATAAAACAACAACACATCATCCACAAATAGTAGGTGTGTGAGGAAGAAGTACCTACTTGCCTTAACCCCCCTAAGAGATCCCAATCTTTTGGCCTCAAGAAAGAGTTGACTTAACCCATCATCAATAAGAATAAAAAGTATAGGCAAGAGTGGACAACCCTATCTAAGACCACATAAAAGACATAATAAGGTTGAGGTCAATCTGTTAATGAACAAGGCAAAGGAAATTGAAGAAAGATAGACCATAATCTAGTTAGCCATTTGGAGGTGAAAACTAAAATGAATTAGAATTAGTCATAAATAGAGCCAGGTCACTCTATCAAATACCTTGGAGAGGTTAAACTTCAAAACTATGGTCGATAGCTTCTTCATCTTGATGGAATGCAACCCTTCTTGAGCAACCCATATAGCATTGTGTATCCAACACCCATGCAAGAAACCAAATTTCTCCTTAGAGATGGAAGCAAAAAGAAGAGCTTTGATCTAGATAGAAATGATTTTATCGATGTAACTACATAAAGAGATAGGCCTAAAATCATCAAATGAATCCAGGATGCCCTTCTTAGGGATGAGGGAAATGAATGTGGAATTGAAAGCCCCAAGTATATTCCCTGAGTGCCTAGTCTCCTTAATAACTCTAATCAAGTCCTCCCCAAGGAGATAAAAAAACCACTGTAAAATTTAACAAACTGGTAATTAGGCCCTAAACTCTTATTCTTTTAAAAGGTAGCCAAAGAGGACAATAAATCTTCCCTAGAAATAACAATCTCTAGCCTCTCATTATTAGTGTTAATGATGAAAATAGGAAAAAATATATAGATCTTAACAATCTCTGCTATGCTCACATGAGTCGGGTCCTTATAAAGTTGATGAAAGTGAGAAACTCCAAGCTTATCTATCTCATGAAATGTTTGCACATTTTATCACTAAGGATTTGGTACTTCCCAAATGGTATTCTTGATTTTGTGATGCTTGGCAAAATTTTGAAAAAAATAGTATTTTCATCACCATTTTCCAGCCAATATGCTATACTTTTTAGTCACAATTAACCTTCAACATCTTCCAGTTATTGTCACAACTTCAATTCCATAGTTTTGAGCTTATTTCTAGACTCCTCATCAAAATTCTACTCAAAATCATGTGCATAGATCTATATGATCTGATTTTCTAGAGACAATATTTCCTTTTTTACATCATGATGTTTATTAGTAGCCCAAGTAACAGTTGATTTTTTCACTCTCTTTAGGTTTATATCAAATTGGAGACTAGTTGATTCTAAAGAGCAAGAATTAAAAAAAACCCACTCCTCCTCAACCAGTTGTATGAAATCTTGATCCTTCAACCAATTCAGATTGAACTTAAATGAGCTCAAAGGATTTTTGTCCCCTCCTTCAGTTTGCATAAAATGGGAAGATGATCAGAATCACCACTCGTAGCCACCCAATATATGATTTTATCAAAGCCCATCAAGAGAGAATTTGAACCAAAGGAATTTTACCCTTTTCATCCTTTCAACACTATATGGCTTGAGTATTAAATCAATACAATACTAAATTGCTCATGAACACATAACCAAGGATTATCTATAAAATATATATAGGCTACTAATTATTGTATTTTTTAACTAACCAATTTAAATCTTTTTACCTACTTCCAATTTCTAACTAGGTAAAGCTTTAAACTAATGCAAATGAATAGTTAACACTCATACTCATTATATATACATTTTTCTAGATGATTTCATTATTTTCAATGAATATTTATAAATAAAATACAAACATATGTAGGTACATTTTAGTGTATATTAATCACTCAGGATTTCATATCACCCCATTTCATTTATGAATAAAACATGATCCAATGAAGTATTAATTTTCCAAATATGCCAAAACCAATTTAACATTTTCTAATATCATATTATGTACCTACAACTGAGCATGAATTATTTATCAATTAAGTCTCCAAGCTCAGCTAAGTATCCAAGGTATGTAATTTTATCTCATATTTAAATAGGGCCATTTATATAAATATATATGTATATTCTTTGTTCAATAAAAAAATAACTTATGTACAATCCATGTTATAACTTGAATACACATGAGACTTCATAATAATTAAGGTACAACTATAGACTGCATAAACATTTTAAGACTACCCACCCTTCATAGATCAAATTTTATCATAACATTTTATAGTTCATTTCTATACATATTTATATAAGATTACATTATTTTATTAACATTATATCTATCACAATAGCTTGCATATTTTTTTAAGGAATAACCACTATCAAAATGTATTCATAATTCATCCACCTTGACCCATATTTATGACACAAGTCTGTACAATATTCCCTCAAGAAATATGTGTTTAAAGATCCTATGCAAGGCATACTATTATAGTTATCACTTCAAGATGAAGTCCTTGAGTCAGTAACAGTTCTTTTAGGTCAAACAAGAACATCCCTAGTCACTATACAGTTTAAATTTTTAATTGATTAAGGAACTTGCCCAGGTTACCAATCATTGAAGACAAATTAAGGACACAAGGTTTCCATAAATATTAAGAGAAAGTCATGCTACTCAATAAGTCAAATTATCTTTCTAAGTTATGCATGGGTAAAATGATTGCAATGAGAGCATTTTACAAGTAAATTGGCAGTCAAAATATTTCCCCTTCCTTTCAAAATAGTTCTATTATCACTTTAATAGGCCTGTGGATGGAAATGAGTTCCATCCTCAAGTTTGTAATGGTGACAACTAAAATTTAAAGCACTATCAACACATATTTAAAAGACATTTTCTTTCATACAAACCCAAGTAAGAGAGATACTAAAATTTTGATTTTCAACAGAAATCCCAATCCATGTATAAATATAAGCAATCCCTTTCAAATTTTCTATTCTCAAATTAAAATCCTACTTTCCTATTTACTTCAATGACTCTTGTTCCCATATAAATGTTGATAATCCTTGTAGCTGCTCTCATTCCTTAACCCCCATTATTTCTATCTCTCCCTCTTTTATCTTTCTCAACCACATTTTGCATGCCCTGAAGTTTCTACTGAAACTTTATTAGATATCCATAATGAGATTTGAGATTATCAATACATTTTTCCTCTTCTCACTACCAGTTCTCAATCCCATAACCATGTTTGCATGGTAGCTGAATGTAAAAACCCTACAAATATTCCTTCCACCAAATGGTGAGGTCAAACATAATGATATAAAAACAAAACCAAATTGACCCCAATAATGACCTAATTCTTTTGTTTAATCGAATGGATGCATAATGGTAAATCCACTAGAACCTTCCCTACTATCAAATCTTTATTTTCTTAAATTTCCAAAAACTCTTTTAAAATAATTGCTTGGGTGACTTGTTTTTCCCATTTCCCTATAGCCAGTAAAAAGAGGTAGGAATTGAGTCCAAAAATTATTACATTATTTAAATACAAAAAAAGGTTTAATACACACCTAATACTTTATGGTTTTTGAAATGCATAGAATATTTCTAATGCAATTATAACTCAGCAACCTAGAGTTTTATTCATAATAAGGTTTCACAATGGTTCATATAGTCAATGAACACTAATAGAATTAGCGGGCTATGCTAACAAGACAATTTAAATCAAACAAGTCATGCCACAACAAGGCCACAATAAACATAAATCAATGCAATATTGACCATAGAGACAACTAATAAAAAGAAAGCATTCAACACATTTTTGAAATATCACTAACCTTTAATTTATCTCAACAAGTAAAAGTATATGTGTGTGTGCAAGTTCAATTTCACATTTTCTGCCCCCAATACCAATATTTGCATCCTATTTCCCTATGATACTCTCTCTTTGTTTCACTTTGTGAGGACATGACAATCCTGTAAATACCTCGATCAACAAAAAGGTAGTTAATCTAAACTTGCAACAGAATAATAAAGAATTCATAATTTATGTACATCAATGAAATACTATAATATAAAACAAATCTATAAATAAAATCACATCCATATAAGATTCCAATATACAACAATATAATATATCCAAATGCACACACAAATATCCTCTAATCATAATTATGAACATGAAATAAAAAAATACAATTGTCAATTATACAACATAAATGTCCATATATGTCATCAAAATTAGAAACTACTAATCATTAGTTTCACTTCCTTCACTAGTATTAATGTAGTATTTAGAGTGGAACAAGATGTGACATTTTATTTCACCTATAATTATTTAACAGCGTCGGTTGGTAAGTATGCAACAAGAGGGCTTGGGAAGTGTAGAGATGGCT
This sequence comes from Torreya grandis, assembly GCA_037957365.1. Classification (NCBI taxonomy): domain Eukaryota; kingdom Viridiplantae; phylum Streptophyta; class Pinopsida; order Cupressales; family Taxaceae; genus Torreya; species Torreya grandis. The sequence continues at coordinate 3,583,846 of JARHVA010001074.1, forward strand.
TCAAGTGCAAAGTAATCCATTACCTCGTTGGTAATGAATTGTCACTTAAGTTTGGGAAACTTTATGCTGAAAGTAAAATTTTAATGCACCACTTTAGGATCATATGATGTAATATTTGGAATGGACGGGTGGGAGAACCATAAGAGAATGATGAATTATTTTGAGAATCATGTGAAATGTTTGGATGATGATGGTCAAGCCACATAGATTCAAATGATCAGAGGACCCATTTCTTTGATATTTATCACAACCATGTAACATAAGCAATTTATGAGACATGGCTGTCAATTGTATGTCGTCAACATTTTAAAGGATGGCAATGGATCATCTTTGAGTGATTTTCCAAAATTTCAAGAACTTTTTAATGTGATTCCTGAAGAATGGTTAAGATTACCACCCAAAAGAGAGATCAATTCCTCCACTGACTTAGTGTCTAGAACTGAGCCTATTTAAAAATCTCCATACAAGATGACTGCCTCCAAATTATCTGAGATTTATTTACAACTACAAATATTAATTCACATTTTAATACAAGTAATTTTTTAAATTAATACATTTTTAGATATTATGAGAATGATACAAAAATTGAACTAATTAAAATACAAAATGTTGAACTACCACACCTAAATAAATATTACATTTTTAAATATAAATTTAATTTTTAATTTTTAATTTTTAATTTTTATATATACACTTTTTTAAAATATTGTAAGTTCTCTCTGTAATATTATATACTTTATTGATAATTTTGGAAATATGTCCTTTATTTATTGCCCTGATGCTAGGGTATTATTTATCAACGTCTTGACATTTCTCTTTAAATATTTTAAAATTGAATGTTTTTCATCAATAAAATAAGAACTTTGAAAAAATTTAGTTTAATTTTTTTTTTTTAAATAAACATTTATTTATAGTGCTTCATTTTATATAAATGAAAATTAATTAAACAATAAATAAATTATATATATATATATATATACACACACACACACACAAAGTTTTATATATATATATATATATATATATATATATATATATATATATATATATATATATATATATATACACACACACACACACACATATATACATACACACATATATACACACACACAAAGTTATAAATAATATATTTAAACTTTATATATATATATATATATATAATATTTTAAATTATATAAATATAAACATTTTTATATTTAAATAATTAATTTAAACATATCTACATTTAAATAATTAATTATAAAAATCTAAATAAACATACATTTAAATTAAAATCTCTTTGAACCAAATTATTTTATATTATTAAAACATTTTATAATAACATATATTAAAAAATAATAATAATAACAACATTATAAATACCAACCAACCGCTTTGTAACTAAACAATCTTTTTTTTTAATGTTATAAATAATCACCATCACATCAACCAGAATTGGTCTTATCACATTCTTACTTTCTCATACTTAATGATTATCTATCTTAACACATAATTTAGATGTACTACTAAACCCTTAAACAAAACCGTCTAGACAGTTAGATATCAATTGTTGGGTTTAAAGCTACCAGCCTGCCTTCCTGCTTTCTACACCGGAAGCTCCTTGTCTAAATTTTTCCTTTAATAGGGCACAAATTCTTAGTCTTGCATTCTTCTTTAATTTGCTTCAAAGTATGGCAAGCAGTAGCAGTGCAAACCAGGAAACAGTGGCGTTCACCAGTTTCAACGTGAAGGTTATGGATGTCTATTATAACTTGTTTGGGCTACCTTTTCCTCAACCTGATAACTTGGTTAATACGGTTTTTGTCATTACAGAAATTCTGTTCGGAGGACAATCAGAAGTTGAGTGTATGCAAAATTGTTGTGACAGATGAGATTGTGTTTGTGCTCAGGAATGACGGAAATTGTACAGCATATCAAAGGGGCGAGTTAAAACATTTGTAGTATTTTTTATTTTTTAAAAGTGTGTATATTTTTTTGATTGGTTTTTAAAACATATATTTTTTTAAATATAAAAATTTAATTAAGTGAATTGTGGTTTAAAGGTGATGATAAAAGATATTAAAAAAGATTACAATATAGGTGTTAATGGGTTGCCTAAGATTATTTTAATGGTGAATTGTTACTTACCAAGCGAATTTGTGTTGTTTGGCAGATTCTAGCAGAGCAATTGTGAATGTCAATTCTAACGATGAAAACAGAGTATCTCGATTTATTTGCGATATAGAGTATGACTATAGAAATTTGAGATTGCTCGTGAAATGCAAGGATGACACAAATATATCATATCTATTTGATCCAGAAGATAAGCCACAACCACTCATGTCCCTCTTATGTTATGAACATAGGTATATCTTCTTTCATTTTGGCTTTTATTCTCATCTTTCGGAAATTTTAGCCAACAAATTAAAAGCTTATACAGATTTTTTTTCTTTTGTTTCTATTCAGATCTGTTCAATTGCACTACTCAGTGGGTGATAACAAAGAGTTTAAGAATTTCATAACTTATGATCTTTTGAACGAGAGATTGATGGTCTATAACGATGAATCAAGGTGAGATAGAAATTTGTTATAGAATTTAATCTGCATTAACTCTTCTTGTTAACAAATCCTGCCGCTTTCATGGTTTCTACATTTTGTGTTCCAGAATGTTCCACGTCTACGACTTACAGAACTTGGAGTTAGTGTTCAGCATGCCGGAAATCGTTGGCGACATGACCCAGCTTGCATTTATCTCAGCTGACTACATTTCAGACAAGTGAGATGAGATCCCGAACGTCCAAAAATAACTTTGTTACATAAAGTAAATTATTTGTTGTCTTTTGATATTCACAACCCATTCTCCAAACCTGTAAAACTGTACTAACCCAAATTAGGGTTAATTTTACAGCACAGAGAAATGGTTCATGATGGGCAATGAGTTAAACAGAAACAAGTACAGATTCTACGATAGCAACATGCTGCCATCGAGCATAATCCCACTCTTCTTCTACGACAAAAAAGACGGCCACAAGATACAAGAGCCGAGCCCAGTAACCATCCTCCTTCGCACCGCCCAAACCACCGCAGACCGTGTAAATGTGAGAGTCATACAACTCTGCGACGAGAAGGTGCTGTTCAAGCAAGTTGACGACCCCAGCCTCACAGTTTTCGACGTCTCGTTTGACGCCCTTCAAAATTGCCCGAAAAACATATCAAGAACACGAATCCCGACCGTCCTTTCTCCCAAATACTTGCCCGGCGTAAAGCAGATTTTGACGGTCCCGAAGGTCGGGGAGCCACTGGAGATATCCAATCTCGACGGCTTCACAGTGATTCAGATTGACGACCATTGCCCTGAATTTGACGAGAACAAAAAGCAGCCTCCGGTTGGAACACTGGACGGGTCTTTTCAGGCGCTCAACCATGTTATGTCTGACGAAGACATTACTGTTTCATTTTGCCGTGATTTTAATAGAGGTAAAAAGGTGGGTAAGCGTAAAATCAGTTTTGGGAGTATAAAGAGGGCAAGTGCTTGGGGAAAATTGATTACATTTCCATGAAATCCTGTGGATTGAGTGGCTCTGAAGCGGTAGAGGCTTTAGAAAAAATAAGTGCTTTAACATATGATGAGAAGAAGGGTGAGCTTTATACAGGGATTTCTTCCTCGGGCTGTTTACGTGTGGTCAAATATACCCGTGTCGTCGATGGAGTAGCTGAATTTTGGCTGTTAAAAATACGTACAATTTTGGTGGAGATTGGAGGAAGCATAGCTTTGGCAGTCATTTTTTAGCATTTAAGACAGTTTTTAGGTCTGTGTTGTTACTCCTGTGGCTTTGAGTTGGACTTGATCTAATATACTGTTACTTTGATTGTGGTTACATTTGGTCACAACTATAACTCTTGCAATTGACAAAGATAATGGCAAATAAGGAAAAGAGTGTGGAGAAAACTATGATGGCTGCTCCGTGACAAATAAGAGTCACCAGGGTAGTGGAAGATCTGAAAGAAAATGTGTTACGTAAAAAATTGTACAAATCCAATCTAAAGTCCTAGAAGCAAATTGTTATGATGATCACATAATACTGAAGTAAATGTCTTCATATTTTTTTTTGAGCTACTTGTCTTAATATAAATATTATATGAAAATTTGCACTATGACATTCTTTTTTTTTTTCAAATTCTTTTACCTTATAATTATTGTCATCATATCTCACTAAGATTTTTTTTCTTACTGCACAATTCATCTCAATTTCATCATATTTGATTGGTTCAATCATGATTCACTTTGGGTCAATTTGAGTTCCATAAACTTATATATTTCGAATATACGATCAAATTTTAAACATCAATTATACTAACCTCTCGATCTTACGTGTTATGCTTTCTAAGCTTGCTAAACATCGATATTATAATATGTACATGCTATAACATGTATGTGTATACACATTTTTTTTTACTGTAAAATTTTGAATTGACAAAAGCACTGGAGTTTGAAATATTAAATAACTAAAGCAAATACGTGGTATAACATGTACACTTTCAATGAAAGCATTGAAAGGGGTAGAATGAAAAAAGGAGATGAATTAGAAGGTGAGGGAGATAGGTTTAGTAAATAAATGTTAAGTATAAGTTGACTTATAATTTAAATTTATTTTAGTAAATATAAGAAATTAGGGTCATTCTTCGTCTCATAGAGTTGGTCTCATAGCTACATGCATTACAAAGTGGGAGATAGTTTTTCAAATCTAATTTTGTTGGTATTTAGGCATCATTAGGGTTTTAGTATTGAACCTAAGGAGTTTAGGGCATACATTTTACAATTGATGCCTATTTTGTGTAAACATGTCATTTTTTAGGTTTTTGTGCCTTCTGGATTGCTTACTGACATTTTTATAAGTCCTAAGTTTGTTAAAATTAAAGTTTACAAAACAATCACTTTGAATTCAAGCCAAAATGGTTTGATTGGGGTAACATAGGTCGTGTTGATGACCTACACATCAAATGACCACTTTCTCATCATCCTTCCCTCATCCCTAATCAATTTCTCCTCATTCCTCATCATCCCTAACCACTCCCTCCTCATCCCTCATCCCTAATCACTCCCTCATTGACCCTCACCATCCCTCATTGTATCTAATCATTCCCTCATCATCCTTAATCAATCCCTTATTAACCATTACCATCCCTCATCATCCCTAACCAGTGCTTCATCATCCTTAATCATCCCTAAAATCTCCCTCCTTGTCCCTCATTTTCCATAATCACTCCCTCATTGACCCTCACCATCCCTCATCATCTCTAATCATTCCATAATCATCCCTAATCACTCCCTCATTAACCCTTATCATGCCTCATCATCCATAATCACTGGTTCATCATCTCTAATCACTCCCTCATTTACCCTAACCATTCCTCATCATCCCTAATGACTCTATTTTCATCCCTACTCACTCCTTCTCATCCCTCCTCATCCTTAACCACTCCCTCCAATACATTGACAATGGATTCAGTAGCTTCCCACTTGTGCCTGATTAGCTTCTGTTCTAATTCTAAATTTTACTTGCTCAAATAAGGCCCAAAGAAACTCTTTTTTTCACTCATCCTCTTTCACTCAAATAAGGAACTTAGAGATATCATCTAATTATATGGTGGGATTCAAAGATCTATATGGAGATACACACCCAAACCATGGAGAGAGTATGTATCCATAACCTCAAGCCAGAATAAATAGGTATGAAAGTGAGTAAAGGGTGGGATGAAATTATATATATATATATATATATATATATATATATATATATATATATATATATATATATATATATATATATTCAGATTTGGGCATCTATGAATCCCAATGCCAAAGTTGAGAATCCAAATTTATATCTATATAGATTAGGGAGACTAGAGATAGTTAAGAATTCCAATCCCAACCCCATATTTGACTTCTCATTTTTTAAATATGTCATTAATAGTATGTCTATAATAGACCAGATTATCAGATAGATAGATAGGTAGTCACCAATCTGGTAGAGCGTGTTCTAATTCGATAGTCGATATACCCAACTCGATATGCCTTGATCTAGTATATCATGGAGGGGATACTTATAGCTATCAAGGGAATTTTTCCTTCCCAATATCTAGTTTTTATTTTATATTAAGGCATACCTATCAAGGGAATCTTGCTTTCCAATAAATATATATTTATTCTTACCCTACCTACTTAGCTATACCCTACCTGATAAGGCAAGGAAAACTTGCTTCCTGATATATAACTTCATTTTTATCTTACCTACTTTCCCTATATAGAATATATTCTTAAATATCAATAGAAGCTTGCTTTTTAATCTATAGTTTGCATATATTCTTTCCCTACCTACTTAGTTATGCCCTACCTACTTAGCTTTGGTTCTATTATTATCAAAGGAAGCTTGCTTCTCAATAGATATAATGAGAAATGAAGTTTCAAATATTGTTACGTATGTAATAGATCTATAACATTGAGTATTTTTTATCCTACCTACTTTACCTACTTGAGTATACCCTACATGATTGAATATATGAGCCATCTCTTGATCTTGAGTATGCCCTAACTAAATACCTGAGCCATATCTTGACTATGCCCTACCTACCTTCTTGTAATTGAGTATGCCCTACCTACTTATCCTTCTTTCTCTACCTATTTGAGTATTCTCTACCTACATATCCTTATTTTCCTACCTACTTGATTTTTTCATACTTGATACCCAAGCCATATCTTAAAAGAAGATGGGGATTTCTAACCTATATAGAGAAAAGAGTGACTAGGGAAAATGGAGCATAAGTATGAATCCATTACACCCACCATAAGGGTATTGGATGAAGTGATTAATGATAAGGATGTATGAGCAAAGAGTGATTAGGGATGATGAAGGATGATAAAGGTCAATGAGGGATTGATTAGTGATGATAAGGGATGAGAAGGGAATGATTAGGGATGGTGAGGGAGTGACTAGGGATGATGAAGGTCAATGAAGGAGTGATTAGGGACAATGATGACCGATAAGGGAGTGATTAAGGATGATGAGTGATGATAAAAAAATATTGTGTTATATCTATATATAGAGGGTAATATTTATTATCTAGGTGACCTTATCTACTATTTGTGTGCAATATTGATTCATTTTATTCCTTCCTATTTAATGTGTACTAAAACATATTATTCAGATGAGGGGGAATTTACCAATTCATATCTTGAAATCATAGGGGAAATTCTAATCTATATAAAGAAAGAAGTGACTAAGGATGATTGGGCATAAGTAGAGAGCCACTAGATTGACCATAAATATATTAAAGGGAGTGATTAGGGATGATGAAGGATAATGAGTGTCATTAGGGAGTGATTAAAGATGATAAGGTATGAGTAGGGAGTGATTAAGGATAATAAAGGATGATGAGTGAGTGACTAGGGATGATGAGAGTCAATGAGTGAGTGATTAGGAACAATTAGGGCCAATGAGAGAGTGATTAAGGATGAATAAAAATTCTTGCATTATATGTATATATAGTAATAATATCTATTATCTAGGTGATCTTCTCTACCCCATGTGTGTAAGACTGTTTTTTCCCATTCCTTCCTATTGAATGGGCACTAAAACACAATTTTATGGTTAAGAAAGAATGGAATGAATTTGAAGCATGTGTTTCAGTACTCATTCAATAATAAGGAATGAAATTAATGAGTCTTACACACACGAGGTAGATAAGGTCACCCAGATAATATATACTACCCATATATATAGATATAATGTAAGAATTTTTAATCATCCCTCATCATCCTTAATCACTCCCTCATTAAACTTAATTCTCCCTAATCACTCCATCATCAACCCTTATCATCCCTAATCACTCCTTCATCATCCCTCATTATCCTTAAGCACTCCCTCCTCATCTCATATCATCCTTAATCACACCCTCAATGACACTCATCATCTATTATCACTCTTTTCTCATCCCTAATCACTCCCTCCAATACCTTTATGATGCAAAAAAAATAGGCCAACCTTCTGAAGGCAATAACTTTTGACCCGTAACTCCATTTGAGATCTTCCATGTGCCAAAACGATCGTATTAAAAAGTTTAATTTTGCCCTAAGTTGCTCTATCTGCTTATATTTAATTTTGATATTTTTTGGATTCCAAACATGATCATTTAAGGCTCCAAAATTAAAGTTTAATAATTTTTTTTAAAATTTTCTATTTTTAGAAATTATATATTTTTAAAATAAAAAGTCAATTTCAGTTGAATTTCATACCATAGGATAATTTTAGTATTTAGGTTATTTCAAAAAAAATTTAGAGCCACACACACTTGCATGCAAAACTTACTATACATATTGGTTGCTAAAAATAGACATTTTTTTTAAATTTTAGATTTTTTAAATTTTTGCATGTCAAATCTAAATTTTGAGTTGAAACTTATTTAAGCATAGTTTGGGTTTGTAACTATTTCAATCAATCAATATGAATAAATTTTGAGTATTGTTTCAAGATTTGATAATTTTTTTGTTCTTGATAGTTTTTGGGTTCATTATCTAGTATCAGAGCAAGTTCAAATCTTGGAGGAGAAAATAATGGCAAGAGGATGAGGAGGTATGACACAGATGAACCAAAATATATAAAAGCTATAGAGGCAAGTTAAAAAATTACTAAAATTTATCACCAATTAAGTAAGGAGACAAGGTGGTGATGAGGAAGACATAAATCATGATGAAGAAATTCAGCAAGAAAAAGAACAACAAGAGCAACCACCATTGATGGAAGAGAGGATGGTTCAGGGTTTAGAAGGAAAAAATTAAGGAATCATGGTTGATGTTTTAGATTATGAAGGTAGTTTAAAAGCATAGGAGTTGATAGATTGGATGAATAGCATGAAGAAATTCTTTAAGTGGAAGACTATGAGAGAAGACAAGAAGGTAAAGTTTGCATGCATGAAATTAAAAGGTCATGCAATGATTTGGTAGGATCACCTGCAAAAAGAGAGAGATAAAAAGTAAAGAGATTATTAATTCATGGAAAAATATAGAGAAGAAGCTAAGGGAGAAATTTATTCTCGTGGATTATTCACAAACCCTATATAGAAGATTTTAGAATTTGAGGTAAAAAGATCATAGTATACAAGAGTATATAGATGAATTTTATAAGTTTTCCATATGAGTGGAACATGATGAAACAAAAGAGTAGATGTATGCAAGGTATGTAAATGGTTTGAAATTTTATATTTAAGATAAATTAAGCATGTATAGAATACTTCACATAGAGGAGGCTTATTAATTAGCTTTGAAGGCAAAAGAAAAATAAAATAGATATAATTTAAAAAGGACATATACTAGTCTAAAAAGAGGTGATCCCCTTCAATAAGGGGATGAGGTGGGTTTAATACCACCAAAGGTAGCTTTAATTCCAATAAAGGTGAATCATCACATGGTGTAGAAAGTCAATATGATAATAGGCAAGGGTTTCAATACCAATAAAGAGGAAGAGTATTTCAGAGAGGAAAAGGTTATGGTGGTGCTAGAGGATGGTTTCGAAATCAACATAGATATTATGTCTATTATAGATGTGGAGAAGAAGGACACAAAGAATTTAAGTGTCCACACTATCAAGATCAAAAAAGGAGGCAAGAAGATCATTCAAGAGGAAATATAGTTGAGGCTAATATAGAAGAGTAAAATACTAAAGTTGCATTAGCTGATGTTGAAGAGAATATCATGATGAGAAGAACCATGATCACTCCAAGGAAGAATCAAGTGCAGAATAAAGAAGGTGGTGATACATGGCTGTGATCAAATATTCTTCAAACAAGATGTACATTAAGTGGAAATGTATGTAAAGTAATTATAGATAGTGGTAGTTATGAAAATATGGTTTCTAAAGAAATGATTGAGAAACTAAATCTACAATATTAAAAACATCCTAATCCTTATCATATTTCATGGTTTAAGAAAGGAAATAAATTTATAGTAGATAAAAGGTGCTTAATCAAGTTTTTTATAGGAAAGAGTTATAATGATGAAATTTGGTGTGATGTTATTTTGATGGATGCATGCTATGTGTTATTGATAAGACCATGGAAATTTGATAGGAAATTAATTCATGATGGAGTAAAGAACACATACATTTTTTGGAAAGGTGGTACAAAGGTAGTTTTGTTACCTCTTAAAGAAGAAGAGAAGATAGAAATCATGCTCTCTACTAAAGAATTTATCCTAGATATGAATGTGGCATATTGTTGTTATGCATTAGTAGAAAAGAATGAAGAAATAGAAATGGTGATAATACCAATAGAAGCAACAAGAGTGTTGAAAAAATATGTAAATATTATGCCTGATGAGTTATCAGATGGTTTACCATTGAAGAGAGATATTAAGCATTACATTAATTTGATTCCAGAATTAGCTCTACCCAATCAAGTAGTTTATAGGATGAATCCAATAGAACATGCATAATTAAATAAACAAGTTACAGAATTACTAGGGAAGAAGGTGATAAGGGAGAGTATGAGTCTGTGTGAAACACCAGTATTGCTAACTCCAAAGAAAGATGGAGGATGGAGATTGTGTGTGGATAGTAGAGTAATTAAAAAAATTATAATAAAGTATAGGTTTTCTATACCTCATTTAGATGATATGATGGATGTACTTATAGGAGCAAAATATTTTACCAAGATTGATCTAAAGAGTGGTTATTATCAGATTCAAATTTGTGAAGGAGATGAGTGGAAAACTGCATTCAAGACTAGGGATGGCTTATATGAGTGGATGGTGATGCCATTTGGATTATCTAATGCACCTAACACATTTATGAGGGTGATGAATACAAAGCTACAAGAATATATTAGTAAGTTTGTGGTTGTTTATTTTGATGATATTTTGATATTCAGTAAGACCAAAGAAGAACACTTACAACATTTGAGAATGGTAATGGATTTGTTAATAAAGGAGAAGTTGTATGCAAATTTGAAGAAGTTCATATTTATGCAAAATAGTTTGGTATTTTTGGGATTTGTAGTTTTGGCAGATGGTGTGAAAATGGATGAAAAAAAGATAAAGGTGATTGTTGAGTGGCCTACTCCAAGAAGAATTATAGAGGCAAGAAGTTTTCATGGTTTAGTAATTTTTTACAAAAAAATTATTAAAAATTTTAGTAGTATTATGGCACCAATAACATATTGCATGAAAGGGAAGCAATTTGCATGGACTAGAGCAGCCACATAAAGCTTTGAATTTTTGAAGAAGAAGATTATAGAAAGACCAATTTTAGCATTACTAGATTTTAATAAAGTGTTTGAGATTGATTGTGATGCTTCATTTGTGGGAATTGGTGCTATGTTGAGTCAAGAAGGAAATCCAATAACATATTTCAGTGAGATCTTGGCTTATTGGTAATTTTCTTGTTATTGATAGTTTTCAGGTTCATTACTTTATGGTGGGTGTAGTGGCTTTATGCTTGTACCTAAAAATTTCAAATTGCTCTAATATTTTTGAACGTCTAAGAAATACATGAAACCCTGGAGTATGTGAGAGTAATACAAAGCAAGAGTGAGTTTCACATTAGTCTATTAGCCAAAAAGTACAAATGAGGTACATTATATAGTGATATATTAGGTCACCAAAAAGGTAATAACTCAACTCATTATTAGAAAACATATTAATTTTATTTCCCCTAATAACCTTAAAAACCCTAAACAAGCTGACTAACAACCATGTGGGCAAAATCGAAAGCAAAAAAATCTTATACCAACACCCCCTTAAGTATAGCTTAGGTGGGTAGAATAAATTAGGTCTTGAGAATAAGGTTTTATGAGATACCCAAACATAAATCAACTTCCATAAGGTGAAGAAATGGAGAAAACTTGTATGAAAAAAAACCCTCCCCTAAAAGAGATCAAAGTAAGAAATAGTGCATGCTCTAAGGACATCAAGCACAGTAAAAAATGTGTCCACAAGGGATAGCAATAAAGCACATAGAGAGAAGAGCTAAGAAGTCTCCATAAAAGATGTTGAAGTTGCCTATAGTAGAGCTCACAAAATGATGAATGTCATTAATGAGATCTTCTGCATAAATACTAAATAAGCTTCATTTGCATTGAATAATGTTTATTCCATTTTCCAAATGAATAATACGAATGGTGTACTGAAATTCTACCCATTCCACAATAGAAGATGAAGGCAACAATACGAAGAACTCTGAGTAGGGTATAAATGTAAATCCCAAGTACAGATTCTATGATAGCAACATGTTACCATCGAGCATAATCCCACTCTTCTTCTATGAAAAGATGACCACAAGATACAACAATGAAGGCAAGTAAACATCCTTCTCCACACTGCCCACACCACTGCAGGGCATGTAAATGTACAAGTCATCCAACTCTATGACAAGAAGGTGTTATTCAAGTAAGCTGATGACCCCAACCTCATAGTTTTTGATGTCTCGTTTGATGCCCTTCAAAATTATCCCAAAAACATAAACATATATATATATATATATATATATATATATATATATATATATATATCTCTTAATTAAATTTATATGTAAAACATCCAATTTGAATATATTCTCAAGGCATTTATATGACTTTGGGATTGTGAAATAAATGGAATTGCAAACATTAAAAATATGGCAGTGAAGTTTTAGATCATCCACAATTTTACATATTAATGTTGTTTATTTATATAATTTACAGTTTATGAAATTTGTAATTTGTCTATAATTTTTTGTCACTATAGATCAGTCCTAATTAAATTAGTTATCATTTATAATTTGTAACTTGTTCATAATTTTTTGGGATTGTTAATTATTTTTTTAAAATATTAAAATGGTAGCTTTTCCATATACTTTTATATTGAGATATTTTTATAAATTTTATTTTTTAATTTTTATTAATATAAAATTTGTGACAATTTTTATAACCTTTTTTACAATATTATTTACTATATAAAATTTGTAGGTGAAAACTACAATTTAATTACCACAATAATGTTTTTTTAAATATCTTCACACACATATGTATATTCCTAAGTAATGTTCTCCCAATTTTACATTTTTCTAAAAAAATATAAATATCATTTATCTACTATCTATTTATAAATATACAATAATATTAAATTTAGATAATTATTTTTCTAATCAAATAATTGAAACTTGTTTACATTCACATTATTTTTTTTCTAAATAAAAATATGTTTACATTCCCATTAATTTTTTTCTAAATAAAAATAAAAATATTAAAGAATTTTTTTTTCTAAATAAAAATAAAAAATTACAGATTATTATATACCTCACCTTATGAAGTTGTATATCAACATATATCGAGTTTAGTATAGTTTGGCAATGACTTACAAATTACTTTAACTTTTTTCTTTGTTAACCCATCAGTTACAGATCATATAAAAGCATTTAAGAGATTGTTTATACCCAAAGCTTTTCTTAGTCATGACATATGCCTCTATTTCTTTAGCGTATTATTTATTTTGCTACGCTAATGAATTTATTTTGCTCTTTTTGAATTTATTTAACGCTGAAGCCATCAAGTTGGATGGGGTTTCATGCCTTCATGTATCTCACCCTGAAAATATTTCAAGATAGAATATATTTTATTCTTTAAAAACTAATATTAGAACTGTTTCAATTAAATGTTTTCAGTTACTTTTGGGTGACGAGGTAGACTTCTTTCATAAAGTATTTTTCTATAAGATATTGTTGTATTGTGCATTTAATTATTATACGGAAACCTAATTTTCTTTATGCAATTTTATGTTTTTAATTTTAAAATTGTTTCTCACTCAAAAAGTTAGTAATGATTCCATGTCTTAAGTTTTATGGATATTATTTTTTAGGTTAATTTTATTGATTGATTATTTTTTAATATAATCATTAAAAAAAAATTATATATTAATATAATAGTATATTATAAAATTATTCTTAACATTCTTTCTCTTTCTTTCTTTTTAAAGAAAAAATCATATTTTCAACAAGGATTTTAATATAAGTTTATATTAAAAAATATTTTTTCAATTAAAAATTGAAGAAAGCATACAAAATAAATCAATAAAAAGTTACACAAAAGAAAAATTACTGTAAACAATTAGAACAACTACAAGTAGCAGAGAAGAAAGAGGTGCAATTATAAACAATTGAAAAAGAGATGACGAATCATTTTTAAAAAAATATCAACAAAATTTTTAAATACATATACATACATACATGTAATTTTTTTTTGAAAAAAGAATTTATTATATATATAATAAATTATTTTTTTTAAAAAAATTCACATATTATATATATATAAAATAATTTTATTCATTTTAAACTATTATAAGAATCATCTAATTTGATTTCCTTGGTATTCTTTAATGGATATCATTAAGTCATATATGAAAGAATGCTTCAATCCTTTGTGCATTGTGGATGATGATATTAATTGATCCTTCAACTTAAATGCTTTACATTTTATGTATGATTAGGGTGCCCTTAGAGTTAGGGTTTAGGTGGTTGTCATCGTCATCATCGTCGTCGTCGTCGTCATCATCATCATCATCATTATCATCATATCATCATCATCATCATCATCATCATCATCATCATCATCATCATCATCATCATCATCATCATCATCATTCTTTTATACATTTTATAATTGTTATTTTAATAAAGTTTCTTACCCTTACTATAGCAATTTTGAATTCCACTGACTAACTTTCGATTATATATATTCTTAAGTTTTTTATTATAAAAAAAAAATTAGTGAAATTGAGTTAAAAATTAGCTCTTAATTTTCTTATTAATTTAAAAACCTTTAGATTCTTATTTCCCTATTAACTTATTTTTGATTATTTGTAAACATTAGTGATATTTATTTCAAATTTTAAGTTATTTCATTTTTGTTTATTGTTTATGTTGTTAAGATCATTTGAGATGTATGAAATAAAGTTGGATTATGAGTTAATGTTCATTATACACAAAAAAAATTTCTTTGAAAAAAAAATCATAATTTCATATTAATTAAAATTTAAAATTACATTTTGTAGATGCATCAATATTATAAAAGAAAAAAGAGAACAAGAAAGGGAATATACAACAAATTTATACACCCACACAGGTAAAAGAAAACACCAGATGAAAATAGATCAGGCCAAAGCATGTCCAAAAGGCACAAAACACATCATCCAGTGCAAAAAGTAGAGACACAACCAACCACAGAGCATATGGTCTTCCAACAGGCCCAAATGCTCCCAACACCAAAACATTGCATTAAAACCCACTCAAGAGACTCGAATGCTTCCAAGGAGATAAGAAGGGACAAAAGGTGAAATCCCATAGGATATGGGAAGAAAAAGTAGAGGATAGTAGTGAAAAAGCCCCACAAAGGGAATAAAAGATCACCATCAAGAAAAGAAAACAAGATCACTTCAAATTATTGGTGTGCCATCATAAAACCAAGATCCAATAAAGAATAAAAAATCAATGATTGGTATTAAATCACTCACCCAAGAAGGTGATGCCAACATGAAAAGTAGAAATAGAGAGACATGTAGTCATCTAGCTCTAGAATAGGGGAAAACAAAAGGAGCTTAGACCTATAATATCAAAAGTATTTGTGTTTGAAGGTAACCATTTTCATGAAACTCATTAATGACCCAAAGATCAGGGTCTAGGCACAACCCCTCCTTAGATAGTGTATCATCTTTAGTTTTTAGATGCCAGAAGGAGATAACTTCGAAGGAGAATGACAAGTTATAAGTAGTGGTGAAAATAGGAAGTAAACTTAGGTTTACCATTTTATATTCCCCTTTGAATCAATTGAGGATAACCTCTGAGTCCCCAAATATATGCAAATCTCCCACTCTATTCTCCCCCACAAGCTTTAGGAGAAGCTTTAATGCCATTACTTTAACAAAATTGATAGTACCAAGACTCAGATCAACCTTGAAATGGTAATAGTTTTTGGAGATGAGAAATAAGATACATCCAACACCATAAACCATAGGGGATCCTTGACAAACACCGTAAAATTAACCCCAAGCCCCAGATAGATTAATGAGAAGATGTATAAGAATACAATATTTATGAATTTTGGGAATGATTTTGAAGTGCCCAAAAATGAATTGAATCTGAGAGTGACATTGAAAAGTAGGAATGTTTTTACCATGAAAGATATAAATATTCCTCACAAGTCATATTCCCAAAGACACAATTAGTGGTAGTGTCTTGGAAAATTTAAGCTTAGATCTTTTATGCCAATTCTCAAAATAATCAGTAATAGTGTGGCCTTGCCAATAGTCTTTCACCCCTAATAGAAGCCCCCAGTTCAACCCAAATATTAATAGCATAAGGACAAGAGATAATAATGTGATTCATGGTCTATAAAAAATGAAATCAAATATTAAATCTACCCAACCCATGCTAGTTTTTTTTTGAAGAATTTATTAAGTGAGAGCTTTAATGATTAGGGCAAGCCACATAAAGAGTTTAGTTTTATGAGGAGATTTAATTTTCCAAATTTTATTCCACCACCATTGTCTCACATCAAGGACCTCATTGAGTAAATTGGATAGATAACTAAGAGAACTAAATATTCCCCCTGATTTGGGTTCAATGACCAAGCCATCTCATTAGCCTTAGTAAGTCTAATATGACTCCCTTTTAATCTTTGAACATAAGCATCCCATCTAAAACCAAACTACCCATCAAAACGTAATGTGAGATCACCTATCCAGCCCTGTTGCTAATGTTTTGTGAGATTTTGATGCTCTACCTAAAACAAAAAAGTGATACCTATCCCCTCTAGTATCATAGGCAAATCCTCACGTAAGTTGTAATCAGTACCACAACCAACCCATAGATCAATACCCACTTTTATTTTAATGCTCGATCCCACTTTATAGATAAGCCAATCACCAATGATAGGGAAGGATTGAACAAATTATTTTCACATAATAGAAGCATTGTGACAAATTTTATTAAGGTTGTGGATCCACTTTTCCACATTAAGTGGCACTATGTACTTTTGAATAATGATTTGATTCCATAAACCCTCCATAGTGATAAGCCTCCACAGTATTTTGGTAGTAAGGGCCTCTCCAAAAAGGTGAATATATTTTAATCCCCATCCCCTAATATCCATAGGATTAACAATGGTATGCCATTTGACAAGGGCTATGCAATCCTTCATTTTTTTGCCCATCCAAAAAAATATGATTTTTTTTATGAATCTAATTAAGGACTCCTTTGGGGATATGGGCTAATGATTACACCATTAGTAAATACATTTTTCCACCTTATTGATTAGCCAATTCCAATCATTTTTTCTGTAGTCATTTAGTTTCAACAGAAATCCTAGATACATGAGTCCATCTTGGAGTTCCAAATTTAAGTGGGAATATATTGATAATCCAATGAATTTGTTGAGCCTCCAATCCACTAAAGGAGATGTTGGACTTATGTACATTTAAAATCATTCTTGAGGCCACACTGAAGAGATCCATAAATTCCTTAATCAAAGTACAATTTCCTTACAAGATCCATCATAAAACAACAACACATCATCCACAAATAGTAGGTGTGTGAGGAAGAAGTACCTACTTGCCTTAACCCCCCTAAGAGATCCCAATCTTTTGGCCTCAAGAAAGAGTTGACTTAACCCATCATCAATAAGAATAAAAAGTATAGGCAAGAGTGGACAACCCTATCTAAGACCACATAAAAGACATAATAAGGTTGAGGTCAATCTGTTAATGAACAAGGCAAAGGAAATTGAAGAAAGATAGACCATAATCTAGTTAGCCATTTGGAGGTGAAAACTAAAATGAATTAGAATTAGTCATAAATAGAGCCAGGTCACTCTATCAAATACCTTGGAGAGGTTAAACTTCAAAACTATGGTCGATAGCTTCTTCATCTTGATGGAATGCAACCCTTCTTGAGCAACCCATATAGCATTGTGTATCCAACACCCATGCAAGAAACCAAATTTCTCCTTAGAGATGGAAGCAAAAAGAAGAGCTTTGATCTAGATAGAAATGATTTTATCGATGTAACTACATAAAGAGATAGGCCTAAAATCATCAAATGAATCCAGGATGCCCTTCTTAGGGATGAGGGAAATGAATGTGGAATTGAAAGCCCCAAGTATATTCCCTGAGTGCCTAGTCTCCTTAATAACTCTAATCAAGTCCTCCCCAAGGAGATAAAAAAACCACTGTAAAATTTAACAAACTGGTAATTAGGCCCTAAACTCTTATTCTTTTAAAAGGTAGCCAAAGAGGACAATAAATCTTCCCTAGAAATAACAATCTCTAGCCTCTCATTATTAGTGTTAATGATGAAAATAGGAAAAAATATATAGATCTTAACAATCTCTGCTATGCTCACATGAGTCGGGTCCTTATAAAGTTGATGAAAGTGAGAAACTCCAAGCTTATCTATCTCATGAAATGTTTGCACATTTTATCACTAAGGATTTGGTACTTCCCAAATGGTATTCTTGATTTTGTGATGCTTGGCAAAATTTTGAAAAAAATAGTATTTTCATCACCATTTTCCAGCCAATATGCTATACTTTTTAGTCACAATTAACCTTCAACATCTTCCAGTTATTGTCACAACTTCAATTCCATAGTTTTGAGCTTATTTCTAGACTCCTCATCAAAATTCTACTCAAAATCATGTGCATAGATCTATATGATCTGATTTTCTAGAGACAATATTTCCTTTTTTACATCATGATGTTTATTAGTAGCCCAAGTAACAGTTGATTTTTTCACTCTCTTTAGGTTTATATCAAATTGGAGACTAGTTGATTCTAAAGAGCAAGAATTAAAAAAAACCCACTCCTCCTCAACCAGTTGTATGAAATCTTGATCCTTCAACCAATTCAGATTGAACTTAAATGAGCTCAAAGGATTTTTGTCCCCTCCTTCAGTTTGCATAAAATGGGAAGATGATCAGAATCACCACTCGTAGCCACCCAATATATGATTTTATCAAAGCCCATCAAGAGAGAATTTGAACCAAAGGAATTTTACCCTTTTCATCCTTTCAACACTATATGGCTTGAGTATTAAATCAATACAATACTAAATTGCTCATGAACACATAACCAAGGATTATCTATAAAATATATATAGGCTACTAATTATTGTATTTTTTAACTAACCAATTTAAATCTTTTTACCTACTTCCAATTTCTAACTAGGTAAAGCTTTAAACTAATGCAAATGAATAGTTAACACTCATACTCATTATATATACATTTTTCTAGATGATTTCATTATTTTCAATGAATATTTATAAATAAAATACAAACATATGTAGGTACATTTTAGTGTATATTAATCACTCAGGATTTCATATCACCCCATTTCATTTATGAATAAAACATGATCCAATGAAGTATTAATTTTCCAAATATGCCAAAACCAATTTAACATTTTCTAATATCATATTATGTACCTACAACTGAGCATGAATTATTTATCAATTAAGTCTCCAAGCTCAGCTAAGTATCCAAGGTATGTAATTTTATCTCATATTTAAATAGGGCCATTTATATAAATATATATGTATATTCTTTGTTCAATAAAAAAATAACTTATGTACAATCCATGTTATAACTTGAATACACATGAGACTTCATAATAATTAAGGTACAACTATAGACTGCATAAACATTTTAAGACTACCCACCCTTCATAGATCAAATTTTATCATAACATTTTATAGTTCATTTCTATACATATTTATATAAGATTACATTATTTTATTAACATTATATCTATCACAATAGCTTGCATATTTTTTTAAGGAATAACCACTATCAAAATGTATTCATAATTCATCCACCTTGACCCATATTTATGACACAAGTCTGTACAATATTCCCTCAAGAAATATGTGTTTAAAGATCCTATGCAAGGCATACTATTATAGTTATCACTTCAAGATGAAGTCCTTGAGTCAGTAACAGTTCTTTTAGGTCAAACAAGAACATCCCTAGTCACTATACAGTTTAAATTTTTAATTGATTAAGGAACTTGCCCAGGTTACCAATCATTGAAGACAAATTAAGGACACAAGGTTTCCATAAATATTAAGAGAAAGTCATGCTACTCAATAAGTCAAATTATCTTTCTAAGTTATGCATGGGTAAAATGATTGCAATGAGAGCATTTTACAAGTAAATTGGCAGTCAAAATATTTCCCCTTCCTTTCAAAATAGTTCTATTATCACTTTAATAGGCCTGTGGATGGAAATGAGTTCCATCCTCAAGTTTGTAATGGTGACAACTAAAATTTAAAGCACTATCAACACATATTTAAAAGACATTTTCTTTCATACAAACCCAAGTAAGAGAGATACTAAAATTTTGATTTTCAACAGAAATCCCAATCCATGTATAAATATAAGCAATCCCTTTCAAATTTTCTATTCTCAAATTAAAATCCTACTTTCCTATTTACTTCAATGACTCTTGTTCCCATATAAATGTTGATAATCCTTGTAGCTGCTCTCATTCCTTAACCCCCATTATTTCTATCTCTCCCTCTTTTATCTTTCTCAACCACATTTTGCATGCCCTGAAGTTTCTACTGAAACTTTATTAGATATCCATAATGAGATTTGAGATTATCAATACATTTTTCCTCTTCTCACTACCAGTTCTCAATCCCATAACCATGTTTGCATGGTAGCTGAATGTAAAAACCCTACAAATATTCCTTCCACCAAATGGTGAGGTCAAACATAATGATATAAAAACAAAACCAAATTGACCCCAATAATGACCTAATTCTTTTGTTTAATCGAATGGATGCATAATGGTAAATCCACTAGAACCTTCCCTACTATCAAATCTTTATTTTCTTAAATTTCCAAAAACTCTTTTAAAATAATTGCTTGGGTGACTTGTTTTTCCCATTTCCCTATAGCCAGTAAAAAGAGGTAGGAATTGAGTCCAAAAATTATTACATTATTTAAATACAAAAAAAGGTTTAATACACACCTAATACTTTATGGTTTTTGAAATGCATAGAATATTTCTAATGCAATTATAACTCAGCAACCTAGAGTTTTATTCATAATAAGGTTTCACAATGGTTCATATAGTCAATGAACACTAATAGAATTAGCGGGCTATGCTAACAAGACAATTTAAATCAAACAAGTCATGCCACAACAAGGCCACAATAAACATAAATCAATGCAATATTGACCATAGAGACAACTAATAAAAAGAAAGCATTCAACACATTTTTGAAATATCACTAACCTTTAATTTATCTCAACAAGTAAAAGTATATGTGTGTGTGCAAGTTCAATTTCACATTTTCTGCCCCCAATACCAATATTTGCATCCTATTTCCCTATGATACTCTCTCTTTGTTTCACTTTGTGAGGACATGACAATCCTGTAAATACCTCGATCAACAAAAAGGTAGTTAATCTAAACTTGCAACAGAATAATAAAGAATTCATAATTTATGTACATCAATGAAATACTATAATATAAAACAAATCTATAAATAAAATCACATCCATATAAGATTCCAATATACAACAATATAATATATCCAAATGCACACACAAATATCCTCTAATCATAATTATGAACATGAAATAAAAAAATACAATTGTCAATTATACAACATAAATGTCCATATATGTCATCAAAATTAGAAACTACTAATCATTAGTTTCACTTCCTTCACTAGTATTAATGTAGTATTTAGAGTGGAACAAGATGTGACATTTTATTTCACCTATAATTATTTAACAGCGTCGGTTGGTAAGTATGCAACAAGAGGGCTTGGGAAGTGTAGAGATGGCTTCAAGTGCAAAGTAATCCATTACCTCGTTGGTAATGAATTGTCACTTAAGTTTGGGAAACTTTATGCTGAAAGTAAAATTTTAATGCACCACTTTAGGATCATATGATGTAATATTTGGAATGGACGGGTGGGAGAACCATAAGAGAATGATGAATTATTTTGAGAATCATGTGAAATGTTTGGATGATGATGGTCAAGCCACATAGATTCAAATGATCAGAGGACCCATTTCTTTGATATTTATCACAACCATGTAACATAAGCAATTTATGAGACATGGCTGTCAATTGTATGTCGTCAACATTTTAAAGGATGGCAATGGATCATCTTTGAGTGATTTTCCAAAATTTCAAGAACTTTTTAATGTGATTCCTGAAGAATGGTTAAGATTACCACCCAAAAGAGAGATCAATTCCTCCACTGACTTAGTGTCTAGAACTGAGCCTATTTAAAAATCTCCATACAAGATGACTGCCTCCAAATTATCTGAGATTTATTTACAACTACAAATATTAATTCACATTTTAATACAAGTAATTTTTTAAATTAATACATTTTTAGATATTATGAGAATGATACAAAAATTGAACTAATTAAAATACAAAATGTTGAACTACCACACCTAAATAAATATTACATTTTTAAATATAAATTTAATTTTTAATTTTTAATTTTTAATTTTTATATATACACTTTTTTAAAATATTGTAAGTTCTCTCTGTAATATTATATACTTTATTGATAATTTTGGAAATATGTCCTTTATTTATTGCCCTGATGCTAGGGTATTATTTATCAACGTCTTGACATTTCTCTTTAAATATTTTAAAATTGAATGTTTTTCATCAATAAAATAAGAACTTTGAAAAAATTTAGTTTAATTTTTTTTTTTTTTAAATAAACATTTATTTATAGTGCTTCATTTTATATAAATGAAAATTAATTAAACAATAAATAAATTATATATATATATATATATACACACACACACACACAAAGTTTTATTTTTATATATATATATATATATATATATATATATATATATATATATATATACACACACACACACACATATATACATACACACATATATACACACACACAAAGTTATAAATAATATATTTAAACTTTATATATATATATATATATAATATTTTAAATTATATAAATATAAACATTTTTATATTTAAATAATTAATTTAAACATATCTACATTTAAATAATTAATTATAAAAATCTAAATAAACATACATTTAAATTAAAATCTCTTTGAACCAAATTATTTTATATTATTAAAACATTTTATAATAACATATATTAAAAAATAATAATAATAACAACATTATAAATACCAACCAACCGCTTTGTAACTAAACAATCTTTTTTTTTAATGTTATAAATAATCACCATCACATCAACCAGAATTGGTCTTATCACATTCTTACTTTCTCATACTTAATGATTATCTATCTTAACACATAATTTAGATGTACTACTAAACCCTTAAACAAAACCGTCTAGACAGTTAGATATCAATTGTTGGGTTTAAAGCTACCAGCCTGCCTTCCTGCTTTCTACACCGGAAGCTCCTTGTCTAAATTTTTCCTTTAATAGGGCACAAATTCTTAGTCTTGCATTCTTCTTTAATTTGCTTCAAAGTATGGCAAGCAGTAGCAGTGCAAACCAGGAAACAGTGGCGTTCACCAGTTTCAACGTGAAGGTTATGGATGTCTATTATAACTTGTTTGGGCTACCTTTTCCTCAACCTGATAACTTGGTTAATACGGTTTTTGTCATTACAGAAATTCTGTTCGGAGGACAATCAGAAGTTGAGTGTATGCAAAATTGTTGTGACAGATGAGATTGTGTTTGTGCTCAGGAATGACGGAAATTGTACAGCATATCAAAGGGGCGAGTTAAAACATTTGTAGTATTTTTTATTTTTTAAAAGTGTGTATATTTTTTTGATTGGTTTTTAAAACATATATTTTTTTAAATATAAAAATTTAATTAAGTGAATTGTGGTTTAAAGGTGATGATAAAAGATATTAAAAAAGATTACAATATAGGTGTTAATGGGTTGCCTAAGATTATTTTAATGGTGAATTGTTACTTACCAAGCGAATTTGTGTTGTTTGGCAGATTCTAGCAGAGCAATTGTGAATGTCAATTCTAACGATGAAAACAGAGTATCTCGATTTATTTGCGATATAGAGTATGACTATAGAAATTTGAGATTGCTCGTGAAATGCAAGGATGACACAAATATATCATATCTATTTGATCCAGAAGATAAGCCACAACCACTCATGTCCCTCTTATGTTATGAACATAGGTATATCTTCTTTCATTTTGGCTTTTATTCTCATCTTTCGGAAATTTTAGCCAACAAATTAAAAGCTTATACAGATTTTTTTTCTTTTGTTTCTATTCAGATCTGTTCAATTGCACTACTCAGTGGGTGATAACAAAGAGTTTAAGAATTTCATAACTTATGATCTTTTGAACGAGAGATTGATGGTCTATAACGATGAATCAAGGTGAGATAGAAATTTGTTATAGAATTTAATCTGCATTAACTCTTCTTGTTAACAAATCCTGCCGCTTTCATGGTTTCTACATTTTGTGTTCCAGAATGTTCCACGTCTACGACTTACAGAACTTGGAGTTAGTGTTCAGCATGCCGGAAATCGTTGGCGACATGACCCAGCTTGCATTTATCTCAGCTGACTACATTTCAGACAAGTGAGATGAGATCCCGAACGTCCAAAAATAACTTTGTTACATAAAGTAAATTATTTGTTGTCTTTTGATATTCACAACCCATTCTCCAAACCTGTAAAACTGTACTAACCCAAATTAGGGTTAATTTTACAGCACAGAGAAATGGTTCATGATGGGCAATGAGTTAAACAGAAACAAGTACAGATTCTACGATAGCAACATGCTGCCATCGAGCATAATCCCACTCTTCTTCTACGACAAAAAAGACGGCCACAAGATACAAGAGCCGAGCCCAGTAACCATCCTCCTTCGCACCGCCCAAACCACCGCAGACCGTGTAAATGTGAGAGTCATACAACTCTGCGACGAGAAGGTGCTGTTCAAGCAAGTTGACGACCCCAGCCTCACAGTTTTCGACGTCTCGTTTGACGCCCTTCAAAATTGCCCGAAAAACATATCAAGAACACGAATCCCGACCGTCCTTTCTCCCAAATACTTGCCCGGCGTAAAGCAGATTTTGACGGTCCCGAAGGTCGGGGAGCCACTGGAGATATCCAATCTCGACGGCTTCACAGTGATTCAGATTGACGACCATTGCCCTGAATTTGACGAGAACAAAAAGCAGCCTCCGGTTGGAACACTGGACGGGTCTTTTCAGGCGCTCAACCATGTTATGTCTGACGAAGACATTACTGTTTCATTTTGCCGTGATTTTAATAGAGGTAAAAAGGTGGGTAAGCGTAAAATCAGTTTTGGGAGTATAAAGAGGGCAAGTGCTTGGGGAAAATTGATTACATTTCCATGAAATCCTGTGGATTGAGTGGCTCTGAAGCGGTAGAGGCTTTAGAAAAAATAAGTGCTTTAACATATGATGAGAAGAAGGGTGAGCTTTATACAGGGATTTCTTCCTCGGGCTGTTTACGTGTGGTCAAATATACCCGTGTCGTCGATGGAGTAGCTGAATTTTGGCTGTTAAAAATACGTACAATTTTGGTGGAGATTGGAGGAAGCATAGCTTTGGCAGTCATTTTTTAGCATTTAAGACAGTTTTTAGGTCTGTGTTGTTACTCCTGTGGCTTTGAGTTGGACTTGATCTAATATACTGTTACTTTGATTGTGGTTACATTTGGTCACAACTATAACTCTTGCAATTGACAAAGATAATGGCAAATAAGGAAAAGAGTGTGGAGAAAACTATGATGGCTGCTCCGTGACAAATAAGAGTCACCAGGGTAGTGGAAGATCTGAAAGAAAATGTGTTACGTAAAAAATTGTACAAATCCAATCTAAAGTCCTAGAAGCAAATTGTTATGATGATCACATAATACTGAAGTAAATGTCTTCATATTTTTTTTTGAGCTACTTGTCTTAATATAAATATTATATGAAAATTTGCACTATGACATTCTTTTTTTTTTTCAAATTCTTTTACCTTATAATTATTGTCATCATATCTCACTAAGATTTTTTTTCTTACTGCACAATTCATCTCAATTTCATCATATTTGATTGGTTCAATCATGATTCACTTTGGGTCAATTTGAGTTCCATAAACTTATATATTTCGAATATACGATCAAATTTTAAACATCAATTATACTAACCTCTCGATCTTACGTGTTATGCTTTCTAAGCTTGCTAAACATCGATATTATAATATGTACATGCTATAACATGTATGTGTATACACATTTTTTTTTACTGTAAAATTTTGAATTGACAAAAGCACTGGAGTTTGAAATATTAAATAACTAAAGCAAATACGTGGTATAACATGTACACTTTCAATGAAAGCATTGAAAGGGGTAGAATGAAAAAAGGAGATGAATTAGAAGGTGAGGGAGATAGGTTTAGTAAATAAATGTTAAGTATAAGTTGACTTATAATTTAAATTTATTTTAGTAAATATAAGAAATTAGGGTCATTCTTCGTCTCATAGAGTTGGTCTCATAGCTACATGCATTACAAAGTGGGAGATAGTTTTTCAAATCTAATTTTGTTGGTATTTAGGCATCATTAGGGTTTTAGTATTGAACCTAAGGAGTTTAGGGCATACATTTTACAATTGATGCCTATTTTGTGTAAACATGTCATTTTTTAGGTTTTTGTGCCTTCTGGATTGCTTACTGACATTTTTATAAGTCCTAAGTTTGTTAAAATTAAAGTTTACAAAACAATCACTTTGAATTCAAGCCAAAATGGTTTGATTGGGGTAACATAGGTCGTGTTGATGACCTACACATCAAATGACCACTTTCTCATCATCCTTCCCTCATCCCTAATCAATTTCTCCTCATTCCTCATCATCCCTAACCACTCCCTCCTCATCCCTCATCCCTAATCACTCCCTCATTGACCCTCACCATCCCTCATTGTATCTAATCATTCCCTCATCATCCTTAATCAATCCCTTATTAACCATTACCATCCCTCATCATCCCTAACCAGTGCTTCATCATCCTTAATCATCCCTAAAATCTCCCTCCTTGTCCCTCATTTTCCATAATCACTCCCTCATTGACCCTCACCATCCCTCATCATCTCTAATCATTCCATAATCATCCCTAATCACTCCCTCATTAACCCTTATCATGCCTCATCATCCATAATCACTGGTTCATCATCTCTAATCACTCCCTCATTTACCCTAACCATTCCTCATCATCCCTAATGACTCTATTTTCATCCCTACTCACTCCTTCTCATCCCTCCTCATCCTTAACCACTCCCTCCAATACATTGACAATGGATTCAGTAGCTTCCCACTTGTGCCTGATTAGCTTCTGTTCTAATTCTAAATTTTACTTGCTCAAATAAGGCCCAAAGAAACTCTTTTTTTCACTCATCCTCTTTCACTCAAATAAGGAACTTAGAGATATCATCTAATTATATGGTGGGATTCAAAGATCTATATGGAGATACACACCCAAACCATGGAGAGAGTATGTATCCATAACCTCAAGCCAGAATAAATAGGTATGAAAGTGAGTAAAGGGTGGGATGAAATTATATATATATATATATATATATATATATATATATTCAGATTTGGGCATCTATGAATCCCAATGCCAAAGTTGAGAATCCAAATTTATATCTATATAGATTAGGGAGACTAGAGATAGTTAAGAATTCCAATCCCAACCCCATATTTGACTTCTCATTTTTTAAATATGTCATTAATAGTATGTCTATAATAGACCAGATTATCAGATAGATAGATAGGTAGTCACCAATCTGGTAGAGCGTGTTCTAATTCGATAGTCGATATACCCAACTCGATATGCCTTGATCTAGTATATCATGGAGGGGATACTTATAGCTATCAAGGGAATTTTTCCTTCCCAATATCTAGTTTTTATTTTATATTAAGGCATACCTATCAAGGGAATCTTGCTTTCCAATAAATATATATTTATTCTTACCCTACCTACTTAGCTATACCCTACCTGATAAGGCAAGGAAAACTTGCTTCCTGATATATAACTTCATTTTTATCTTACCTACTTTCCCTATATAGAATATATTCTTAAATATCAATAGAAGCTTGCTTTTTAATCTATAGTTTGCATATATTCTTTCCCTACCTACTTAGTTATGCCCTACCTACTTAGCTTTGGTTCTATTATTATCAAAGGAAGCTTGCTTCTCAATAGATATAATGAGAAATGAAGTTTCAAATATTGTTACGTATGTAATAGATCTATAACATTGAGTATTTTTTATCCTACCTACTTTACCTACTTGAGTATACCCTACATGATTGAATATATGAGCCATCTCTTGATCTTGAGTATGCCCTAACTAAATACCTGAGCCATATCTTGACTATGCCCTACCTACCTTCTTGTAATTGAGTATGCCCTACCTACTTATCCTTCTTTCTCTACCTATTTGAGTATTCTCTACCTACATATCCTTATTTTCCTACCTACTTGATTTTTTCGTACTTGATACCCAAGCCATATCTTAAAAGAAGATGGGGATTTCTAACCTATATAGAGAAAAGAGTGACTAGGGACAATGGAGCATAAGTATAAATCCATTACACCCACCATAAGGGTATTGGATGAAGTGATTAATGATAAGGATGTATGAGCAAAGAGTGATTAGGGATGATGAAGGATGATAAAGGTCAATGAGGGATTGATTAGTGATGATAAGGGATGAGAAGGGAATGATTAGGGATGGTGAGGGAGTGACTAGGGATGATGAAGGTCAATGAAGGAGTGATTAGGGACAATGATGACCGATAAGGGAGTGATTAAGGATGATGAGTGATGATAAAAAAATATTGTGTTATATCTATATATAGAGGGTAATATTTATTATCTAGGTGACCTTATCTACTATTTGTGTGCAATATTGATTCATTTTATTCCTTCCTATTTAATGTGTACTAAAACATATTATTCAGATGAGGGGGAATTTACCAATTCATATCTTGAAATCATAGGGGAAATTCTAATCTATATAAAGAAAGAAGTGACTAAGGATGATTGGGCATAAGTAGAGAGCCACTAGATTGACCATAAATATATTAAAGGGAGTGATTAGGGATGATGAAGGATAATGAGTGTCATTAGGGAGTGATTAAAGATGATAAGGTATGAGTAGGGAGTGATTAAGGATAATAAAGGATGATGAGTGAGTGACTAGGGATGATGAGAGTCAATGAGTGAGTGATTAGGAACAATTAGGGCCAATGAGAGAGTGATTAAGGATGAATAAAAATTCTTGCATTATATGTATATATAGTAATAATATCTATTATCTAGGTGATCTTCTCTACCCCATGTGTGTAAGACTGTTTTTTCCCATTCCTTCCTATTGAATGGGCACTAAAACACAATTTTATGGTTAAGAAAGAATGGAATGAATTTGAAGCATGTGTTTCAGTACTCATTCAATAATAAGGAATGAAATTAATGAGTCTTACACACACGAGGTAGATAAGGTCACCCAGATAATATATACTACCCATATATATAGATATAATGTAAGAATTTTTAATCATCCCTCATCATCCTTAATCACTCCCTCATTAAACTTAATTGTCCCTAATCACTCCATCATCAACCCTTATCATCCCTAATCACTCCTTCATCATCCCTCATTATCCTTAAGCACTCCCTCCTCATCTCATATCATCCTTAATCACACCCTCAATGACACTCATCATCTATTATCACTCTTTTCTCATCCCTAATCACTCCTTCCAATACCTTTATGATGCAAAAAAAATAGGCCAACCTTCTGAAGGCAATAACTTTTGACCCGTAACTCCATTTGAGATCTTCCATGTGCCAAAACGATCGTATTAAAAATTTTAATTTTGCCCTAAGTTGCTCTATCTGCTTATATTTAATTTTGATATTTTTTGGATTCCAAACATGATCATTTAAGGCTCCAAAATTAAAGTTTAATAATTTTTTTTAAAATTTTCTATTTTTAGAAATTATATATTTTTAAAATAAAAAGTCAATTTCAGTTGAATTTCATACCATAGGATAATTTTAGTATTTAGGTTATTTCAAAAAAAATTTAGAGCCACACACACTTGCATGCAAAACTTACTATACATATTGGTTGCTAAAAATAGACATTTTTTTTAAATTTTAGATTTTTTAAATTTTTGCATGTCAAATCTAAATTTTGAGTTGAAACTTATTTAAGCATAGTTTGGGTTTGTAACGATTTCAATCAATCAATATGAATAAATTTTGAGTATTGTTTCAAGATTTGATAATTTTTTTGTTCTTGATAGTTTTTGGGTTCATTATCTAGTATCAGAGCAAGTTCAAATCTTGGAGGAGAAAATAATGGCAAGAGGATGAGGAGGTATGACACAGATGAACCAAAATATATAAAAGCTATAGAGGCAAGTTAAAAAATTACTAAAATTTATCACCAATTAAGTAAGGAGACAAGGTGGTGATGAGGAAGACATAAATCATGATGAAGAAATTCAGCAAGAAAAAGAACAACAAGAGCAACCACCATTGATGGAAGAGAGGATGGTTCAGGGTTTAGAAGGAAAAAATTAAGGAATCATGGTTGATGTTTTAGATTATGAAGGTAGTTTAAAAGCATAGGAGTTGATAGATTGGATGAATAGCATGAAGAAATTCTTCAAGTGGAAGACTATGAGAGAAGACAAGAAGGTAAAGTTTGCATGCATGAAATTAAAAGGTCATGCAATGATTTGGTAGGATCACCTGCAAAAAGAGAGAGATAAAAAGTAAAGAGATTATTAATTCATGGAAAAATATAGAGAAGAAGCTAAGGGAGAAATTTATTCTCGTGGATTATTCACAAACCCTATATAGAAGATTTTAGAATTTGAGGTAAAAAGATCATAGTATACAAGAGTATATAGATGAATTTTATAAGTTTTCCATATGAGTGGAGCATGATGAAACAAAAGAGTAGATGTATGCAAGGTATGTAAATGGTTTGAAATTTTATATTTAAGATAAATTAAGCATGTATAGAATACTTCACATAGAGGAGGCTTATTAATTAGCTTTGAAGGCAAAAGAAAAATAAAATAGATATAATTTAAAAAGGACATATACTAGTCTAAAAAGAGGTGATCCCCTTCAATAAGGGGATGAGGTGGGTTTAATACCACCAAAGGTAGCTTTAATTCCAATAAAGGTGAATCATCACATGGTGTAGAAAGTCAATATGATAATAGGCAAGGGTTTCAATACCAATAAAGAGGAAGAGTATTTCAGAGAGGAAAAGGTTATGGTGGTGCTAGAGGATGGTTTCGAAATCAACATAGATATTATGTCTATTATAGATGTGGAGAAGAAGGACACAAAGAATTTAAGTGTCCACACTATCAAGATCAAAAAAGGAGGCAAGAAGATCATTCAAGAGGAAATATAGTTGAGGCTAATATAGAAGAGTAAAATACTAAAGTTGCATTAGCTGATGTTGAAGAGAATATCATGATGAGAAGAACCATGATCACTCCAAGGAAGAATCAAGTGCAGAATAAAGAAGGTGGTGATACATGGCTGTGATCAAATATTCTTCAAACAAGATGTACATTAAG
This sequence comes from Torreya grandis, assembly GCA_037957365.1. Taxonomy (NCBI): domain Eukaryota; kingdom Viridiplantae; phylum Streptophyta; class Pinopsida; order Cupressales; family Taxaceae; genus Torreya; species Torreya grandis. The sequence continues at coordinate 3,615,490 of JARHVA010001074.1, forward strand.
TGGAAATGTATGTAAAGTAATTATAGATAGTGGTAGTTATGAAAATATGGTTTCTAAAGAAATGATTGAGAAACTAAATCTACAATATTAAAAACATCCTAATCCTTATCATATTTCATGGTTTAAGAAAGGAAATAAATTTATAGTAGATAAAAGGTGCTTAATCAAGTTTTTTATAGGAAAGAGTTATAATGATGAAATTTGGTGTGATGTTATTTTGATGGATGCATGCTATGTGTTATTGATAAGACCATGGAAATTTGATAGGAAATTAATTCATGATGGAGTAAAGAACACATACATTTTTTGGAAAGGTGGTACAAAGGTAGTTTTGTTACCTCTTAAAGAAGAAGAGAAGATAGAAATCATGCTCTCTACTAAAGAATTTATCCTAGATATGAATGTGGCATATTGTTGTTATGCATTAGTAGAAAAGAATGAAGAAATAGAAATGGTGATAATACCAATAGAAGCAACAAGAGTGTTGAAAAAATATGTAAATATTATGCCTGATGAGTTATCAGATGGTTTACCATTGAAGAGAGATATTAAGCATTACATTAATTTGATTCCAGAATTAGCTCTACCCAATCAAGTAGTTTATAGGATGAATCCAATAGAACATGCATAATTAAATAAACAAGTTACAGAATTACTAGGGAAGAAGGTGATAAGGGAGAGTATGAGTCTGTGTGAAACACCAGTATTGCTAACTCCAAAGAAAGATGGAGGATGGAGATTGTGTGTGGATAGTAGAGTAATTAAAAAAATTATAATAAAGTATAGGTTTTCTATACCTCATTTAGATGATATGATGGATGTACTTATAGGAGCAAAATATTTTACCAAGATTGATCTAAAGAGTGGTTATTATCAGATTCAAATTTGTGAAGGAGATGAGTGGAAAACTGCATTCAAGACTAGGGATGGCTTATATGAGTGGATGGTGATGCCATTTGGATTATCTAATGCACCTAACACATTTATGAGGGTGATGAATACAAAGCTACAAGAATATATTAGTAAGTTTGTGGTTGTTTATTTTGATGATATTTTGATATTCAGTAAGACCAAAGAAGAACACTTACAACATTTGAGAATGGTAATGGATTTGTTAATAAAGGAGAAGTTGTATGCAAATTTGAAGAAGTTCATATTTATGCAAAATAGTTTGGTATTTTTGGGATTTGTAGTTTTGGCAGATGGTGTGAAAATGGATGAAAAAAAGATAAAGGTGATTGTTGAGTGGCCTACTCCAAGAAGAATTATAGAGGCAAGAAGTTTTCATGGTTTAGTAATTTTTTACAAAAAAATTATTAAAAATTTTAGTAGTATTATGGCACCAATAACATATTGCATGAAAGGGAAGCAATTTGCATGGACTAGAGCAGCCACATAAAGCTTTGAATTTTTGAAGAAGAAGATTATAGAAAGACCAATTTTAGCATTACTAGATTTTAATAAAGTGTTTGAGATTGATTGTGATGCTTCATTTGTGGGAATTGGTGCTATGTTGAGTCAAGAAGGAAATCCAATAACATATTTCAGTGAGATCTTGGCTTATTGGTAATTTTCTTGTTATTGATAGTTTTCAGGTTCATTACTTTATGGTGGGTGTAGTGGCTTTATGCTTGTACCTAAAAATTTCAAATTGCTCTAATATTTTTGAACGTCTAAGAAATACATGAAACCCTGGAGTATGTGAGAGTAATACAAAGCAAGAGTGAGTTTCACATTAGTCTATTAGCCAAAAAGTACAAATGAGGTACATTATATAGTGATAGATTAGGTCACCAAAAAGGTAATAACTCAACTCATTATTAGAAAACATATTAATTTTATTTCCCCTAATAACCTTAAAAACCCTAAACAAGCTGACTAACAACCATGTGGGCAAAATCGAAAGCAAAAAAATCTTATACCAACACCCCCTTAAGTATAGCTTAGGTGGGTAGAATAAATTAGGTCTTGAGAATAAGGTTTTATGAGATACCCAAACATAAATCAACTTCCATAAGGTGAAGAAATGGAGAAAACTTGTATGAAAAAAAACCCTCCCCTAAAAGAGATCAAAGTAAGAAATAGTGCATGCTCTAAGGACATCAAGCACAGTAAAAAATGTGTCCACAAGGGATAGCAATAAAGCACATAGAGAGAAGAGCTAAGAAGTCTCCATAAAAGATGTTGAAGTTGCCTATAGTAGAGCTCACAAAATGATGAATGTCATTAATGAGATCTTCTGCATAAATACTAAATAAGCTTCATTTGCATTGAATAATGTTTATTCCATTTTCCAAATGAATAATACGAATGGTGTACTGAAATTCTACCCATTCCACAATAGAAGATGAAGGCAACAATACGAAGAACTCTGAGTAGGGTATAAATGTAAATCCCAAGTACAGATTCTATGATAGCAACATGTTACCATCGAGCATAATCCCACTCTTCTTCTATGAAAAGATGACCACAAGATACAACAATGAAGGCAAGTAAACATCCTTCTCCACACTGCCCACACCACTGCAGGGCATGTAAATGTACAAGTCATCCAACTCTATGACAAGAAGGTGCTATTCAAGTAAGCTGATGACCCCAACCTCATAGTTTTTGATGTCTCGTTTGATGCCCTTCAAAATTATCCCAAAAACATAAACATATATATATATATATATATATATATATATATATATATATATATATCTCTTAATTAAATTTATATGTAAAACATCCAATTTGAATATATTCTCAAGGCATTTATATGACTTTGGGATTGTGAAATAAATGGAATTGCAAACATTAAAAATATGGCAGTGAAGTTTTAGATCATCCACAATTTTACATATTAATGTTGTTTATTTATATAATTTACAATTTATGAAATTTGTAATTTGTCTATAATTTTTTGTCACTATAGATCAGTCCTAATTAAATTAGTTATCATTTATAATTTGTAACTTGTTCATAATTTTTTGGGATTGTTAATTATTTTTTTAAAATATTAAAATGGTAGCTTTTCCATATACTTTTATATTGAGATATTTTTATAAATTTTATTTTTTAATTTTTATTAATATAAAATTTGTGACAATTTTTATAACCTTTTTTACAATATTATTTACTATATAAAATTTGTAGGTGAAAACTACAATTTAATTACCACAATAATGTTTTTTTAAATATCTTCACACACATATGTATATTCCTAAGTAATGTTCTCCCAATTTTACATTTTTCTAAAAAAATATAAATATCATTTATCTACTATCTATTTATAAATATACAATAATATTAAATTTAGATAATTATTTTTCTAATCAAATAATTGAAACTTGTTTACATTCACATTATTTTTTTTCTAAATAAAAATATGTTTACATTCCCATTAATTTTTTTCTAAATAAAAATAAAAATATTAAAGAATTTTTTTTTCTAAATAAAAATAAAAAATTACAGATTATTATATACCTCACCTTATGAAGTTGTATATCAACATATATCGAGTTTAGTATAGTTTGGCAATGACTTACAAATTACTTTAACTTTTTTCTTTGTTAACCCATCAGTTACAGATCATATAAAAGCATTTAAGAGATTGTTTATACCCAAAGCTTTTCTTAGTCATGACATATGCCTCTATTTCTTTAGCGTATTATTTATTTTGCTACGCTAATGAATTTATTTTGCTCTTTTTGAATTTATTTAACGCTGAAGCCATCAAGTTGGATGGGGTTTCATGCCTTCATGTATCTCACCCTGAAAATATTTCAAGATAGAATATATTTTATTCTTTAAAAACTAATATTAGAACTGTTTCAATTAAATGTTTTCAGTTACTTTTGGGTGACGAGGTAGACTTCTTTCATAAAGTATTTTTCTATAAGATATTGTTGTATTGTGCATTTAATTATTATACGGAAACCTAATTTTCTTTATGCAATTTTATGTTTTTAATTTTAAAATTGTTTCTCACTCAAAAAGTTAGTAATGATTCCATGTCTTAAGTTTTATGGATATTATTTTTTAGGTTAATTTTATTGATTGATTATTTTTTAATATAATCATTAAAAAAAAATTATATATTAATATAATAGTATATTATAAAATTATTCTTAACATTCTTTCTCTTTCTTTCTTTTTAAAGAAAAAATCATATTTTCAACAAGGATTTTAATATAAGTTTATATTAAAAAATATTTTTTCAATTAAAAATTGAAGAAAGCATACAAAATAAATCAATAAAAAGTTACACAAAAGAAAAATTACTGTAAACAATTAGAACAACTACAAGTAGCAGAGAAGAAAGAGGTGCAATTATAAACAATTGAAAAAGAGATGACGAATCATTTTTAAAAAAATATCAACAAAATTTTTAAATACATATACATACATACATGTAATTTTTTTTTGAAAAAAGAATTTATTATATATATAATAAATTATTTTTTTTAAAAAAATTCACATATTATATATATATAAAATAATTTTATTCATTTTAAACTATTATAAGAATCATCTAATTTGATTTCCTTGGTATTCTTTAATGGATATCATTAAGTCATATATGAAAGAATGCTTCAATCCTTTGTGCATTGTGGATGATGATATTAATTGATCCTTCAACTTAAATGCTTTACATTTTATGTATGATTAGGGTGCCCTTAGAGTTAGGGTTTAGGTGGTTGTCATCATCATCATCGTCGTCGTCGTCGTCATCATCATCATCATCATTATCATCATCATCATCATCATCATCATCATCATCATCATCATCATCATCATCATCATCATCATTCTTTTATACATTTTATAATTGTTATTTTAATAAAGTTTCTTACCCTTACTATAGCAATTTTGAATTCCACTGACTAACTTTCGATTATATATATTCTTAAGTTTTTTATTATAAAAAAAAAATTAGTGAAATTGAGTTAAAAATTAGCTCTTAATTTTCTTATTAATTTAAAAACCTTTAGATTCTTATTTCCCTATTAACTTATTTTTGATTATTTGTAAACATTAGTGATATTTATTTCAAATTTTAAGTTATTTCATTTTTGTTTATTGTTTATGTTGTTAAGATCATTTGAGATGTATGAAATAAAGTTGGATTATGAGTTAATGTTCATTATACACAAAAAAAATTTCTTTGAAAAAAAAATCATAATTTCATATTAATTAAAATTTAAAATTACATTTTGTAGATGCATCAATATTATAAAAGAAAAAAGAGAACAAGAAAGGGAATATACAACAAATTTATACACCCACACAGGTAAAAGAAAACACCAGATGAAAATAGATTAGGCCAAAGCATGTCCAAAAGGCACAAAACACATCATCCAGTGCAAAAAGTAGAGACACAACCAACCACAGAGCATATGGTCTTCCAACAGGCCCAAATGCTCCCAACACCAAAACATTGCATTAAAACCCACTCAAGAGACTCGAATGCTTCCAAGGAGATAAGAAGGGACAAAAGGTGAAATCCCATAGGATATGGGAAGAAAAAGTAGAGGATAGTAGTGAAAAAGCCCCACAAAGGGAATAAAAGATCACCATCAAGAAAAGAAAACAAGATCACTTCAAATTATTGGTGTGCCATCATAAAACCAAGATCCAATAAAGAATAAAAAATCAATGATTGGTATTAAATCACTCACCCAAGAAGGTGATGCCAACATGAAAAGTAGAAATAGAGAGACATGTAGTCATCTAGCTCTAGAATAGGGGAAAACAAAAGGAGCTTAGACCTATAATATCAAAAGTATTTGTGTTTGAAGGTAACCATTTTCATGAAACTCATTAATGACCCAAAGATCAGGGTCTAGGCACAACCCCTCCTTAGATAGTGTATCATCTCTAGTTTTTAGATGCCAGAAGGAGATAACTTCGAAGGAGAATGACAAGTTATAAGTAGTGGTGAAAATAGGAAGTAAACTTAGGTTTACCATTTTATATTCCCCTTTGAATCAATTGAGGATAACCTCTGAGTCCCCAAATATATGCAAATCTCCCACTCTATTCTCCCCCACAAGCTTTAGGAGAAGCTTTAATGCCATTACTTTAACAAAATTGATAGTACCAAGACTCAGATCAACCTTGAAATGGTAATAGTTTTTGGAGATGAGAAATAAGATACATCCAACACCATAAACCATAGGGGATCCTTGACAAACACCGTAAAATTAACCCCAAGCCCCAGATAGATTAATGAGAAGATGTATAAGAATACAATATTTATGAATTTTGGGAATGATTTTGAAGTGCCCAAAAATGAATTGAATCTGAGAGTGACATTGAAAAGTAGGAATGTTTTTACCATGAAAGATATAAATATTCCTCACAAGTCATATGCCCAAAGACACAATTAGTGGTAGTGTCTTGGAAAATTTAAGCTTAGATCTTTTATGCCAATTCTCAAAATAATCAGTAATAGTGTGGCCTTGCCAATAGTCTTTCACCCCTAATAGAAGCCCCCAGTTCAACCCAAATATTAATAGCATAAGGACAAGAGATAATAATGTGATTCATGGTCTATAAAAAATGAAATCAAATATTAAATCTACCCAACCCATGCTAGTTTTTTTTTGAAGAATTTATTAAGTGAGAGCTTTAATGATTAGGGCAAGCCACATAAAGAGTTTAGTTTTATGAGGAGATTTAATTTTCCAAATTTTATTCCACCACCATTGTCTCACATCAAGGACCTCATTGAGTAAATTGGATAGATAACTAAGAGAACTAAATATTCCCCCTGATTTGGGTTCAATGACCAAGCCATCTCATTAGCCTTAGTAAGTCTAATATGACTCCCTTTTAATCTTTGAACATAAGCATCCCATCTAAAACCAAACTACCCATCAAAACGTAATGTGAGATCACCTATCCAGCCCTGTTGCTAATGTTTTGTGAGATTTTGATGCTCTACCTAAAACAAAAAAGTGATACCTATCCCCTCTAGTATCATAGGCAAATCCTCACGTAAGTTGTAATCAGTACCACAACCAACCCATAGATCAATACCCACTTTTATTTTAATGCTCGATCCCACTTTATAGATAAGCCAATCACCAATGATAGGGAAGGATTGAACAAATTATTTTCACATAATAGAAGCATTGTGACAAATTTTATTAAGGTTGTGGATCCACTTTTCCACATTAAGTGGCACTATGTACTTTTGAATAATGATTTGATTCCATAAACCCTCCATAGTGATAAGCCTCCACAGTATTTTGGTAGTAAGGGCCTCTCCAAAAAGGTGAATATATTTTAATCCCCATCCCCTAATATCCATAGGATTAACAATGGTATGCCATTTGACAAGGGCTATGCAATCCTTCATTTTTTTGCCCATCCAAAAAAATATGATTTTTTTTATGAATCTAATTAAGGACTCCTTTGGGGATATGGGCTAATGATTACACCATTAGTAAATACATTTTCCCACCTTATTGATTAGCCAATTCCAATCATTTTTTCTGTAGTCATTTAGTTTCAACAGAAATCCTAGATACATGAGTCCATCTTGGAGTTCCAAATTTAAGTGGGAATATATTGATAATCCAATGAATTTGTTGAGCCTCCAATCCACTAAAGGAGATGTTGGACTTATGTACATTTAAAATCATTCTTGAGGCCACACTGAAGAGATCCATAAATTCCTTAATCAAAGTACAATTTCCTTACAAGATCCATCATAAAACAACAACACATCATCCACAAATAGTAGGTGTGTGAGGAAGAAGTACCTACTTGCCTTAACCCCCCTAAGAGATCCCAATCTTTTGGCCTCAAGAAAGAGTTGACTTAACCCATCATCAATAAGAATAAAAAGTATAGGCAAGAGTGGACAACCCTATCTAAGACCACATAAAAGACATAATAAGGTTGAGGTCAATCCATTAATGAACAAGGCAAAGGAAATTGAAGAAAGATAGACCATAATCTAGTTAGCCATTTGGAGGTGAAAACTAAAATGAATTAGAATTAGTCATAAATAGAGCCAGGTCACTCTATCAAATACCTTGGAGAGGTTAAACTTCAAAACTATGGTCGATAGCTTCTTCATCTTGATGGAATGCAACCCTTCTTGAGCAACCCATATAGCATTGTGTATCCAACACCCATGCAAGAAACCAAATTTCTCCTTAGAGATGGAAGCAAAAAGAAGAGCTTTGATCTAGATAGAAATGATTTTATCGATGTAACTACATAAAGAGATAGGCCTAAAATCATCAAATGAATCCAGGATGCCCTTCTTAGGGATGAGGGAAATGAATGTGGAATTGAAAGCCCCAAGTATATTCCCTGAGTGCCTAGTCTCCTTAATAACTCTAATCAAGTCCTCCCCAAGGAGATAAAAAAACCACTGTAAAATTTAACAAACTGGTAATTAGGCCCTAAACTCTTATTCTTTTAAAAGGTAGCCAAAGAGGACAATAAATCTTCCCTAGAAATAACAATCTCTAGCCTCTCATTATTAGTGTTAATGATGAAAATAGGAAAAAATATATAGATCTTAACAATCTCTGCTATGCTCACATGAGTCGGGTCCTTATAAAGTTGATGAAAGTGAGAAACTCCAAGCTTATCTATCTCATGAAATGTTTGCACATTTTATCACTAAGGATTTGGTACTTCCCAAATGGTATTCTTGATTTTGTGATGCTTGGCAAAATTTTGAAAAAAATAGTATTTTCATCACCATTTTCCAGCCAATATGCTATACTTTTTAGTCACAATTAACCTTCAACATCTTCCAGTTATTGTCACAACTTCAATTCCATAGTTTTGAGCTTATTTCTAGACTCCTCATCAAAATTCTACTCAAAATCATGTGCATAGATCTATATGATCTGATTTTCTAGAGACAATATTTCCTTTTTTACATCATGATGTTTATTAGTAGCCCAAGTAACAGTTGATTTTTTCACTCTCTTTAGGTTTGTATCAAATTGGAGACTAGTTGATTCTAAAGAGCAAGAATTAAAAAAAACCCACTCCTCCTCAACCAGTTGTATGAAATCTTGATCCTTCAACCAATTCAGATTGAACTTAAATGAGCTCAAAGGATTTTTGTCCCCTCCTTCAGTTTGCATAAAATGGGAAGATGATCAGAATCACCACTCGTAGCCACCCAATATATGATTTTATCAAAGCCCATCAAGAGAGAATTTGAACCAAAGGAATTTTACCCTTTTCATCCTTTCAACACTATATGGCTTGAGTATTAAATCAATACAATACTAAATTGCTCATGAACACATAACCAAGGATTATCTATAAAATATATATAGGCTACTAATTATTGTATTTTTTAACTAACCAATTTAAATCTTTTTACCTACTTCCAATTTCTAACTAGGTAAAGCTTTAAACTAATGCAAATGAATAGTTAACACTCATACTCATTATATATACATTTTTCTAGATGATTTCATTATTTTCAATGAATATTTATAAATAAAATACAAACATATGTAGGTACATTTTAGTGTATATTAATCACTCAGGATTTCATATCACCCCATTTCATTTATGAATAAAACATGATCCAATGAAGTATTAATTTTCCAAATATGCCAAAACCAATTTAACATTTTCTAATATCATATTATGTACCTACAACTGAGCATGAATTATTTATCAATTAAGTCTCCAAGCTCAGCTAAGTATCCAAGGTATGTAATTTTATCTCATATTTAAATAGGGCCATTTATATAAATATATATGTATATTCTTTGTTCAATAAAAAAATAACTTATGTACAATCCATGTTATAACTTGAATACACATGAGACTTCATAATAATTAAGGTACAACTATAGACTGCATAAACATTTTAAGACTACCCACCCTTCATAGATCAAATTTTATCATAACATTTTATAGTTCATTTCTATACATATTTATATAAGATTACATTATTTTATTAACATTATATCTATCACAATAGCTTGCATATTTTTTTAAGGAATAACCACTATCAAAATGTATTCATAATTCATCCACCTTGACCCATATTTATGACACAAGTCTGTACAATATTCCCTCAAGAAATATGTGTTTAAAGATCCTATGCAAGGCATACTATTATAGTTATCACTTCAAGATGAAGTCCTTGAGTCAGTAACAGTTCTTTTAGGTCAAACAAGAACATCCCTAGTCACTATACAGTTTAAATTTTTAATTGATTAAGGAACTTGCCCAGGTTACCAATCATTGAAGACAAATTAAGGACACAAGGTTTCCATAAATATTAAGAGAAAGTCATGCTACTCAATAAGTCAAATTATCTTTCTAAGTTATGCATGGGTAAAATGATTGCAATGAGAGCATTTTACAAGTAAATTGGCAGTCAAAATATTTCCCCTTCCTTTCAAAATAGTTCTATTATCACTTTAATAGGCCTGTGGATGGAAATGAGTTCCATCCTCAAGTTTGTAATGGTGACAACTAAAATTTAAAGCACTATCAACACATATTTAAAAGACATTTTCTTTCATACAAACCCAAGTAAGAGAGATACTAAAATTTTGATTTTCAACAGAAATCCCAATCCATGTATAAATATAAGCAATCCCTTTCAAATTTTCTATTCTCAAATTAAAATCCTACTTTCCTATTTACTTCAATGACTCTTGTTCCCATATAAATGTTGATAATCCTTGTAGCTGCTCTCATTCCTTAACCCCCATTATTTCTATCTCTCCCTCTTTTATCTTTCTCAACCACATTTTGCATGCCCTGAAGTTTCTACTGAAACTTTACTAGATATCCATAATGAGATTTGAGATTATCAATACATTTTTCCTCTTCTCACTACCAGTTCTCAATCCCATAACCATGTTTGCATGGTAGCTGAATGTAAAAACCCTACAAATATTCCTTCCACCAAATGGTGAGGTCAAACATAATGATATAAAAACAAAACCAAATTGACCCCAATAATGACCTAATTCTTTTGTTTAATCGAATGGATGCATAATGGTAAATCCACTAGAACCTTCCCTACTATCAAATCTTTATTTTCTTAAATTTCCAAAAACTCTTTTAAAATAATTGCTTGGGTGACTTGTTTTTCCCATTTCCCTATAGCCAGTAAAAAGAGGTAGGAATTGAGTCCAAAAATTATTACATTATTTAAATACAAAAAAAGGTTTAATACACACCTAATACTTTATGGTTTTTGAAATGCATAGAATATTTCTAATGCAATTATAACTCAGCAACCTAGAGTTTTATTCATAATAAGGTTTCACAATGGTTCATATAGTCAATGAACACTAATAGAATTAGCGGGCTATGCTAACAAGACAATTTAAATCAAACAAGTCATGCCACAACAAGGCCACAATAAACATAAATCAATGCAATATTGACCATAGAGACAACTAATAAAAAGAAAGCATTCAACACATTTTTGAAATATCACTAACCTTTAATTTATCTCAACAAGTAAAAGTATATGTGTGTGTGCAAGTTCAATTTCACATTTTCTGCCCCCAATACCAATATTTGCATCCTATTTCCCTATGATACTCTCTCTTTGTTTCACTTTGTGAGGACATGACAATCCTGTAAATACCTCGATCAACAAAAAGGTAGTTAATCTAAACTTGCAACAGAATAATAAAGAATTCATAATTTATGTACATCAATGAAATACTATAATATAAAACAAATCTATAAATAAAATCACATCCATATAAGATTCCAATATACAACAATATAATATATCCAAATGCACACACAAATATCCTCTAATCATAATTATGAACATGAAATAAAAAAATACAATTGTCAATTATACAACATAAATGTCCATATATGTCATCAAAATTAGAAACTACTAATCATTAGTTTCACTTCCTTCACTAGTATTAATGTAGTATTTAGAGTGGAACAAGATGTGACATTTTATTTCACCTATAATTATTTAACAGCGTCGGTTGGTAAGTATGCAACAAGAGGGCTTGGGAAGTGTAGAGATGGCTTCAAGTGCAAAGTAATCCATTACCTCGTTGGTAATGAATTGTCACTTAAGTTTGGGAAACTTTATGCTGAAAGTAAAATTTTAATGCACCACTTTAGGATCATATGATGTAATATTTGGAATGGACGGGTGGGAGAACCATAAGAGAATGATGAATTATTTTGAGAATCATGTGAAATGTTTGGATGATGATGGTCAAGCCACATAGATTCAAATGATCAGAGGACCCATTTCTTTGATATTTATCACAACCATGTAACATAAGCAATTTATGAGACATGGCTGTCAATTGTATGTCGTCAACATTTTAAAGGATGGCAATGGATCATCTTTGAGTGATTTTCCAAAATTTCAAGAACTTTTTAATGTGATTCCTGAAGAATGGTTAAGATTACCACCCAAAAGAGAGATCAATTCCTCCACTGACTTAGTGTCTAGAACTGAGCCTATTTAAAAATCTCCATACAAGATGACTGCCTCCAAATTATCTGAGATTTATTTACAACTACAAATATTAATTCACATTTTAATACAAGTAATTTTTTAAATTAATACATTTTTAGATATTATGAGAATGATACAAAAATTGAACTAATTAAAATACAAAATGTTGAACTACCACACCTAAATAAATATTACATTTTTAAATATAAATTTAATTTTTAATTTTTAATTTTTAATTTTTATATATACACTTTTTTAAAATATTGTAAGTTCTCTCTGTAATATTATATACTTTATTGATAATTTTGGAAATATGTCCTTTATTTATTGCCCTGATGCTAGGGTATTATTTATCAACGTCTTGACATTTCTCTTTAAATATTTTAAAATTGAATGTTTTTCATCAATAAAATAAGAACTTTGAAAAAATTTAGTTTAATTTTTTTTTTTTAAAAATAAACATTTATTTATAGTACTTCATTTTATATAAATGAAAATTAATTAAACAATAAATAAATTATATATATATATACACACACACACACACACAAAGTTTTATATATATATATATATATATATATATATATATATACACACACACACATATATACATACACACATATATACACACACACAAAGTTATAAATAATATATTTAAACTTTATATATATATATATATAATATTTTAAATTATATAAATATAAACATTTTTATATTTAAATAATTAATTTAAACATATCTACATTTAAATAATTAATTATAAAAATCTAAATAAACATACATTTAAATTAAAATCTCTTTGAACCAAATTATTTTATATTATTAAAACATTTTATAATAACATATATTAAAAAATAATAATAATAACAACATTATAAATACCAACCAACCGCTTTGTAACTAAACAATTTTTTTTTTAATGTTATAAATAATCACCATCACATCAACCAGAATTGGTCTTATCACATTCTTACTTTCTCATACTTAATGATTATCTATCTTAACACATAATTTAGATGTACTACTAAACCCTTAAACAAAACCGTCTAGACAGTTAGATATCAATTGTTGGGTTTAAAGCTACCAGCCTGCCTTCCTGCTTTCTACACCGGAAGCTCCTTGTCTAAATTTTTCCTTTAATAGGGCACAAATTCTTAGTCTTGCATTCTTCTTTAATTTGCTTCAAAGTATGGCAAGCAGTAGCAGTGCAAACCAGGAAACAGTGGCGTTCACCAGTTTCAACGTGAAGGTTATGGATGTCTATTATAACTTGTTTGGGCTACCTTTTCCTCAACCTGATAACTTGGTTAATACGGTTTTTGTCATTACAGAAATTCTGTTCGGAGGACAATCAGAAGTTGAGTGTATGCAAAATTGTTGTGACAGATGAGATTGTGTTTGTGCTCAGGAATGACGGAAATTGTACAGCATATCAAAGGGGCGAGTTAAAACATTTGTAGTATTTTTTATTTTTTAAAAGTGTGTATATTTTTTTGATTGGTTTTTAAAACATATATTTTTTTAAATATAAAAATTTAATTAAGTGAATTGTGGTTTAAAGGTGATGATAAAAGATATTAAAAAAGATTACAATATAGGTGTTAATGGGTTGCCTAAGATTATTTTAATGGTGAATTGTTACTTACCAAGCGAATTTGTGTTGTTTGGCAGATTCTAGCAGAGCAATTGTGAATGTCAATTCTAACGATGAAAACAGAGTATCTCGATTTATTTGCGATATAGAGTATGACTATAGAAATTTGAGATTGCTCGTGAAATGCAAGGATGACACAAATATATCATATCTATTTGATCCAGAAGATAAGCCACAACCACTCATGTCCCTCTTATGTTATGAACATAGGTATATCTTCTTTCATTTTGGCTTTTATTCTCATCTTTCGGAAATTTTAGCCAACAAATTAAAAGCTTATACAGATTTTTTTTCTTTTGTTTCTATTCAGATCTGTTCAATTGCACTACTCAGTGGGTGATAACAAAGAGTTTAAGAATTTCATAACTTATGATCTTTTGAACGAGAGATTGATGGTCTATAACGATGAATCAAGGTGAGATAGAAATTTGTTATAGAATTTAATCTGCATTAACTCTTCTTGTTAACAAATCCTGCCGCTTTCATGGTTTCTACATTTTGTGTTCCAGAATGTTCCACGTCTACGACTTACAGAACTTGGAGTTAGTGTTCAGCATGCCGGAAATCGTTGGCGACATGACCCAGCATGCATTTATCTCAGCTGACTACATCTCAGACAAGTGAGATGAGATCCGAAACGTCCAAAAATAACTTTGTTACGTAAAGTAAATTATTCGTTATCTTTTGATATTCACAACCCATTCTCCATACCTGTAAAACTGTACTAACCCAAATTAGGGTTAATTTTACAGCACAGAGAAATGGTTCATGATGGGCAATGAGTTAAACAGAAACAAGTACAGATTCTACGATAGCAACATGCTGCCATCGAGCATAATCCCACTCTTCTTCTACGACAAAAAAGACGGCCACAGGATACAAGAGCCGAGGCCAGTAACCATCCACCTCCGCACCGCCCACACCACCGCAGACCGTGTAAATGTGAGAGTCATCCAACTCTGCGACGAGAAGGTGCTGTTCAAGCAAGTTGACGACCCCAGCCTCACAGTTTTCGACGTCTCGTTTGACGCCCTTCAAAATTACCCCAAAAACATATCAAGAACACGAATCCCGACCGTCATTTCTCCCAAATACTTGCCCGGCGTAAAGCAGATTTTGACGGTCCCCAAGCTCGGGGAGCCATTGGAGATATCCAATCTCGACGGCTTCACAGTGAATCAGATTGACGACCATTGCCCTGAATTTGACGAATACAAAAAGCAGCCTCCGGTTGGAACACTGGACGGGTCTTTTCAGGCGCTCAACCATATTATGTCTGACGAAGACATTGTTGTTTCATTTTGCCGTGATTTTAATGAAGGTAAAAGGTGGGTAAGCGTAAAATCAGTTTTGGGAGTATAAAGAGAGGAAAATGCTTAGGGAAAATTGATTACATTTCCATGAAATCCTGTGGATTGAGTGGCTCTGAAGCGGTAGAGGCTTTAGAAAAAATAAGTGCTTTAACATATGATGAGAAGAAGGGTGAGCTTTATACAGGGATTTCTTCCTCGGGTGCTGTTTATGTGTGGTCAAATATACCCATCTCGTCGATGGAGTAGCTGAATTTGGGCTATTTACAATTTTGGTTGAGATTGGAGGAAGCATAGCTATTATCATGTTTTGAAAGGATTTAGACTTTGCAGTCTTTTTTAGCTTTTAAGGCCCAGTTTTTAGTTCTGTGTTGTTATTCATGTTGCTTTGAGTTGGACTTAATCTAATATACTGTTTCATTTGATTGTTGTTTATTTCAATCCAATTTTTTAAAAATATATATATATATATATATATATATATATATATACTGAATTCGATTGCAATTGACAAAGATAATGGCAAATAATGAAAATAGTGTGGAGAAAACTATGATGGCTGCTCCGTGACAAATAAGAGTGACCAGGGTAGTGGAAGATCTGAAAGAAAATGTGTTACGTAAAAATTGGTACAAATTTAGAAGCAAATTGTCATGATGATAACATAATACTGAAGTAAATGTCTTCATAATTTTTATTTTGCCTACTTGTCTTAATATAAATATTTTATGAAAATTTGCACTATGACATTCTTTTTTTTTCAAATTCTTTTACTTTATAATGATTGTCATCAAATCTTAATAAGATTTTTTTTTTTTCTTAATTGAGCATACATAGGAATGTAATTTGGTGCACAATTCATCTCAATTTGATCACATTTCATTAGTTTAATCATGATGTATTTTAGGTCAATTTGAGTCCCATGAACCTATATATTTGAAGTATACAATTAAATTTTAAATTTTATTTGGTCTCAATTTCATCACTGATTAAACTACCCATGTGCATGCTTTCACACACTACCTTCTAATTTATGAAAAAGGGGCACACCATAATGATATATGTGTGATGTCCCTTACTTAGGGGCTCCTTTTTTCTGCAAAAAGCTTTGATACCACTATAATGTCCCTTACTTAGGGGCTCTTTTTCCTAAGCAAGAGCTCTAATACCACTGTAATATCCCCTTCAAACAGGGAATATAGAAACACAAACAGTTCTGAACAAGGATACAATCTTGCAGAATAAATTTTAGATAAACAATAAACCACAGTAAATATCTTATTTGCCAATCAAATATCTTATCACTTGTTCAGATAATTACAATTACAGTCTTCTCTCATACATATAAAGAATATTAAAATATGGTCTTAAAACCCTGATCGTCTGCAAATCTGGAAGTTAAGCTTGAATCTGGAAATTCTATCTCGGCCTGCTGTGTCGAACACACAGTCGTCATCGTCGATCGATATATTGCCGACGTTAGTCTCTGTCAGTCCTTCTCTGCCGACGTCGGTCTTCAGTCGGTCGATGTCGGTCATTGGGGATCTCTACTTGCCGATGTCGGTATTTGCGTGGATCTGTACCTGTTGATGTCAGTTTTTGTGTGAATCTATACGGATCTGTACGGACTCCGTACGACTGCCAAATAAGCACAACCTGTTTGTTTCAACCCCTGATCTGAAGATATCTGGCTCTAATACAGAAGATCTATATCTGTATAACTTATTGAATCAAAACTAAATAAAGAAAAATCCCTGGAAAGCTCTGTGACAACTTCTGTATGAAGTTACCTCTCAAATTTGTAAACCTCTGTGATAACTTCTATATGAAGCTATCTCTCAATTTGGCAATAGATCAGCTGATATTTCACAGCCTCTGAATCACACACACTAAAAAGTGGACGTTCTCCAATGCAAATGGAATCCTGGAACCCTTGGCTCAGTCTTCACAGAAGAATTCTTCAATATCAAAATCAATAATCATATGCATAATCAATAATGGCCTCCATGAGAAACCCTTATACCCTAAAAAAGATATGCTTGCCCTAATTAGGCTTTCTTAAATTAGAATTAGGGTTTCTAATTAAAAATAGGCTAAATAATTAATATTTGATTAAATCAATCAAATATTAATATCTCCCTCAATACATGTCGGATCCTCGAACCGTTTGAAGCTGGTGAACCAGGGAGTGATTCCGCACATGACCATACCAAAATAAAGGCGCTCTGTTGCATGTCAAATATCCCTAAATAATAAGAGCTCAGGCCAAATGTGTCTGAAATAGCCTGAATGAAAGCCAAATGTAGGAATTCTGCAAATCAAAGCTAAGCCAATCTCCATCATGACCCTCTATCCATCCTATCAGCCTACGAAGGTCACATAATAGGCTAATCATCAAGTCTGTCAATCTCCATGAAAAAGGGGACATGAGAATATGATTTATAAAAACCCAACATCACAATCAAATTCTAAGGAAAACTGAAACAATAGTATTTATCAAAACCATTATGATTAACTAAGTGCACCCAAAAAATGAATAGTAATTAAGGGAGAGACACCATAAATAAGTGAAACTGATAGGTGATAATTAAAATCCTAAAAAAATATTAGTGGGAACTAAATGCAGGGCATTTAAAATCATGTTTTGGGCATTGAACGAGCCCATATATGTGCTACATCACACCTAACTAGTTTGAATTTCCATAAACCCATACCTATGTTGTATCACACCAATTTGTATTTGTGTTGATCTTGAAGGGTAAGAGCATATGAAATATATTAAAGGCAGTGTTTGCAGTGTTGGGATGAATTTGTGCGTGGTAGAGCCATTATGGATAATTTCATGAGATTTACACTTAGCAAACAAGCACTATATATTATGCCCCTACATCGCACCACCTCCTTCACTTTAATTTATGTAGTTGGTGAAGGGGAAGAGTAGATGTAGTGTATCATATGTAGAGACATCAGTGTAGGGACGTTTGTGTATGGAAGAGCCATATTGATAATAATAATATTTACACCATTGTGAACAAGCCCTGTGGCTTCCAACCCTACATCACACCACCTCCTTTCACTTTAATCAAGAAATTGGGGGCTTTTCATTTAATCATATTGGGGGAGGGTGCAATGGCAAAAGGAGTCGGTGAATTTAAGCATTCGCATTATTTATTTGGATGTAGGTTTTTTCATTAATGTGTCATGGGTTTGCTTAATTTATGAATCAGATGGATAATGGCTTGGTAATGATAACACTCTTATTATTAATGATAATGCAAGAGACAAGTATAATTCCACCCTTCACTAGTAAGTCTTATCTCTCATAGCTTCAAATGGTTATATTATGTAGTCATTCAGTGTATCTTTGAGTGGTTATATTATAAAGTCTTGCCTTTTTCACTTTGAAGTACTAATCTCCACGTATATTTTAGGCATGGAGTGAAACATAGTTGTTTAGCATGCACTAATGAACCATGGTATATAATGCAATTTCCCATTAAGCTAGATGGTCATTTTACGTCTAGTTTCACACTAGTGTTTTTAAATAAAAATAATCATTTGATTATATTTGTTAATCCTTCAAATTTGTATGGGTCCTTTATTGCTCATGTTGGCATCACCGCTAAGAATGGATTTATAGTTGATGTTTTTTAAACCTCACTAAGATCATGAGCTCTGATTTTTTTTTCATTTCCTACATTTCACAATTCTTCGATCTTAGTTTAGAGATAATTATTTCTCATTTGAAATTAATTATTTTATTGTTTAAGTGTGGATAATATTATACTAAGAATCATTTTTATGAATGCAATTAATATAAATACATTTTTTTTATTTATTTGTATGAATTACATTCATACAAACATCTTGTTATCAGTGAGGATGATGTTTTGGGCATGGATCCCATACTTGCACTCCATCTCATGAAAATTGTTGATGAGGGTGTTAAATACTTATTTCAATTCAAAATAAGCAAGGTTATACCAATATGAATCATACTAAAATGTTTATTATAATAAACATATGTTTCAAATTATGGTTTGTGTAAAAACAATTATGTTAGTTTCATCTTGAAAATAAAATTCTAACTACATTTTTTTCAAGTTAACTACCTACCCATTAATATAGAAGCTAGACCAAATCATACAAACATCATATTTAAATTTAATATAAGTAAGGTTATGCCTATGTGAATCATATAAATATGTTTATTCCAATATTATTATAATACTCATATGGTAAGTGTATAGAGTTAGGGGATAATTCTATGGACATTTTAGTATAATGTGTACATGGTATTACAATAATATGTGTGTTTTATGCTTTCTAAGCTTGGTAAACACTGATATTATAATATGTACATGATATAACACATATGTGTTATAGTACATAGACTTTTTACTGTGAAAATTTGCATTAAAAAAAGTACAAAAGTTTGAAATATTAAATAACTAAAGCAAATATGTGGTATAACATGTACACATAATAACATGTATGCATTCAATGAAAGTATTGAAAGGGGTAGAATGAAAAAAGGAGATGAATTAGAAGGTGAGGGAGATAGGTTCAGTAAATAAATGTTAAGTATAAGTTGAGTTATACTTTAAATTTATTTTATTAAATATAAGAAATTAGGGTCACTCTACATCTGATAGAGTTGGTCTCATAGTTACACACCTTATAATGTGGGAGATAGTTTTTCAAAATCTAATTTAGTTACTACTTAGGCATTTTTAAGGTTTTCATATTGAACCTATGGAATTCAAGGCATAAATTTTACAATTGATGTCTATTTTGTATAAACATGTAATTTTATAGGGGTTTGCGCCTTTTGGATTGCTTACTGGCATTTCTATGATTCTTAATTTTTTTTAAATTAATGTTTATAAAACAATCACTTTGAATTCAAGCCAAAATAGTCTAATTGGGGTAACATATGTCATGTTGATAACCTATGTACATCAAATGACCACTTTCTCATCATCCTTCCCTCATCCCTAATCAATTTCTCCTCATCCCTCATCATCCCTAACCACTCCCTCCTCATCCCTCTTCGTCCCTAATCACTCCCTTATTGACCGTCACCTTTCCTCACCATCTTTAATCACTCCCTAACCACTCCCTAATCATTCCCTTATTGACCCTCACCATCCCTTACCATCCCTAATCAATTTTTCATCTTCCCTAATCATTCCCTCCTTGTCCCTTATTTTCCATAATCACTCCCTTATTGAACCTCACCATCCCTCATCATATTTAATCATTCCCTTATCATCCCTAATCACTCCCTCATTGACCCTTACCACCTCTGATAATCCATAATCATCGCTTCATCATGTCTCATCATTCTCTCATTTACCCTAATAATTCCTCATCATCTATAATGACTCTCTTATCATCCCTACTCACTCCTCTTCATCCCTCCTCATCCTTAACCACTCCCTACAATACATTGATGATGGATGCTTTAGCTTCCCACTTGTGTCTGATTGGATTCTATTCTAATTCTAAATTTTAATTACTCAAATAAGGCTGAAAGAAACTCTTTTTTCACTCATCTTCTTTCACTCAAATAAGGAACTCAGAGATATCATCTAATTGTATGGTAGGATTGAAAGATCTAAATTGAGATTCACACCCAAATCATAGAGAGAGAGAGTATCCAGAGCCCATTACCAAAATAAATAGGTAAGAAAGTAAGTAAAGGGTGGGATGAAATTGTATTACTTATATATATATATATATATATATATATATATATATATATATATATATATATATATATATAGGGATTTAGGCATCTATGAATCCCAATCCTAAAGTTGAAAATCCATTTATATCTATATAGATCAGGGTGATTGGAGACTAGTTAAGAATTCTAATCCCAACCCCATATTTAACTTATCATTTTCTATATATATCATTGAGAGTATGTCTATAATAGATAAGATTATTAGATAAATATATATGTGATCACCAATCTAGTAGAGCGTTTTCTAATCCAGTAGCCAATATACCCAACTCGATATGCCTTGATTTAGTGTATTAGAGAGGGGCTACTTATAGGTATCGAGGGAAGTTTTCCTTTCCAATATCTATCTTTGTTTTGATTTTGGATTAAGGCATAACTATCAATGTAAAATTTATTTCCAATATATATATGTGTTCTTACCATACCTACTTAGCTATGCCCTACCTGATAAGGCAAAGAAAACTTGCTTCCTAATATATAACTACATTCTTGTCTTACCTACTTTCCCTATCTAGAATAGATTCTTAGCTATCAATAGAAGATTATTTCTTGATATATATCTTGCATATATTCTTTCCCTACTTACTTGGTTATGCCCTACCTACTTAGCTTTCATTATTGGCAAGGGAAGTTTGCTTCCTGACATATATAATAGAC
This sequence comes from Torreya grandis, assembly GCA_037957365.1. Lineage (NCBI taxonomy): Eukaryota > Viridiplantae > Streptophyta > Pinopsida > Cupressales > Taxaceae > Torreya > Torreya grandis. Next base: position 3,637,308 of record JARHVA010001074.1, read on the forward strand.
ATGAAGTTTTGAATCATGTTACTTATGTAATATATCTATACCATTGAGTATGCCCTACCTAATTTACCTAATTGAGTATGTCCTACTTACTTTACCTATTTTAGTGTGCCATACATGATTGAATATATGACTAGGGGTTTTTTAGTGGTGAATCTTGAATAATCTATGAATATTCCATTTTTTAAAGTTAGCATTTGGCAATTTTTGTGGAGTGGCCGATAGGGTGGGATCACCTAAATTTTTGGGGTCCAAGTTAATTTTGAGGAGAGGTTTACCTACATTTGAATATAAATTTCCTCATATAAATGTAGTTCATTAGTACCTCAAAATCCAATCTAGAGGAATTCGCCATATACTATCAGATGACTTTAGGAATTTTTTTAGTGGTTTGTATTTCATCTCCAAGGAGGGCTTAAAGAATTAATAGTTTATAGAAAGGTATGTAATGATTTTTTTACAATATAATTTCTTAGTATTTTTTAACTATAATTCCATTTACTACTCTTTAAGTTCCATCATATTAATTAAACATGAGGGTATATGATGATAACCTACGAGTGCCCAATGGCATCTTATGAGTGTGAGATCTTAATGATAGCCTATGGGCTCTTGATTACAATCTACTAATTATCAATGGTAGTATGTAGGTAGATGATGCCATTATATGAGTGGACAATGGTAGGCTACAAGAAAATGATGATAAGCTACCTACAGGTGAACACTAGCAGCTTGCAAGAGGACACCTACATCCTATGGGTGTGTACCCACAAGCCTGTAGGTAGATGCCCATAAGCTGTAGGCATCTACCCATAGGCTGCAAGTAGATTCCTACAACTTATGGGCATTCGATTGTAGCCTATAGGTAGATGCCTATAGCCTATGGGTGTCTACCTATAGCCTATAAGTGGATGCCTATAGCCTGTAGGTGTCTGCCTGTAGGCTTGTAGCTATATGCATATAGGCTATGGGTGTCCACCCGTAAGATACCAACATCTTCTTGTTAGCTATAAATATACACCCATAGGATATTGGTGTCTACCTATAGGCTATCTACATATGTCATAGGCTACTGGCATCCTCCCATAAGCTATCAACATCTACCCATAGGCTATAGGCCTCCACTTGTAGGCTATAGTCAAGTACACATAGGCTATCTTCAAGTACCAATAGGCTAAATTCAAACATCGATAAGCTTTATATGATTCATCATGTGTCATCACATGATTCACCTATATAATGATATGCCTTCCAAACTAATTTGCCATCATTATGAATTTGATTCACCTTGAGACCTCCATGAATTGTTTTATATGGCCCAATAAAATGAACTCTGTATATGACTCATATCTTGATCTTGAGTATGCTCTACCTAAATACCCAATCCATATATTGACTATACCCTACCTACCTATCCTTCTTTCCATATCTATATATCCTTATTTCCCTACCTACTTGAGTATGCCCTACTTGATACCCAATCCATATCTTGAAAGGAGATAGGGCATTCTAACCTATATAGATAAAGGAGTGGATAGGGACACTCAATCATAAATAAAAATCCATTGCACCCACCATAAGGGTATTAGAGGGAGTGATTAAGGATAAAGAGGGACAAGGAAAGAGTGATTAGGGATGATGAGGGTCAATGAGGGATTGATTAATGATGATAAGGGATGAGGAGGGAGTGATTAGGGATGGTGAGGGAGTGACTAGGGATGATGAGGGTCGATGAGGGAGTGATTAGGGATAATGAGGGTTGATAAGGGATTGATTAAGGATGATGAGTTATGATGAAAAATTATTATGTTATATCTATATATAGGGAGTAATATTTATTATCTGGGTGACCTTATCTACCCCATGTGCACAATATTGATTCATTCCATTCCTTCCTATTTAATGGGTATTAAAAAACATTATTTATATGAGGGGTAATTGACTGAGTCATATATTTAAAGCAGAGGGGCCATTCTAACCTATATAAATAAAGGAGTGACTAGGTATGATTAGGCACAAGTAGAAATCCATTATAGTGACCATAAATATATTAAAGGGATTGATTAGGGATGAAAAAAGAGTGATTATGGATGATAAATAATAATGAGTGTCACTAAGGAAGTGATTAAAGATGATAAGGGATGAGTAAGAACTGATTAAGGATGATTAGGGATGATGAGAGTCAATGGAGTGATTAGGGACAATGAGGGATGATGAGGGAGTGATTAAGGATGAGGAAGGATGATGAAAAAATCTTACATTATATCTATATATTAGGGTAATATATATTATCTAGGTGATTTTCTTTACCCCATGTGTAGAAGAATATTTTTTTCCATTCTTTCCTATTAAATGGGCACCAAAACACATCTTCATGGTTAAAAAGGAATTAAATGAATCTAAAGCATGTGTTTTAGTGGACATTCAATAATAAGGAATGGAATGAATGAGTATTACACACACAAGGTAGAAAAGGTCACTCAGATAATAAATACTACCCCTATATATAGATACATTACAAGAATTTTTAATCATCCCTCATCATCTTTATCCACTTTCTCATCAAACCTCATTGTCCCTAATCACTCCATCATCTACCCTCATCATCCATAGTCACTCCTTCATCATCCCTCATCATCCTTAATCATTCCCTCTTCATCCCATATCATCCCTAATCATACCCTCAATGACATTCACCATCCAAAATCACTCTTTACTCATCCTTAATCACTCCTTCCAATACCTTTATGGTGGGTGTAGTGGTTTTCTCCTTGTGCTTGACCATGTCAGATTGCTCCAAGATCTTTGAACATCGAAGAAATACATAAAACCCTAAGAGTATTTGAGATCAATGCAAATCAAGAATGGAATTCTTATTATTCTATTATCCAAAATTTACAAAGGAGGTACATTATATAGTGAGATATTAGGTCACTAAAAAGGTAATAACTCAACTCACTATTAGAAAACACATTGAGTGTATTTTCCCCTAATGACCTTAACAACCCTAAGCAATCTGACTAACAACCATGTGGGCAAAAATACAAGTAGGTAAAAATATTATACAAACACCCCCCTTATGTGTAGCTTAAGTGGGTAAAAGAAATTAGGTCCTAGTAATGAGGTTTGATGAGATACCCAAACATAAAGTAACTCCCATAACGTGAATAAATAAAGAAAACTCATATGAAAAAAACTCTTCCCCTAAAAGAGAGCAAAGTGATAAATAGTGCATGCTGTAAGGACATTAGGCATAGTCAAAAATGTGTTCACAAGGGAGATAAACAAAGCACATAGAGAGAAGAGATAATAAGTCTCCATAAAAGATGTTGAAGTTTTTAATAGTAAAACTCACAAAATGATGAATGTCATTGACAAGATCCTCTACCTGAATACTAAAGAAGAATCATCTGTATTGAATAATGTTTCTTCCCTTTGTCAAAGGAATAATACAAATAATGTACTAAAATTCTACCCATTCCAAAATAAAAGATGAAGGAAGCAGTATGAAGAACTCTACGTAGGGTCCAAAACAAAAGTGTGGTATAGGTATGAAAAGATCATGCATAATTACTGAATGTAATACCACTGAAGTGAACCTATTAGAAGTAGGCATGATTAAGAGTGGATCATCCTATAATAGTGAATGTGTCTACCAAGTTCTTGATGGATATCCTCCTCCAAGGTGTGGTTCCTATATAAGGAATTATGCTCCTCATGCATAGTAAGAAGGATAACTAACCTATACAATGTTGGTGCAAATTAAATAGAGGCTAAGGACTATGGAATGACCTATAATTATATACTAGACTGCTTCATGTTTGATGAGTCTTGCATAAATATACCTACACCCTATAATGTTTGAAGTGGACTAGAGGTAGTTGAATCAGGTACTGACTCCTCAATATCTACAATATGACATGAAGAAAGTGGAGGTGTATCCCCATCACTTCTATAGTCATATATGATATAAAAAGAGTCATCAATCTTAGAGATGTGCTTAGCCTCAGAAGTATCATCAATTATAGGTGATTTTGATGAAGATGAATGACATGTAACATTCACTAAATGAATTCCCATGTGAAGTGGAGAGCATGGAACAACAACCCTTGAAGATGAATAAAAGATTGTTGATAAAGCATGTATATTTATAGACTAAATATCGATAGGAACATATGAGTCGTCTAAGCTCTCAAAGGGTATACTCTCACTAGAAATGGTAGATTCCTATGAAGTACAAAACTATAAAGACTCTAGAAGAGAAACATCTTGAATAAGGACATAAGTAAAATCTACAATAGGATAGCTGAGGTTAGGCATAATCTCATCCTATAGTGGTGGCTCAATAGAAGGAAGAACACTATCCACCATGGATGTGTCATCACAAGAAGTAGGAGTAGGAGGGAGTACAATAGTATTTGAAGAGATAGTATGAAGTAGAGGAGGAGTGATATAAATCTTAGTAGGATATCTAAAAAGAGACTATAGGATGCTCTAAATAGTGTTGGTACACATTGTGTGCTATACATGGTGATGTAGATCCCATGAAACATGTAACAATAAGTGACTATGAACCTTGTCACAAGAGTTATCTTACTTAATATATTGATCATGATCAGTGGGAACAAGAATATATCCATATAGGAATGGAATATGATTCTTTTTCATGAACAAGTGTTCTATATAAGCATGCTAAGAAGCATAGTTGGTCTTTCCATGAAGAACCACTGGTGTAGAATCAAATTTCCCCCACATTTATCTTTCAAGTGAAGACAACATGATTAAGATAAGATAGAATAAGTGTATAATACTTATAATAATAATGTATGCTCATGAAGAGGACATCGAGCACATCTAAGAATGTATCCAAATGAGCAATAAGTGTAGGAATCAACACAATGCATGAAATGAGAATGTGTAGAAGAGACACCAAATAATGAATAACACCACACAATACTCCCTCAAAATTGTTAGTAGTGACCCCCATAATTTTACAAATACAATCACACTGATATAGATGTCTAGCATAGTCGAGAATGCATCTTGAGTGATTAGTGCATAAATATAATAAATTAGAGGGACATCAAGCTCAGTCGATAATACATATAAGAGGTATAATTTTTGATCATATGTAGCTATACATGGCCCAAATAAACTCACCAATGTAAAGATCATGTAAAATAGGCACTTTTGAAGAAGATGGCACTCAAAAATGAATTACCGATCAAAAGTTATAGTCATTTTAATATTTGAGCTCGCATAAAAAATATCAAGCCAACATAAATTTTAAAATGTTTGGATTGATTTGAGAATTAGTTGGGGATAAGGTTAAACCCCCACTGGTAAGAATCAAAATTTAATCCCCCTCATGTGACTATGCCATATGACCAAGGGGATAAGACATTTTAGGAGTGTTCCCCCCTTCCCTTTTTTGATCAATTGATTAATGTGTGAGTGATGTCACTCCTAAAATGCCTCCAAATTTTAAATGAATAGTATCATTCTTCACTTGATTAAATTTGACAACCTCTTAGACGTTGTAGTGTGCAAAGAGGGTGATTAGAGTCTATAAAGTGCTCAGATAAGGGTTAGATTCCACTATATGTGTGCATAGGGGTATCAAGTTATATCATGGGTACATATATGGTTTTTGAGCTCTAATAGGTGTCCACATAAAGGTATTAAGGTCTGACAAGTGTGCACGTAGGTGTGTCAAGTTATGGTAATGTTACATGCATGTGCATCAGGTTCTGACGATGTTATAAAAAGGGGTAATGGGGCATAAAAACCTTACTAATAGAGGGGTGAAATTATGTTGAGTTTATAATTTCCACCCATGCCTATTTTCCCACCACTAGAAGTTTGACTAAGACCAAAAAATGCCAAAACTACTTACAATAGGAAAACCCTAAAAAAATGTAGTTTATTTATGGCTCCTCAAAAACTAGAAAAGACCCACTTGAGAACTTGGAAAACCTAGAAAAACTCAAAAATGTTTTCCTAATTTGATAACCTTGTTTTACATATATGCATGAAATTACCAAAAAATCCCTAAAACCCTTAAAAATGGCTAAAAATGGTTATCAAAAATCTAGGTCATGTTTACAACTATTTTTAGTGTTTTGAGGCCTTTTAAAGCTGATGGTGCTACCTATTTTAAAATTAGAGACTTCAGCTATATATATTGAATGATTTTTTATGAAATCACACAAAACCTATGAAACTTTCAAAAATCAAGAAAACCAATAAGAATGAATTAAAGAAAGATCTCATTGAGGATTCTAGAAATGGAAAAATGGTTGTCAAATAAGCTTTGATACCATGTTATATTGATCCAATATTTTTTAATGTCCAAGAAATACAAAAAACTCTAGGAGTAGGTGAAAGCAATTTAAAGCAAGAGTGAGCTTCATATCAGTCCATTAGCTAAAAATTACAAAGGAGGTACATTATATAGTGAGAGATTAGGTCATTAAAAAGGTAACAACTCAACTCACTATTAGAAAACACATTAAGTGTATTTTCCCCTAATGAACTTAACAACTTAAGTAAGTTGACTAACAACCATGTAAGTAAAACCACAAGTAAAAAGCCTACACTAAAAGATCATCCCTAGTCACTCCTTTCTTTATATAGGTAAGAATGCCCCCTCTCTTTTCAAGATATGGCTTGGTCAATGCCCCTCATATGAAGTATGTCTTTTGGTTCCCATTCAATAGGAAGGAATGGAATGAATAAGACTTTCACACATGGGGTAGATAAGGTTACTTAGATAATAGATATTACCCCCTATATATAGATATAATGCAATAATTTTTCATCGTCACTCATCATCCTTAATCACTCCCTCATTGGCCCTCATTGTCCATAATCACTCCCTCATCAATCCTCATCATCCGTATTCACTCCCTCCTCATCCCTAATCACTCCCTCCAATAGCTTTATGGTAGGTATAGTGTCTTTTTTCTTGTGCCTAATTGTCCTTAGTCACTTATTTCTCTACATAGGTTAGAATGTCCCCTCTCCTTTCAAGATATGGACTGGGTATTTAATCAGGTATTTAATTAGGTATAAATTATTAAATATATGGTCAGGTAATATATACATGAACCATATATTATCTTGAATATGCCTTACCTCTATTATTGTACTTGATTATGCGTTATCTACTATACTTATTTGAGTATGCCCTACCTACCTATCCTTCATGCCCTACCTACTTGAGTATGCCCTACCTAATAAAATCCCTGAGCCATATCTTGATCTTAAATACCCATATCTAATACTAACCATATATATATATGTGTGTGTGTGTGTGTGTGTGTGTGTGTGTGTGTGTGTGTGTGTGTGTGTATGTATATATATAGATATGTATATATATGTGTGTGTGCGTGTGTGTGTGTGTATATATATATATATACATATATGTATATATAGATATATAGATATATACATATATATACATATATATATATATATATCTATATATACATATATATATATATATGTATATATACATATATATATATATATACATATATATATATATATGTATATATAGATATATATATATATACATATATATACATATATATATATATACATATACATATATATGTGTGTATATATATATACATATGTATATATACACACACACACACACATATATATACATATATATATACATATATGTATATATATATATATATATATATACACATATATGTATATATATATATATATATATATATATATATATATATATACATATACATATACATATACATATACATATATATATATAAATAAGATCAAGATATGGCTCAGGGATTTTATTAGGTAGGTCATACTCAAGTAGGTAGGGCATGAAGGATAGGTAGGTAGGGCATACTCAAATAGGTATAGTAGATAACACATAATCAAGTACAATAATAGAGGTAAGGCATATTCAAGATAATATATTGTTCATGTATTTATGTAGGGAATACTTGAGATCAAGATATGGATCAGATATTTAATCAAGTAGGGCATACTCAAGTAGGTAAAGTAGGTAGGGCATACTCAATAGTATAGATCTATTACATATGTAACATGACTCAAAACTTCATTTCTCATTCTATCTATTGGGAAGCAAGCTTCCCTTGCCAACAATAGAAGCCAATTAGATAGGGAAATAATATATGCAATCTATAAATCAAGAATTGAGCTTCCCTTGATAGCTAATAATATATTCTAAAAAGGGAAAGTTGGTAGGAAAAGAATAGAGTTATATATCAAGAAGTAAGCTTCCCTTACTTTATCTAGTAGAGCATAGTTAAGTAGGTAGCGTAAAAATAAAGATATCTATCAGAAATCAAGCTTCCCTTGATAGCTATGCATTAATACAAAAATAAAGAATAACCAAATATCGAGAAGGCAAAATTTCCATGATAGCTATTACTTACTCCTTTTCTATGTATCGAGAACATAATATTCCCTTGATATGCTATTATGTTAAGTAAATTTATATATCAAGAAGGCAAACTTCCATTTCCTTACTCCTTGGCATAGATGAATTAGATATGAAAAGTTTTCATTTCATTATCGAGTAGGGAAAGTTTGAGATTGAGGTAGGACCTTCAGAAGGTTCCCCCCATATATCTATATCAGTAGGGGAATTCCTACACTATCCTTTGATATATTTTATTGAAGACTAGAGCATATTCAAAGTATATTAGGGCTTCAATTTGGTCTTTAAGGTCCATCGATCCATGTCCAAGCTCTACCCTTCCCAAATACACTAGATTAAGGCATATGCCTTTCATTCCCTTCATAGATAAAGTTGAGTATAGATTCAATTGGATTGGGAAACACAATCTACTAGCTACTAGATTGGATCATGCTCTACCAGATTAGTGACTACCTATATATCTATCTGTCAATCTGGTATACTATGAACATACTGTCAATGACATATAAATAAAATGAGAAGTCAAATATGGGGTTAGGATTGGAATTTTCATTTAATCTCCAATCACCCCCATCTATATAGATATAAATTTAGATTCTCAACTCTAGGATTAGGATTCTTAGATGCCCAAATCCTAATATATATTTAAGTAATACAATTTCATCCCACCCTATGCTCACTTTCTTTCCTATGACACTTTGAGAGAGTTGTTGATGTAAATTTTAAGTGTTGATGTGGCACCATTTAGGTGTCATTTGGGTGCCAAGTTAAGCTACACCATTTATCTTGTCTCTCCCTTGTTATAATTTCATTTTGTGTTTGATATGGTTTTACAAAATAATTTTGTTTTGTATTTTACTAAAATCATTTTAAATTAGCATAACACCTATAAAAAGGAAATAAGATTAGAGATTTGATGCTTCATGGTCACTGTTGCAGTCCTACAAACCCAAATTCGAGCTAAGTCATTTATTTCTTAGTATTTTTCCCTTTCTAAAAATAACAAATTTTTAATTAGTCATGTGTATTTATTACATAGCTTATATATTTTGATTTACTCAAATGTTTTTCTTAATTAGATTAATACTTTATTAATCTTCAAATTTTGATAAAACACTCCTCTTCATTCCCAATGCTAGTTTATTAAAATTAAAGATGAAATAATCCACCCCTTGACACTACAAGTGGGGATATTTCATGGTGAGTACTTAGTACTTTCTTAGTCTTTTTTTAATATTTAATTTATAGTTTTCTATTAAAAATTAAAAACATGGCTAGTCTATAATTTTTAAATACAAAGTGTATGTTTTCAAGTAAGGGAGAGACACCAGAAGTTGAGCATGGTCTAATAAATGAGGGGGTATTTGGGGATATGGGGTCTAAATTTTGTACATTTTTATTATTAAAAGTGGATGAAAATTGATTGTATTTTACTAATAAAAAATGTAAATATGGTCATACAACCATCAAATTTATATCTTTAGAGCATCATTAGTGTGGGTATTAATCCTTGTATTTATGTCTTTAGAGCATCAGGGAGGAAGCATGAGGTTTACACTTACCTGGTGTGAAGACCATCTGGTAAGATCAAAGTAAAATTAGAAGAAATTATTTTTCTATGCATCATTGTTTTGCCAAGTCTTACAGAGCCCAAAATTGTGGAAAGTTATTTTTTTGCCTATTTTAGTTGTTTATTAGCTCTATAAAATTATATTTCTTAAGAGAAGCCTGTAGGCACAGACGGAATTAAATTTGGCTGAGTATTTTGTCCATAAATTACATTTGAAGTTTTTGGTTGGTTAATTTCATATGGATTAGGGAGGAAACCAGATTTTCATTTGGCCACTATTTTTGGTGTGTGAGGGCTCTAAAAATTTCTATTTTTTGAGAGAAGTTCATTGGATTTGACGGCATATAATTTGGCTAAGTAGTTTGTCTAGAATTTGCATCTAAAGTTTTGCAAGTTGGCCAATTTGCACAGGTCATTTTTGATTAGTTGATTTATTTCATGCAAGCTTTTATGCTAAGTTTTATTCTAGCCAATCAAAAATAAGGTATATTTTTTAAAAATTTAGGAAAATCAATTTATTTTTTTGAACTTTAGACATTGATTTTTTACCAAAGGTTTTTCTTGGAATAACACAATTAATTGTGTTGGGAGATAAGCGTAAAACCAAATTGGTTGAAAATTTTACCATTTTCTAGGTTTTGTATCTAGATGTTGACGAAGAAGGAATTTTTAAAATCATATTTGTATATCTATATCTCCTAATTTAATTATTTTTGTTTATTTTTTGGTGTTTTTAAAGATGAAAAGTTTAAAATCTCCCAAATGATGTTGATTTTCTTGCTAAAAAATTGAGGTATTGACCAGTTTGTGACTTGAATCAGTGGGTAGGAAGAATTCTATGTAAAGTCATTATATTTTTTCTACTATTTGCATTTTTTTTGGAAAAACTAGGTCAAAATGGCTCATTTACAATACCTCTTGTTGTCAGATTCACAAAAATTGATAGGCAAAATTTTCATTTTGTGGAGTCACAAGGTTTTGATGATATGTGATTATCAAAATCTTGATCAAACAGTGCTTGATAAAGAGCAAAGACTTACCACAGGTACCAATGATTATGATAAACATCATCATGAGGCTCTTATGTTGTTAAAATTGTCAGTAGTAGATAATCTAATCTCAGAGGTTAAAAATGTGACCATTGCATCAATTTTGTGGACTAGTCTTACTTTTAAATACTAGGCATCTAAAGCTGATAGAGTATTGTATTTGAATAATTTGTTATTTTCTACTAAGATACAGAAAGGTGGCTCTATTTTTGAACTTTTTTTTGTAGATCAAGGACATTAGTGATCAGTTGAAGGCTATGTATAATCCTGTTGATGAGCAATATTTGATTCCTCTAGTTATGCAAAATATTCCACCTTCATTTGAGTCATTTGTATAGTCCTTGAACATGATTGCTAAGACACAAACTTTAGATTTTTAAAATTTGTCCACATTACTATTGTAGAAGGAGAGAAGATAGGAATAGTCAACCACATTGACATCAAAATTAATGGAGATACATTCATTGCACAAAATTTTAACGGAAAAGGAAGATAGTATAGTGGTAGTAATTCATCCAGTGATGAGGCCTTCAAAAGTGGTCATATTAAATCACAATATAAATGCCACTATTGTAAGAACCCTGGTCATTTCAAGAAAGATTTTCATAAGCAAAAATATGATTTGACAAAGTAGTCACAATCTACAAATATGGCTGAAGTAGGATAACACAGTTTGACATGTGAATTTGCATATGTGGCATTACATACCTAGTTAAATGAGTTAATAGCATGGTACTTTGACTCAAGGGATTTATGACACTATATGTGTCATAAAGACTAGTATGTAAATTTTGTTAAAGATACTAGTTGCAATGAAACAATTTCCTTAGATGATGGTTGGGTTCATGATGTGAAAGGTTATGGAGATGTTAAAATTTTATTGAATTCTATCATGTACACTTTTCATAATGTTTAGTTTGTCCCTGACATGAATAGAAATATCATTTCCATCAGTGAAATAACTATGAAACCTAACCTTTATATGGAATTTAAAGGAAACCATTGTATGGTTTGGAGTCTTTGTGATAAGAAAGTCATTGCTATAGGTATTGGTGTTAAGGGTCTATTTAGACTGGTTGATCCTGAAATAGGTAATGAACATGCACTAGTAGTGGTGGATAAGTCTAGTGAACTATGTTACAAGAGGAATGGTCACCTTGGTTATGTTCAGTTACATACATTAGGTCAGACTAATATGGTGAATAGAATGGTTTATATTCAAAATAGTCATAATGTATGTTCACGATGTCAAATTGATAAGAATGTTTCACTTTCATTTGACATTGATAAGCAAGAGAAGACTCATAATGCATTGGATTGGGTATATGTGGTTTTGCATGGTTCAATGCAGACACCATCTATTTTTGGAGATTTTTACTACTTGTTAATTATTGATGACTTTTCTAGGAAAATGTGGGTTTGTTTCCTACATAGAAAGTTAGAATGTTTCTCTAACATTGTTGCTTGGAAATCTATGGTAGATAAATAGGGAGGGAAATAAGTAAAGGTTTTGATATTGTTTAAAGGGCATGAATTTATCTCTGGAAAACTTAAATAATTCTAGTGGGAAGGAGGAATACACATGCAATATTTCTCATAGTAGAATAAATTCATGGCAAGACAAAACAGGATAGTGATGGAGATGGCACGATGTATGGTGGATAGACAAAATATACCATATCAATATTCGGAAGAAGCTATCAACACTAAAGTATTCATCTTGAATAGAATTCCTTGTAAACTTGTGTAGAATGTAACACTAGAAAAAGCATGGTCAGGAAAAACATCGTATGTAATTAATTTTTGTGTTTTTAGATCTACTGCTTCTATATTGGGCAAATAATGCATGTTTGTTGGCTATTGTGAGTAGAGGAATGCATATAGGTTAATATATGTCTATATATATATATATATATATATATATATATATATATATATATATATATATATAATTGTGGTGAATAGAAATGTTCTTGTAGATGAGAAAGTACCTTTCTTTTCTAATAGGTAAATCTACTAAAAGTATTGTAGTGATTTCTATTGACAATGTTTCTAGAATAGGTTCTGGTACTAATGTTAAATAGGGTTCAAAGATGGAAAAACCAAATGAGTCAAGTTCTAGTGATGAAAAGAGTGTTTCTAACTTTTCACAGTCAAATCAAGAAGACCAAAATAAAAGGCCTAAGTGGTACCATACCACTATGCAGGATGTTCAAAAGGATGAATTGCCTTATTTAATGGAAGGGCAATGCTCAAGGTCAAGAAAAAGGGAGTGCAAGGTGAAGAGCATGTTAATTTTTATTTTACTATTGTTTCATAGGTATTGAAACCAAGCACAAGTTCAAATTCCAAAGTTAAAACCAAATGGAAGTGTTCCATGAAGGTTGGTGAAAAAGGAAGGGGCATAAATAGATAACACAACCGTGTTGTGTACAAGAAATGTCCCAAAATTCTAAAAGAATGGAGAGAAGTAAGCATTAAGTTGTAAATAGATCTTCACATGAATATCAATCAAGGGATATTCTATGTTATTTAGTCTTGATGTATATTCTAAACTTTTTTGTCAGACTTGATCACTCTAACAAACAGGTAAAGTATGACACATCCAAGACATGACAATAATTCAAGGAAAAATAAAATCTAGTTAACCCAGTATTCAGTACCATTTCCTACACTAATTGGTAGTTGCATTGGCACATTACCCATGTACTCTAGTAAGATGGATTGGCAACAATAGGGACATTTGGATACATCACTACAGAGGCAAAAACAATACATCTTGGTTGAGTTTTGTATAGACTTAATCATACTTTTATAATAATGACTGAAACAATTGGTTTAGTCATTAAGGGAGGGTATTAGAATAATTAAGATTATATATATTTGGTTATATTGTTATAACCAATATTGTTTTATTATTTCATAGGTTTTCTATTTTGTTATTCTCATCAAGTCTTTGTTTCACCTATCTCTGTATTTTTAGGTGCTTGTTTCTTGCCTATATATTAGGCTATCTATGTTTTGAATAGATCACGTATTCTTTTTGGCTTTCTTGATGTAATATAATATTACCATGTAAATATTTTATTTTATCTCATGCATGTTGGGTATTTTATTTCTTTAATTATCTTTCTTATTACATTTTGTTATTTTTCTATTGTTGTAGAGTGTGTTGTTTCCTAACATTATATATCTCTTATGCAATTTGCTTACATGCCAAATATGTTATTTTCTTATTGTAAATGTAGATGGTAACTAAAAAATATTGGTACACTTGATGAATGTCTTGAAAATTCTAACAATATTCACTAGAAAGAGGGTTATGGGAACAAAAAGGCATAATAAGGATTCTTTATATAGGCAACCTAAAATGTAAATTTTAAAACTCTTATGATTTATGAACTCGCATCCCATTGTTTCATTTAGTTTTTTTATTGGTTTTTTTTTGTATTTAACTAGGTCAAGAAGAATAATTAGTTTTATATTATAATTTATTGTTCAATAGTTTTCTATATACATTTAATATTTTGGTGAGCCTTGAAAATTGTGTTCAATTATGTAGGTACATGTACTAGAGTGTTAATGAAGGTCTAAGGAGCAAAAAATAAAAAAATGTTTAGAGCTGATTTTTTGGAATAATATTTATTTTTGTAAATTTTGAAATTTAAAATATGACAAAGTAGATGTATACTTTTACACATTAAATATTTTGAATTTGATAGCTACATTTTTTATGTGTACAATTTGTTTTGAATTTTTGTACTTGTTAGAGGTATAAATTTGATAGGGTGTTGACTTTTTACATACGTGAAGGATATAACTTATTTGATAAGTAGTATGAAGATTCATATGGATGAACCCAATATTAGTATTAATTCTTATAAATTTTAAATATATATATATATATATATATATATATATATATATATATATATATATATAACTAACTAACTAGGCTAGAGTATCAACGCACTAGAATTAAGTATACATATTTTTATAATTAAAAAAATCATTTACTTTTCATAATAAAAATGTATAAGATTTGGACCCCACATCTCCAAATACCCTCTTATATATTGGATCTTGATCAACATATTTTCTCTCCCTTACCTTGTAGTTCCAACAAATAATAAAATAAGTTCTTATTTAGAAGTGAGAAATAGTACAATTACATCACTAAAATGCATGTTTAGGGTTAAATCATACATAGATATGAGCCTTCAACATGAGAAATACCAAAATTTGTGTGACAATAATAAATTTGGCACCACCATCTTGATGCCATCAGAGTATTTGAGTATCCAATTATCACAAGGGCACAGAGTGCCAAGTCCCTACAAGGTGATAGACATTGAAGAAGAAATAATAAAGAGGCTAGTATTGACTACGTAATTGAATCAACATTGTCATTTTAATTTTTTTTAAATCCAAATAATTATGATTTCACTTCTCTTTTCTTTATCTATGGATTTGAAGTATAATTTTATTTGTGCATAAATATTCATGAAGAAAATGAGTTTGGATTGAAACATATATAAATGATTACATAACCATAACAAAGCATTTTACAAGGATTTTTATGAGAGCCACAAGACTCAAAATCCATTTTTTATACATAAGCATGTCTGAAATTGTGATGGAGTGCAAGGGAATTCAACTACAACTATTAATTCAATCTTTCCAACACTTTCTAGATGTTGTTGGTGCAAACTAGAGGTTGTATTCTTATGTCTTGTCAAAGAGTCTAGAAGGATGAATAATAACACGTAGATGAGATTCAAAATGAATAGTTATTAGATAATATTTCTTGCATGTGGTATGAAATAGAAAACACATAACACACAAAAAATTGATTAAAAAACATAGTAACAAGGACAATAGAATAGAACAAAGAATTAAACATAATATCCAAAGAAAAAATAACTTTTATGTGTTATACCAATAGGTATGATAGAGTAGAACAAATAATTAAACATAATATGCACACACACAAAATAAAAATTAAAAAAATGAATAGTGATTTGGATCATGGAAAGTTGTATAATTTTAAGTTCTGAATTTAGGTGATGCATTGGAGTAGATCCTAGGACTGTGCATTGATAACCACCATATATGTATTAATTTTTACAAAACAATAATCAAATTGAAATATTATTTTGATATAAAATGAAATTTAAATAATAGGGGGAAAAACTTGATTGGTGTGGTTTGATTTAAACTAGATAATTTTAGAGCCTAGAGTGGGAGTGTAATGGAAACAGGTGATGTCTATTGTTTCCACCAATACATCAAATAACTTTATGTTTTTTTTTTCCAACAATAAAAAAATATTTCAAACATTAAAATAAAATACTATACATTATCTTAATTATATCATTATGCATGTTAAATATATTAAATATCAAGGGTTGAATTCATGGCATTATTATCATACCATAGCATTTAAGGATATAGAAACAACTTGATTTTGGTGCAAGAAAGACCAATCATATACGGAAGATAATTTTTATTTGGTTATTTCAATCCTATAAAGAATATTCAAAAATTATGGTCTATTGTAATTATTGTTATTCCATCAGTCTTGAATCAGCTTTGAAAAACCCAATGATAAAACATAATTGATTATAAATTGACATACAAGTTTTGTGGTCAATCCCTGTAAAAGCCCCTCAAATAAATCAAATAGTTTTTATCTGTGGAAATATATTATTCATTATATTTATTATGAGACTCAAAATATAACACTTGGGAAAGAAAAATGAAGGCAAACTAAAATTTATAGTAAAGATGGATTAATTCTCTCATGTTTGTATCTCTAGTGTGTAAGTTTTCAACCGAAAGAGTGGTTGGTCTAATTTAAAAATAATTTTTGCTACTTAGGCAAATATTATTTGTGTAAGTAATCATTTAAAAGGATAATACATTGACTTTTGTATCATATTTCCTATGTTTGAATACTTTTGGGGTCATATAACTATTTGTATTCATATTTGAACAATTACAATAGAAAAAGGTTTGTTGTAATAAATACTTGTTTTTTACTACAAGTGTCTACAAATTCAAATCATATTATAACTTAAAAAGATGAGAAAAATCATGCTTGGACACATAATATAATTTGTAACAACATAATGTTAGAACATGTTTTGAACTTACAACTTTCATATTTCACAATTAATTTGTACATATCATGAGCATATTTGACCTTGATAAGTGTACTTAGGCCAAAATCTCCAAATTTTTAATGATTTGGACTCAACAGTGGTATGTTTCTGAAGCTTATCGAGGAAACATACAAAACATATGAATTATATATTATCATCTAAAGAATAACATATAATTCATTAACCAAATAATAAGCTGATAAAAATGCATTTGTTGTCTACTCTAGCCTTGAGATAGATGCCTCATCTGATTGGCTAGAAGCAAAAATGAGAGAAAATTATTCAAACAATTGACAGTTATTCATACCACAATATTATTTATCATATTTTGAAATAAAAATCTTTAAAAAGCTTACTTTGGCTTCAAGACATGATGACTAATGACTTTGGGTTCATTATGAAGGTCAGTTAATCACCTACAAATAATGAATGAAGAATAAGCCATAAATATGTGGCATAAAAAATTTCTATTAATCTAAGACATTAATTTATGGTGTTAAATGTTTATTCCTATATGCTTGTCAAAAATAAAGACAGAATAAACATCCTTATAATTTATTGTAACTAATCTTCAAATCATTGGCATGTTTCAATGGTTGCACTTAAGTTAAAACTAGTAATATGACAAAGTAGGATTGTGGAACAGTCCTAAAATTTTACTTCATCAATATGGTATACACATCAATATTTTTAGTCATCAGTGTTACTTTGGTAGTATCCCATATGTACATGTTTCAATTAAGAGTTTAGTAAGAAGGAAGGAAAATACTATTAATATAGAAACAAATCCCATCATTTGTATATGCCACTATAGTAAATAGCTTATAAAATACAGACATCACGTAGATAATATCCACAAGCTAAAGAGAGCTTAGAAAGTATTATACTGACACACCATGTGGAAGAAATAATTCCTAATGTCCAAAAATCTAGTGAAGCCAAGTAAAATCAAACCTCTACAAGGGACAAAAAAGACATCAATAGGCCCATTTGCATTAAATATGGATGTCCATAAAATATTTTGTTTGAACTATACATTGATGAACCACAATACCTTATTTCTAATTCAACAAGCTTAGGCATTTAATGTTTATTTTTTGGGGTTTTGATTACTATTGTGTCTTTTATAGATGATTCATGGCATATACATTACTATTTGTGTGTCTATTGTGATATAGTATTTTGTTAGAGTAAAAATTATTTAAAACAAAAAAAAATGTAGAACAAAGATTTTTATGGGTAAAAAGTATGAATGAATCTTTGCATGGCTTGGGTTGTGCCATCAAAACATATAGACTCTATGGCATTTTACATTTACAATATTTGTGCCAAATGGAAAGTTATTCCGTTTAAAAGAAGCATAAACAGAGCTTAGAATGTATTATACTAGAATGTATTTTATTGAATCCAAGTGAGTTAAAACCATGATTCTAACATCTGAAATGGTGGATATAATGAGATTTATTTCATTGAAAAATTGTATTTGACAAGTTGAGAGTTATTTTTTTAGAATACTTTACCTTTTGCTTCTAAAAATATGATAAAAATTTATGTTTCGATATAGAACTGTATAGAAAAGTTACCTCCTAAAAAGACCACTCTAGAGACTTGTGTGCAATTCTAGAATACAACCTACATCAAATGTTGTTAGTCCTCTACTGAAATCTCAAGTGTTCAATGATTAGATATTTGGGTTTCAAACATAACTAGATGCTGGAAAAAATTGATTACTTAATTTGAAATAAAACAGGTACTTTTGTTGAAATAAAACTCTTTGACAAGATTGCCTTGGATTCAAGCCACGATGAATAATGAATTTGGGTTCATTATGAAGGTAATCCATTCAACTATAAATAATGAATTAGGAACAAGCCATAAATCTGTGGTAGCAATAATTTATATTAATCTAAGACATTGTTTTTTGGTGTTAAATGATTATTCCTAAACGCTTATCAAAAATAAAGCATAGAATAAAAACCTTATAATTTATTTTAGCTGCTTTACAAACCATTGTCATGTTGCAGTGGCTAAACCTATAGTTAAAACTAGCAATATCACAAAGCAAGATTGTGGAACAGTCCTATAATTTTTCTTCATCAATCTAGTATGCACATCAATATTTTTAATCATCAATGTTGCTTTGGTAGTATCCCATATGTACATGTTTCAAGTAAGATTTTAGTAAGAAGGAAGGAAGATACTATTAATATAGAAAGAAATACCATCATGTGTATATGCCACTATAGTTAATAGCTTGTAAATTACAGATACCACGTAGGTATTAGCCACAAGCTAAAGCGAGTTTAGAATGTATTATATTGATATAGAATGTGGAAGAAACAATTCCCAGTGTCCAATAATCCAGTAAAGCTAAGGAAAAGAAAACCTTTACAAGGGATAAAAAATACATCAATAAACCCATTTACATTAATTAAAAATCTATGTAAAATATTTTTTTGAATTGTACACTGATGAACCAAAGTACCTTATTTCTAATTCAAAGCCTTAGGCATTTAGTGTTTATTTTTTGGGGGTTTGATTACTATCATGTCTTTTGTAGATGATTGATGGAATATACATTACTATTTGCATGTCTATTGTGATCTAGGATTCTATTAAAGTAGAAACTATTTAAAACAAAAAAAATGGTAAAACTAAGATATTTTCTAGGTAAAAATATGAACCAATCTTTGCATGGCTTGGACTGCACCATCAAAACATCCAGAGTGTACAACATTTTGCATTTATAATATCTATTCCAAATGGAAAGATTTTCTGATTAAAAGAAGCATAAACATGAGCTTAGAATGTACTTTACCGAATCCAAGTGACTCAAAGCCATGTTTTTGACATCTAAAATGGTGGATATAACTAGACTTGTTTAATTGAAACACTGTATTTGACAAGTAAAGAGTGGTTTTTTAATAATACTTTACCTTTTTCTTTAAAAAATATGATAAAAATTTATGTTTGGACATATAACTCTATAAAATCATTACCTCCTAAAAAATCACTCTAGAGACTTACATGCAATTATGGAATAGAACCTACATCAAATGTTATTAGTCCTCTATTGAAATCTCTAGTGTTTGATGATTAAGTATTGGGGTTTCAAATATAAGTAGATGCTGGAGAAATTTAAATGCTTAATTTTAAATAAAACACATACTTTTTTTGAAATAAAACTCTTTGAAAAGCTTATCTTGGCTTCAAGACATGATGAATAATGACTTTGGGTTCATTATGAAGGTAAGCCATTCACCTATAAATAATGAATGAGGAACAAGCCATAAATCTATGACAAAAAGAATTTATATTAATCTAAGACATTAATTTCTAGTGTTAAAAATGATTATTCCTAAATGCTTGTTAAAAATAAAGCATAGAATAAAAATCCTTATAAATTTTTATAATTGTTCTTCAAACCATTGGCATGTTTCAATGGTTGCACCTATAGTCAAAACTAGCAATATCACAAAGCAAGATTATTAAACAGTCCTGTAATTTTACTTCATCAATATAGTATGCACATTAATATTTTCAATCATTAGTGTTGTTTTGGTACTAGCCTATATGTGCATGTCTCAATTAAGATTTTATTTGGAAGGAAGGAAGAGACTATTAATATATAAAGAAATACAATCATATTTATATGCCACTACAGTAAACAACTTGTTGTTTTAACTTTTTAGGACTTAGTGAATGTAAAACATATGTTTGATTAAATAAATGAGTAGATTAAATAAAATAAATAATATGTAATAAATACATCCACTAGTTTTTTATAGAATTGAATACCTTTAACTTTTCTAAAAATAGTAATAAATAGTACAAATAAAGACTTAGCTAGAAAACACCTGATATGGATTTTTGAGTGATGGAACTGAGATGGAAGTTGGTTGGAGTGTCATAAAATGGATCCCTATATCATAACCCCTTCTAGATAGTATCACCATAATTGGACAATAGTGTCATTATTGGCAAAGTGGTGGTAGTGTCCTCTATGTAGGATTATCCTGAGCTATGTTACTACACACATGAATTTTTGAAGCTTGTATTATGCTTGTAATAGTTGATTTATTGTGCAAACCTTAATCTTTCATATAAATAGGGCATGATCTTAAAAGTGTGTTCATTAGTAAGGTAAGTTAGACATCCTCAACACCCCATTGTAAACAATGTTTTCTACATACCAATACTCTGAGGAGGGATCAAGTCCAATGTATTTATATCAACTTAAGTGTTGGTGCAAGTGCAAGTGATACTAGTATGATAGTGGCCTTGAGTGCTTTGAATGTGCTTGAGACTATAAATTTGGAAAATCTGAGCTTAGGGCTATTGTAGATGATAGTATGTATAACTAGGGCAGAATAAGGATTGATAACCTTAATTGTGCTCAACTTATTTCATGTTTGAATATGTATTTTGCATATAATTTTTATCTAGTGGATAGAGGGATAAAATTCATGTATTTATACTATTCTATTTCTTGTGTGAATGATAAAATATGTCTAGGCCAACCTTAGGATGCTTTTATTTTTGAAAATATATTTGTTCAAGAAAGATAGGGCAATGGACATTAGATTAATTTTGGTGACACTAGTGCCACATGGTGCTAGTGTCCTTATTATGGCACTAGTGTCCAATTAGCATAACACTAGGCATGAAGGGCTAAGATCAGCAAATGAGGGTTTGGGACAAATTTGGAGCTAACTAGGGATGTATATGGCCTACATGAAGGTTGGATAAGTGTGATAATAGGCCCTAGGATATTCTATGGCTAAGCTAAGAATAAGTAATATCAATTATCACTCTTAGCACTCAAATACTAAATTTGGGTTATTACATTTTCCCTACTTTTATTTTAAAAATGCAACAAAAAAAATGACCAAAATAAAGGAAAAAGAAGAATACCTAGACTCACTGAGGAAGTGAAGCCTGTGAATTTATGTCTGAGTATGTGAAGCATGATCCAATGCATGTCCTAAAAATGAAATGCACATAAATTAGTCCTTACTTAAGAGATATCAAAATCAAAAGACTATGTTGAGTAAAAAAGTAATATTGAGTCAAGAAGAAAGGAATGAATACACCTCACTGGGTACATGAACTAATAAATGAACATGGTGATAACCTCTATGTGTATGTATGTATATAGTGATCAATAAGTGAATATATTAGACTAAGTTGATGGCTTGCTCAATCTTCATGTGTGGGTGACTCAAAAACTCAATTCAATTTTGATTCCATCATTGCCCACCCCTACTTATTGGATCATGAACTGTGAATAGCTTGGATTGGATTAATATTGTCTAACCCTCTCATGTTAGTGGCTTAAGAACTCAATTAGGCTATGATTCCATCATTGCCCACCTATATGTATTAGATGCATCTAAAATGAATTATGCAAAGAACTAGAAATGTCTAATTGAGTATATCTAATTGTGTATGTTAGCTCTACAATCACTCAAGTATATTAGACAACTTTGGACCACTCAAGAATGTAAACCACTATAGATGGAGTAAGGCATGAAAATAGTGACAACCTGGAATATGATGTCAAGTTTATATATCATAGATAATGACATGGAATTTTTTCATTCCATCTGATCAACCGATGTATAATTGAGAATACAAAAATAATTTGCCATGCACATGCCCCCAAAGTTGATATATGAGTATATGGATTTTAGACTAAATTATAATAAATTTTATCTGAGTATCTAAATTGAATATGGGAATGGTCATGTCACACATGATGCTCCCAATATAAGTAAAATAACATATATCTGAGTTGAATTAGTATGAACTAAGTAAAAATGAGTATAATTGGTAAATCTATAATTGAATTTGTGCAAACATATATTGTATCTATTGTACTATTTTGGCCAATTTGAGTTATTAGAAAATTAAGGCTATTAGAAATTAGTGACATATCTTGAATAGTAGCACCATGTGACACTAGTGTCCCCATTTGGGTGTTAATGCCTTTTTGGTCTGAATTATATGTAATTGTAATACTTTTTGAGTCACTCCTTTCCCACTATGTTTATTTATGTCTAATTTTCTATAACTGATCTTATGTATTGAAAAATGTATTATGAGTGAAATATAGGAGACTGATCTATGTGACAAACTCCTATGAATGCCCCCTCTTTTGAGGGGAGTTATTGAACCTGTACAAGAATTTTTCTCAAAATAAAAATCTCCAAATTATGTGTTAGCTGGAGCATATATGATAACTACATGATAATGTAATATAATGTGCATACATAACATCAAAGTGTAAGATAATATGAGCATAAGTGTGTAATGTAAGAGGCATGCCGTGTCTAGCATTTCACAAGGGTGTCAAGATACATGTAATCAATGTATGTAACAAAAAATTTGAGTAATACTAGGTAGCTACCTAGAGGGATGGGGCATGATGTCCATCAAGAGATCCAAGTAGGAAGGTTAGATGTATGAGGTCCCTCATGGCATCAAAAATTGGTGTGTATAACAAGCAAAGACAAGGTTCATGGCCATCATACATATAAGAAAGCATAAATACAAAACACATGAGGCATACAAAGTAGGCCAAGGGGCCAAAATAAAATGGACATGGGCACATGTCACTAAATATAAGAAAATAAGACACATAAGGACATGTTCAAATGTCGGCATACACAAGTAAAAAAAAACTTGGTTTAGATCCATGTAGAAGGACATGCTTAAATATCCACATACACAATTAGGAAAACCCACACAAGGACATGAGCACATGTCTAAATCATACATAATATGAATAGAAGTGGCATATACCCAAATAAAAATGGCATATTCAAATTCCCTCAAATAGAAGAAGCACATAAATAAACTCAAGTCTAAACTAGGTAAGCTAGAAATGAAAGTGTACATGAATATGTAGTACAAATATTTGTAAGAGAAAAGATGTACATATGTTGAGTCTAAATAGTAATAGTCAGTAAAAAATATGAGAATGATAAATATCAAGATATAAAAATGTTAAAACTAGAATGTAGAGTATATAAGGATATACCCTGATGATCGAAACTATGTAGAGGATGCCCCCAAGTGGGTAAATGTGTCAAGTAAAGACCCATGTATCAATGTATATGCCACCAGTGGGCAGATAATAGTAATTCTAGATCATGTAGTGGACCTGAGTCTTGTAAGTAATCTACAAGAACTTGAAAAGAACAAGTGAAGCATGTCTATATAATAAAACCATCTATACCAAAATAGCCAACATATGTAGTATTTAGTAAATATAAGAAATGTAAACTTATCAATGCGTACAATCTAAAATTTTGCATTTTTAAAGTAATTATTTGAATGTTTTTTACATGTTATTTTGTTTTTGTATTTTATAGAAATAATATATGTACAAGAAAATGAAAATGAACTATGTACAAGGAGCAAGAGAGGGAAAGTATGTACAAAAAGGGAAGAATAATACTAACTGATGAGTCTCATGGGAAATTCATTATCACTGTGGATTGTGTCAAGTAATGGAACTATGATCATGTGTATTATGTGAAAGGGCAACTTTGGTCTCATAATTCATTTTAATAAGTGATTTATATTTGTATCTGCCTATGTAGTGGTGCTAGGAACCTATGGCATTGATTGTGGTGTCATGTGAACTATAGGGGTCTTAGGAACCCATTTGGTAGAGTAAGTTTTAGGTGACATAGGTGCCCTATGTTGAGAAACATGAGAACCCAATAATATTTATCTCGGTAAAAAGTGAGTGGAGTAAGTCCCTCATTTATTTGTAACATATCTCTAACATAGGGATCTCTCTAATAATGGTCTCTATGGGAAAGTATGTATATGTGTTAAAATTATAGGAGTAGACCTCACCTACATTGTTGGATCTACTAAACTTTATGGTGTATCAATAGTAACTATGCTCTAAGTTATAACTAATAATTATGCTATATATGGTAACTATGATGCAATTGTAATTGCTAACTATGATATAACTGGTTGTGGAATAGGTAGAGGATAATCATATGGAAGGCCCTCAAATTTGACCACCTAATTTGCATGTATATATTTTAAGAATCTATGTACTATGGATGGGATGGCTTGTAGCTATTGTATCCATGGCCTACATAATAACATATCAAACATGCCTGCACTAGGTACTACTAAGAACCGAGTGTCCAGATGTGTTGGTCTACCCTGTAATAGAAGAACAATCTCCCCAATAGAGATCTGAACATGATCACTAAAACCAATTATAACAATGTTTCTAAGGAACATATCCTACTCTAAATACCTTAAATGTTATAAAATTGTCATAGTACACATGCTAATGATTTAACCATTATCAATCATAACACTTTGGATGGGATGATGATCTATGTAGGCTCATACAAAGAGTGCATGTAAATTTGTAACATCATCAACAATCTCTTGCTATGAGAAGGTGATGAGTGGTCTAAAAGGAAATGTATTATGGTACATACTAATTATATTGTGAAATGGGTGTGCCTCCTCTATTATAGTCTGATATAAAGTTGGTGGTGGATGCCCTGATATGTGTAGTGAACACCTAAAGTTCTCTCTACCTCATTTATTGTGTGTTTTGGAAATGGATTTGAGAATATATTTAATGACTTATATTCTATTTTTTTAATTTTTGTGCCTCTATGGGTGTGACCACATCAATAATGTTATCCTCAATCAAATATTATATCTTATGTTTCAGGGTAATGCATTTATTTGTTGTATGGCTTGGTGCCATGTGATACTCGTATAATGTGTTGGAATCATAGATTTTTGGAATAGGTTATGTCATATAAACCTATTTGATGGGAGGGAGAGATATGGCATTTCACTCTAAGAGCTAATTTAAAACCCATGCTAGCGATGTTGAAAGTTTGGTGAAGGCTCTGTGTGGAGGAATCGATAAAACCAAGCAAGGAGATGGCTCTAAAGTTGTATTAACTATGGCCTTTTGATCACCCTTGTTCTTGGTTTACCTTAAATTATATGGAGGCTTATCTTAACTCTTAGCAATTTATTTTGATCCATTGGTATATTTTAGTTTGCCAATTGATAGAATCTTGACCTCTCTTTCTTTTACTATATGGCAAAAATCTGTGAATGTTGTAAACTTATTAAACAAGATATCTTCATGTAATACTGGTAGAAGACTTTGTTTGAAAATGTCCTAAAGCTCTTTATCTGCCCTGGGGCTAGTCAGTTTAGCTAATATAGTCTTGTATTGTAAGACGTACTCTGTAATAGGTTCATTTGACTTTTGTTTCAACTATGCAATTTGAGCATATGAACTCTTGTCACTAATATTTATGGATAAGTGTGATAAAAGCATGTCTTTCAAAGGATTTAATTTTGTGATAGATTGATTAGGTAAGTAATAAAACCACTATAAGGAATAATCCTTTAAACTACATGGAAACAACTTTGTGATAAGCTAATCATTAGATACATAGTCCAAACATGTTGCATGAAAATCTTAGAGATGGTTCTTTAGGTCACCTTTACCATCATATAATTTAAGTTTAAGTGCAACAAATTTAGATGGCAAGGGAGTTTCCACTATTTGGTGTGCCAAAGGTGTATGTAAGAGAAAATTAGAATCCAAGGCATGTGATGGCCTATGAGATCCCTTCTCAAGATGTAACACCTTAGCCTATAGAGTATGAACCTCATGCATAAGGGATTATACATTTGGAGTGGAAGAATTAGATATAAGAAAGTGTAGTTGTCACTAAAGGTTGTTGAATTATAATTGTTGGTTGTGTTAGTTGAGTTGGCCCCACTATAGGTGCGACAATGTTATTATCTAGGGGAGTTGAAGATTGACAATTGTTTGATTTATTCTTAATTTCCATCATTATTAGTGTAGTGTTTTTTACTATCGGGTTTTGCCTACATGGCCTTATGGTCATTCTTTGTCAATTAATCTTGCTTAGGTTAGTTATAAAAGGGCCACATAGGTTAAGTATATTTCTCATTTAATTATCTAATTAGAAAAATTAGAGGCTTCCTCATGTTGTCCTAATTTTCCCTATATGTACCCCATTTTTAGTTTTTGGAAGGTTAGACAAGTTAATACAATTTTATGCAAGAAACTATATTTTACAATATTGTCATGTGAAGACAAGCTTCTTCTTCCTTTGCAATTTATCTATGATTTCATTGCTTTATACATATATTTACTCAATATTTTATTCAAGGACCCAAGATCATGGCCAATCCGACATGGTATCAGAGCGATTTTTACCAGTATTATAGGAATCTTTGTGGTAAAATCTTGTTACATTTGTTATTCTAGCAAAAAGAAGGGTTTGGTGGGATTATTTGGATAATTCATACAAAACTTTCCACTAGAGCTTCATATCTCAAAATTGACTACACCATTGATTTTAGAAGGTGTCAAAACCTTAAGATCGACTATAAACTTGACCTAGTTCTGAAACAATCAAAATTTTCTCTTTTTTTGGCATCTAAAGGCCTCATTTTTTGTTTTTAGTGAAAATCCATACTTTTTGTGTTGATGTGCAAAAATGCCTTCTAATTTTTCTTCCTTAGGTCAAAATATCGAATGAGTCTCTTTCAAATTTTTCATAGCTAAATTTTTTTGGATGTTTTTGGCTTGCCTCAGTTTGTGTGCTATCAAACCTCTATGCTACTCGAATCTACAGGAGGTCATTACTTCAACTCAGTAGTTGATCAACTTCAAGTTACATGATTTGAAGAGTACGCTAACCAATCTAAACTTTATAAGGGTTGATACTTAGCCAACAGACCAACTCGAACTTCCAATAGTGAGTAACTTCACTTTTTTAAGTTCAGTTTTTTGATAAGTTCGATCACTTCATATAGACCAAATCAGTTTTTAGAAGTTGTTTTACTTGCAATCTGAGAAGTTAATTAATCAAGGTCCAAGAAACCTAGATTACTTGCCCATAGACCAACTTGGTTTTATGGAAGTTCTTTACTCAGGTTTGTGAAGGGCAATTACTTGTTGAGTAGAGCAATCTAAGAAACCCAAATTACTCTTCATAGACCAATTTGGGGTTCTGGAATAACACTACTTGAGTTCTTGAAGGTTGATTACTTCTCAAGTAGAGTAGTCCAAGAAACTTGAATTACTCTTCCAAGACCAATTTGAGGTTCTATAACAACACTACTCAAGTTCTTGAAGATCAATTACTTCTCAAGTAGAGTAGTCCAAAAACCCTGAATTACTCTTCATAGACTAATCTGGGGTTCTGGAACAACACTACTTGGATTCTTGAAAGTTGATTACTTCTCAAGTAGAGTAGTCTAAGAAACCTGAATTACTCTTCATTGATTGACTCAAAATTTTAGAGGGTCTTTGCTGATCAGGTTTGTGGGGTAATATTACTTGAGTTTTTTTTCCATTTCTATCTTTTTTGGTAAAAAATCACAAGTCTGGGAAAAAAATTTATTTTTGGAAAGGGCGCAGGAATTTGCAAAGTAAGAACTTGTAAGTGCCATAACTTTCAATCTATATCTCCTTTTTGGGTGCTATTTTTTTTTAAAGTGCATATTTTTTCAAGATTTATGTGTTATTGATATTTTTTTAGACTTTTTAAAAAATCCATTTTTTTCATAGTGTAATGGCTTAAAACTCAATTTAAACCTTTTGTACCTTTCTTCTTGGATGTATTATCAGTTGTGTCCAATGTCCCTCTAGTACTAATTGCTCATAGATGCATTCTCGGTGGAGCCCAATGTCCAATATTGAGTGTGTGTTGTATTGTAACTTAAGGGGGGTCTTATTGATAGTTCAAGGGGGTACTTGTACTAAGTGCAATATATTTTTTGTTTTCATTTCAATTCTACAAATTATCTCAATATAATAAGCACTAATAGATCTAAACATTGAACCACTCACACCATTTAATTATCTCAAATGGAAGTCCAAAATGTAGCTTGCCTTGAGAGGTAAAGGACTCTATTGGATAACTGTGGGTGAGAAAATTGAGCCATCTATAGATACATAAAATGTCAAATGGTAAAACAAATGTGATGAGGCCTATGAGTTTTTATGCTTGTCAATATCTCATGACTTTCTATTTTATGTTGAATCTGCAAAAATTCCCAACAAAGTCTGGACCATTCTAGACAAGCTTTTTGGAGTGCAGGACATCATGAGGGGTCATGAGCTAGTGAATAAGCTCATCACATTGAGCTCAGGAAACTATGACACTCTAAAATAATTATTTAAAAAATTTAAATCACTGAGACTATAGTTGAAATAATGTGGCATTAAGAAAATCGATGACTAATTGATTCTATCTATGCTTGCAAAACTGGGTCATAACTATTCAATTTTCATCTCTACATATCATGCTATCAAAAGTGTACTTGGATCCACTTGGAAAATGCCATCATTTGATGATTTTTTTGTTAATATAACTCAGATCAAGATAATTTGGTTCAAATGGGTGCACTAAATTCTTCAAAAAGCACATGCCTTGATTGTCAATCAGGATAAAAAGAAGCCTTCTAGTAGTGGCAAATAGGGAAAGAAATAGTCTAAAATAGATCATGAGTATAAGAAGAATAAAAAATTAGATGTCAATCTTAAGGCATCATTAAATGAGTCCTTCTCAAGTGGGAAATCTAAGAAGGAGAAACTCAAATGCAACTTTTACAAGAAACTTGGACATGATTAATCTTAGTGCATGAAAAAGAAGATTGACATCTTGACTAAGATGCTTGAGAATAATAACATCAATGTTCCTGAGTCATCAACTTAGAATGTTTCTGCACAAGATTTTTCAAAGGATAAAGATAATATAAAGGGTTAAAATAAGGGCAAGGCACTTGTTGCAGCAGCTTCTCAGCCTTCGACTTGGGTTATTGATTTGGGTGCTTCCTATCACATGGCCTCCTCAAAGGATCTATTTTCAAAAATAGAGCCATGTATTT
This sequence comes from Torreya grandis, assembly GCA_037957365.1. NCBI lineage: Eukaryota > Viridiplantae > Streptophyta > Pinopsida > Cupressales > Taxaceae > Torreya > Torreya grandis. The sequence goes on from JARHVA010001074.1 coordinate 3,667,482, forward strand.
TGCCTTAAATTCTCATGGGTGATGACACTTCAACAAAATTTAGTGGTAAAGGATCAGTTGAAGTAAGTGACAGGACTTTCAATAATGTTCTGTGTATTCCTTCACTATCCACAAATGTTTTGTCAATGTACCAAATCACTTGCATTGTTGCAAGGAAGTGAGTTGAGTTCACACTTGATTCAATGGTTATCAAAGAGCTACATAGTGACATCACAGTGGCTTATGAGAAGGCCAATCATCAATCTAGGTTATATACTTTCTCATAATTTCTCCTAGATTAGCCCTCTGCTATACTGCTTACTCATATAGATGAAGTGAGCAAACTATGGCATCAATGGTTTGTCCATTTAAACTACCATTACTTGGAGCAACTTAGTCATCAAGACATGGTTTTAGGGTTGTATAAAGTTAAATTCTTGAATGGCCTATGCAATGGCTACATTTTTGGCAAGCATCCAGGATAGAAATATGATAAGGGAAAAGCAAGGAGAGCCGAACAGAAGCTGGAAATTGTCCACAGTGACATAATAGGTCCATTTCCAAAATATTCATTCAAAAATACTAGATACATGCTCACATTCATCGATGAATTTTCAAGGTACACCTAGGTGTTTTTTCTCAAAAAGAAGTTTGAGGTCTTTAATCACTTTAAGTATTTTAAGGCACTTGTGGAGAAGTAGTCAGACTACTTCATCAAAATCTTAAGGACTGATGATGGTGGGAAGTATGTCAACAACAAGTTTGAGAAATTTTGCATATCAGAGGGGATTAAAATGCAACACATAGTTCCATACAATCCTCAGCATAATGGTGTGACCAAATGTAAGAACCATGCCTTAAATAAAATGGCCAACTGCATGCTTCAATCAAAGTCTCTTGCTCCTCAGTTTTGGGCTGAAGTAATCAATTGTATGTACTATATTCAGAACCATGTTCTACATAAATCCCTAAAAGGAATCACTCCTTTTGAATCTTGGGATGGTCACAATCCTATAATAGATCACTTTCAAGTGTTTGGATCACCAGTAATGGTTCGTATTCTCAAGAAGAAAAGCAAGGCAATGGACCCTCAGAGTCAATCTTATATCTTTGTGGGGTATAGAGAGGGTACTAAAAGATACATACTTATCCATCCTAAAAATCATGAGTTATTCATTGAAATGAGTGTCAATTTTCATGAGGGCACACTTGAACTCACTACTATCACTCTAGACTCTTCACAAATCTCATTGAAAATTGATTCCACCTTAGACAATGACTTTGATCCACCTCAAAATCCTCCTAATGATAAAAGATGACTCTTCTTCAAGTTCAAGAGATGAGAGTAATGATGAGGATTCTCCTCCATCTAAAACTCACACTTTAGATGATGATGACTCAAATCCTAATTCTTTAATCTCATACAATTTTGGTCCCACTTGGGCCAGACAGACACTTCAAAGTATTGGTAAATGGGTTGGAAATCCATCGAATAGAAGGTGGAAACATTCACAATTTTAGGGGACTTCACATGACTACTTGGCCATTGTCTCAGATCCACAAACCTTTCGTGAGGCATCTAGCATTCTAGAATGGGATTTTGCTATGTAAGAGGAGTATAGTTCCCTAATCAAGAATAAAGCATAGGACTTGGTCCCTCTTCCTAAAGGAAGAAAATTGGTCCATTGCAAATGGGTTTATTAAACTATGTATGGTGTATATGGGTATGTTGATAAGTATAAATCTCATTTGGTTACAAAGGGGTTTTCTCAGGTGCCTAGCATAGACTACACTGAGATAATTGCTCTTGTAGCCAAGATGACATCTATTAGACTCACTCTAGCCATCATAGCCACACATCGGTGAGATGTTCACCAAATAGATGTCAAGAGTGATTTTATACATGGTGACCTCAAAGAAGAGATCTACATGGAGAAACCACAAGGCTTTGTGGAAGATTATTCCTTGGTCTATAGACTTCAGAAATCTATCTATGGACTCAAATAGGCCCCTCGATCATGGTATGCTAAGATGGACTCCTTTCTCCTCATATTCAGGTTCACCAGATGCCACTTAGATTTGAATGTGTACATCTTGTGACAGGATGAATCTCTATTGATCCTAGTTCTCTATGTGGATGACTTGTTGATTATAGGGAGTTCATGATCATCCATCTCAGCATTGAAAACTGCACTTTTAAACAATTTTTTAATGACAGACATGGGATTTTTGCATTACTTTCTCAGGATTGAAATCATTCAGTCAAAATCCAAGATAACTTTATCACAATCCAAGTATTCTCTTGATTTTCTTTCAATATTTAACATGGTTAATTGTAAGTCCACTCCTACTCCCTTTTTGTTTGGTGTGAAGCTTGAGGCTGGTTATCCTACACCATTGGTTGATGCAACTCCATATCAGCAACTTGTGGGTAGTCTTATCTATCTTATACACACTAGACTTGACATATCTTTGTAGTTGGCATGGTCTCTTATTTTATGTAGGAGCAACATGAGTTTTATTGGAAATTAGTTAAGCATATTTTGCACTACATTCAAGGTTCACACAACTATGAGATACACTACATAGTAGAAATAAAGGTTGATTTAATCTAATACATAGATTCATATTGGCTTGGAGATATTTAGAGTCAAAATTCTACTTTAGGCTATAGTTTTTCACTTGGTTTGGGTCCAATAAGATGGTCAAGTAAGAAGCAACATGCAATTGCTTTATCATCTATAGAGGTAGAATGCAGAGGGGCTATCAATGCCACCATTGGCCAATCTAGTTTTAAGGGATTCTCATTAATTTTGTTATCCAATTTCATAAGTCAATAATTATCTACTATGACAACCAAATCACTATCTAGATTTGTAAGAATCTGGTTCTCCATCAAAGGACCAAGAACATAGAGATTCATATGCACTTCATTAGGGAGTTTATCAATGAGCAAGTCATTGATCTTCAGTACTATTCAACATCAAAGAAAATTGTAGATATTCTGACCAAGCCCTTCATAGAGAGTAAATTTGTTCATCTGTGAGCTCTCATTGGGGTTAGGGTTGCTCCACCTTCTTCTTCCTCCTATGGAGATTCTTCACTATGTACTTGGGTACCTCATCAAGCTTTCAATGTTGGGACCCAATTCTTATCTCACCTAAGCTATGCTTAAAGGAAGGTGTTAGTGTAGTGTTTTTTTTCATTGAGTTTTTCCTACACAACCTTATGGCCATTCTTTGTCAATTAAGCTTATTTAGATTAGTTATAAAAGAATCACACAGGCTAATTATATTTTTAATATAATTATCTAATTATAAACATTAGAGGCTTCCTCATGTTGCCCTGATTTTCTCTATATGTACCATATTTTTCTTTTTTGAAAGGTTAGACAGGTTAATACGATTTTATACAAGTATCTATATTTTGCAATATTATCGTGTGAAGACAAGCTTCTTCCTCCTTTGCAATTTATCTCTGATTTCATTGCTTTATCCATAGATTTGCTTAATCTTTTGTGCAAGGATCCAAGATTGTGGCCAATCTGACAATTATGACTTGTAAAATTTATGCATGATAAAGGGGCTATTCTTGAATTTATCTCTTAAGATCTATAGGATCTCATCCTTATTGAAAATTAGGTTGTCATTGTTAAGTGGAGGGAGAGTGTCCTAATTTCTAATTTGTGTATCATCTTGTTCTTAATTATATTATTCATATTTGGATGCATTATCATTAAAATCTACATAATCAGGGTGTGAAGGATAAATAACAGGTGTTACAATAGGCCCATTATCCATGGTATAAACTCAAATAGTAGGATTCTAAATATGCTTTATATGATTACCACCTAGCCTAACACTTCTTCTTAGTAGAAGGGAGATAGCTTTTTTAGATGGCATATAGTAAACAAATTGAAAGAAACTGATAAAATAGAATATATGAAATCTAAAAAACTTAAAACAATTAATGAAAATAGGAAAAATAAGGATACAAACCCTAAGAACATCTAAGGTTAGGGTTTGAACAATGTTCAAAGTAAATCAGGTTGACCAAATGTTTGAACCTTTTAGGACTTTATGAATGTAAAGCCTATGTTTCATTAAAGGGATGAGTAGACTAAATTAGAGAAATAATATGTAATAAATACAATAACTAATTTTTTATAGAATTGACTAGCTTTGACTTTTCTAAAAATAATAATAAATAGTGAAAATAAAGATTTAGCTAGAAAACACCTAATATGGATGATCTAAGTGTTGGAAACTAAGATAGAAGTTGGTATGAGTGTCATAAACTATATCCCTATCTCATAACCCCTCATGGACAATAGCATAATAATTGGATAGAATTTCTATTATTAGAAAAGTGGTAGTAGTGTCTTGATATTGGTAGTAGTGTCCTCTGTGTAGGACTGTCCCAAGCTTCTAAGTGAACCCATGTCTATATCTTTGATTTTTATTCCTACACACACTAATTATAGAATATTATAATAGTTGATTTAATGTGAAAACCCTAATCTTTCATATAATTAGGGTATGAGCTAAAAAGTGTGTTTGTTAGTAGGCTAAGATGGATATCCTCAACACCCTATTGTGAAGAGAGTTACCTACATACCAATATTCTAAGGAGGGATCAAGATTGATGTATTTCTCCTCACCTAAGTGTTGGTGTAAGTGATGCTAGTATGATAGTGGCCTTGAGTGCCTTGAATGTGCTTCAGACTAAAAATCTAGAAAATTTGAGCTTAGGGTTGTTGTAGATGATAATATGAAAAAATATGGTAAAATGGGATTGATAACCTTAATTGTGCTCAACTTGTTTTGTGTTTAAATATGTATTTTTCATTTGATTTATATCTAATGGATAGAGGGATAAAATTCTTGTATTTATATTGTTATGTTGCTTGTGTGGTTGGTAAAATATGTCTAGGCTGACCTTAGGAGACTTTTATTTTGAAAAGATATTTGTTTAGAAAAACTAGGGAAAAGGACATTAATGCCATTTTGTGGACACTAGCGCCACATGGATCTAGTGTCCTTATTATGGCACTAGTGTTCAACTAGCAAAACACTAGGAATGAAGAGCCAAGATTAGGAAATGAGGGTTTGAGACTGATTTGAAGCTAACTAGGGGCGCTTGTGGCCTGCATGAAGGTTGGATTAGTGTGATAATATGATCTAAGATAGGTCTAGGGCTAACCTAGGAATAGGTAATCTCAAGTAGCACTTTTAGCAATCAAATACCACTTTTGGGTGATTACACTTATAAATTATAGACATCACGTAGGTAATAGCCACAAGCTAAAGAGAGCTTAGAATGTATTATATTGACATACCATGTGATAGAAACAATTACCAATGTCTAAAAATCTAGTGAAACCAAGGAAAATCAAACCTCTACAAGGGATATAAAATACATCAATAGACCCATTTGCATTAAGGATGGATGTCTATAAAATATTTTGTTTGAACTATAAATTGATAGACCATAGTACCTTATTTCTAATTTAGGAGGCATAGGTGTTTAGTGTTTATGTTTTGGGGTTTTGATTACTATCATGTCTTGTGCATATGATTAATGGCAGATACATTTCAATTTGCACGTTTATTAAGATATAATATTTAATCAAAGTGTAAACTATTTAAAATAAAAAAAAGGTAAAACTAAGCTTTTTTCTAGGTGAAAATGCGAACCAATCTTTGCATGGCTTGGGTTGTGCCATCAAAACATGTGGGTTGTATGTCATTTTGAATTTACAATACCTACACTAAATGAAAATCTGTTTCATTTAAAATAAATATAAACATGAGCTTATAATGTATTATACTAAAATGTATTTGATCGAATTTAAGTGACTCAAAGCCATGTTTCTAACATCTAAAATGGTGGATATAACTAGACTTGTTTCATTGAAACACTGTATTTGACAAGTGGAGAGTGATTTTTTTTAGAAGACTTTATCTTTTTTGCTTTTAAAAGTTGATAAAAATTTATGTTTGGACATAGAAATGTATAGAAATTTTACCTCTTAAAAGACCACTCTAGGGACTTGTGCGCGATTCTAGAATACAAACTACATCAAATGTTGGCGGTCGACCCTCTACTGAAATCTCGGGTGTTCAATGGTTATATATTGGGGTTTTAAACATAAGTAGATGCTGGAAAAAATCGAGTGCTTAATTTGAAATAACAGTGCTTTTGTTGACATTTTTTGCATGGGCTAAAATTTGAATCTAGTAACTAGACTTGGTCAATAACCATGTCTGGTGGAACTTTCAGATTCTATCCAATATCTATCCAAGATTTCCAACGAATCTAAATCCAAGGAAATGAATACCCTGCATTTTTTCTAAGGACCATGCTAAGCATCTACATGTATAAAAAAGTAAACTGCGTGCTACTTTTTTTTTTTAATAAAAATCCTCTTATAAAAAATGTCTAAGAAAAAACAATAATTGAGTCTCTTCCTACACATATCTAGACCACTAAAATTTCAACTATGATACAACATGGAATAAGTGATGAACATTTTTGTGTCGAGAGGCTTGAATTTGGGCATGAGATTCATTATCAAGAAAATAAAAATCTTGATTAAATTACACAGTAAATAATAAGAAATATACAATGTTTGACTACGTATTTCTAAATAGATTTACTATTTTTGGAAATAGTAGAAATAACCAAATTAGAAAACAATAGTTGAACGTATGTCTATAGACGTACTACAACACTAAGATTCTAGCTACATCTTTGAAAACATAGTGAAATTTTTTGGTGTTAGTGTGGCTTCAATTTTTCATGACGATCACCAACAGGCATATAAACATCATGTTGGAACTCTGAAGTAAACAAGAATTAGAAACACATAATGTTCAATTTCCAAGGATAATGCCAAGTTATTAATTCATTTTAAAACATAGCAACATGAAATGCTTGAACTTAAACAAACGAGATCAATTCTAATCAAATTATGAAATGGCGAATTCACTATTACAAGCAAGCAAAGAAGACAACAAATCTCAAGATCCATTATCAAAACTGTTAAATTTATATTTACCTGTACAATATCCTGGAGATTTGCAGCTAAGAAATCAAGGTTAGGCATGCTAAAACGATTAGATTCTATTTCTGGAAATCTGTCAAGACAATAATATTAGAAATCAATGTGGTGAAACATAAAATAGAATGACTTCCATGAAATCATAGAAAAAAAGAGACACTTTTCCTTTACAAGAACATTTAGCAAATTAAAGTAGGACAACAATCAGAGAGCCTATTGTACCGGCTCTGGCAGGAAATGTTCTGCTTGATACAGGAATGACACAGAAAAAAAGGCAAAAAATTGAAGTGGATGGCAATGGAGAAAAATACTTAAGATACATGTTCCTTTCCATTTTTATGTGTATATATATATCTTGCAAACAAATATTAGAATTAGTATATTTCTAATTTAAAGTATTAAGATGGATATAATTAGAAAACAACAGATGTATTAATATAAATATTTAAAACATAGCACTCTTTCAGAGACCAAGATATGAAAATCGGTTGGAATCTCACTCATTCTTAAAATGATGCCAACATTTGGGGGTAAATATTCTACTTTCATCTCTTTAACCGTGACATGAAAAAACAATACATTTTGATTAGATTCAATGATTTAAACTTGTAACAACTATAAAAATTTTAAAATTTTAAATTTTAAAAAGCGATGGGCGAAAAAAGTAACTAACCATAGTATATTGTGAAAACACTAGGCATGAGTAATTAATGTTTACTTACTAAGCACTATACTGCACAAACATACAGGGACTTTGGGGAGGTGATCCTAAAAACTTTATTGTATATGTGGTAAAATATTGGATATTGTTTTGAGATCATATGCTTATAAATAAATTCAAATTATCAATTGAAATTATATAGCAACAAATATTAAAAATATTTTTTTGATATATTTGTAAATTCGTAGAGTCATTGTGATAGATTTTTTTTTTTTTTAACATGTCAATATATATTAATCTAGTATTTATAGCTATGAACGATCCAAGTTTTGAATGCTTAATAGTTATTAAGGAAAAACAAAATTTTGATGAAATAAATGTGGATTAAGTTTACATTAATGACTTAGATATTACAACCACTAAAAATAACTATGATGAGCATTAGCAATGCCAAAAACATTGTTGTGCCATGTTTCCAAAATCTTGTAGTATCCTGAAGTCAAAAAAAAACAAGAGATGTATTAGTGGAGCCAACAAATAGTTATTTTAAATTTAAAAATATGTGTGCAAGGCAAGATTTTAAGCAAACTGCTAATTAGGAATCTTAATTTATTCTTGTTTAACAACAAAGATAGTATTATCCATTGCGATTGTGAATGTGTTGTTTACTTGGAATTTGTGCAACAAAAAGATAGTTGTTGAAATGTCTTGTTGATATTTTTCAAATGATATTGTTGCTAGTTCTAGGATCAAAGTGTGAAGCAAAGGTATATGCAATATACATTCAATTTTTATATCTTTTGTATGGATATTGCATGTCCATGTATGAACATAGGAAGGGCTTGAGTTTGTTGGGCATCTTGGACAATGTAGAGAATAATTAATATGAGAATCTATTGCCATAATTGCATGTTGGCATGTAAGTAAATACTTTTTTTTATTTTAGCACTCCTTTGACCTGTAGATCTTAGTGCTAACTGGTGATTTTTTTAACATGGTCAAGGAATAAAAATACATGATTGCAATTTATTTTTAGTCAAAAAAATAAATAATAGTGAATACTTGCCTTAATGTTTTCTACTATAAGTGTTTGTACAAGGTTTTTGTGAATTCATCATCAAATGGTTTGATACATGAGGCAAAATTTGTTTGAAGAGTTCAAGAACCTTTTGGCCCTTTGTGTATGACATTTTTGAAAATTTAGATAGACATTTTTTTAAAACATTAGCTAATTCTATATTCCATGGAAAACTTGTTGATGTTTTTCTTCGAGTTGAATTTAAAAACAAACATTTGTAATTAGTTTAGAAACAAGCAAGAGAACAATGGAAGGAAAAGTAGTATGCAATTAAATATAAACTTACAATTGCAGTGCTATATTTTGTTTCTATGTCCTTAACATGCAAGTTAAACTATGTGTTGATTTGTTGGTATATTGTAATCAAAGCTCCAAATAAGCCTATTGAGTATGAATCATCCAAGTCCACAATACCATCAATTGTACTATCAGGTGTAAGTTTGTGTTTTTTGAAAATTTTAGGTATGTTTTTCATGCTTGACTTTGCAGTAAGCATAATGCATAAGTCAACATCTCCTATTTCTAATTTAATTTTTTATTTTATCAAGAAGTCTAAAATGTGAATATTTTTGCTTGGAGCTGTGTATGTTTCAAATTTTTGAATTAATTTGTTGATGATATTGATTGTTATTATCATTTGCCCATGAATGTTGACCAAATCAACATGCAATATATTTGCCTTAACTGGTAAAGTAAGATTTGTAGTGTAATCAGGGCCATAACTATCTATATATCCCCTTCAAATAGAGTGATAGATTTTCTAGCATAAATGTCTAATATTGTGTATGAAGAAGTTGCTTATGCCCTTGTGCTAAAAGAAAAGAAGAATTCTTTTTTTAGCAGTGTGGTAAGAAGACTACAAGTAGAAAAGTTAACATATTTTTTTTCAAAAGATTAGTATTTCATAAGCAATAAGGGAAATTTTCATTTAATAATTACCATTTTGGTATTTGTAAGTGAGGAGGATTCACTTGAATAATGTCAGATATATTCATTCCTAATTGTTGGATAGTTTTTCCATGTTTATAATATTTGTTTTTGAATCCATGTTTTTTGGTTTGGTCATTGGGATAACATGTTTTTTTTTAGTATTTTTCATAGATAAATGCAATAAATATAAACTTTTAAATTTATATACAAGAAATAGGATATGAATAGAAGTAGGCACAATGTTCAAACACTAAAAAGTTAAATATGTAGGATCATGTTTTTTGTTTAAATGTTAGTGTTTAAGTATTATTATCTATAACTAGACAAATGGAATCATGGTCAGTCTAGTACATATCTATTTCCAGGAGCTGATTATAATCTTTTATATTGTTTGACCAAACATGGTCTATGATTCTATTTGCATGTTACTAATGTTTACGTGGCAAGAAATGCATATTAGAAGATGACATATGCTTTTCTAGTAGCGTTATTACTTTATTAGAGATAGAAATGTGAATGTTAAAGTATCCTAATATTTAGATTGCTTTGGATGTTTCTACATTTAAAATTTACTTCTCAAGAACATTTATGATATCTAAGATAGAAGTGGATGGGGATGCATAGATAAATTAGTAAATGTAATTTCATGCTTGTGTATTATGGATTTTATTGTCAATGCCTCTACTTTGTTTGCAATGTACTACATTAAATTTGAGGTGATAGGATGTCTTTGTAATATCATGATACTATGGACATTATGGATTAAGTTACAAGCCTTAAAGTTTGGGATGTGGTTAAAGGAATTGTTAGATGCAATGTGTGTTTCTTGGAAGTATAGTTTGTCACATTTCATTAAGTCATGGTCATTGATAATGTCTTGTAGATAGGGCTAAAGACTATGAGTGTTAAATGAACATATAATAACGGATGAAAAGGAAATATTTGATCTAATGTTATGTTGTAATACCCATTTTGAGCTTGATTCCAATTGTGACATTTCAACAAAAAAATGTTTTTTAACTCTAAAGTTTTAAATAGTTAGTGGGTTGATCAAATATAGTGAATATATGCTCTTTACATGAGAAAGGGTTCTATATGCCATGCCACATCTGGTTACACCAAGTGGATTTAATGCAACACCTTCCATGGTGAGACCTTAGGATCTGTGTATTGTACATGCACAAGCTAATTGTATTAGAAATTGATTTCATATTATTAAGGTTTTCTTATAAATAGGCTTTTAAACAAGCCTTGAAATGTAGAAAATAGGATTCTAATTTGATGCAATAGGACTTTTATACAAATGAATATGTTTTTATCTTTGCAAATGTCCAATATGATTATCATCGAATTCCACCTAGAAATAATGTCAATGTCATGTTCTTTGGTGTATAGTTTGAATATACCATCTGAACTATTAACAAGACCATCTTGCATATCATAATTTCCAGCAAAATTTCAACCAACATATTAAGTTTTAAAATTATTTTTTTTGGAAGGCATATGATATTAGCATATCCTTGTCTTTCATTATATGTATCATCTTCTTTTTCTATAGCATGAATAACAATTTCTTTATGCAAAATAAGTGTCAACATTTTTTTATTATATTATTTGACATCATCATTCAAGTTAAAAAGATATGGGAATAATGGATATTTTGGTTCTAAACACAAACATGTATTATTAAGATATGTTATATCGTTATTTATATGTGAGCATGTGGGTATTCTATTTAGTAGTGACACAAATTTGTGATCTTTTTGGTGCATGGTTTGATGTAATAGGTAACATTATATGTTTTATTTCCAAAATAAGTATGGGATTAGTGTGTTTTTCATTTTTGGATGTTCAAAGACTAAGCATTCATTTATAGGCTTGAGTTGATAGAAGGCTCCACAAAAGATGATGTCAACATTGGCAAAGTACATAGTGGGAAATTGCAGTAGTCACATAATCACTTCTCAATTTAGTATAACATTGTTTCTCCTACAAGTGATATTTCATCAATAAACACTATGTGTAGTTGATTATGATGTTTGGAAAATACATCAAGACATTTACTATTCAATGGAATAAGTTCTAACTTATTAAAGGGAATTAAAAATGCAAAATGCAATGTTATTCCACCTACATTGTATGAAACTTTGTATGTACGTGTAAGTATGATAAATTTTGGCTTGGATGGATCATTATCAATATACCAAGAATAAATATGAACCAACATCTCATATATAGCTTTTGATGCAAAAGTCTTGCCAATGCCTACACCTCCTTTTAAAATAGTTACAATGGTTTGTTTTTGTTTATACATTTTTTACAAGCAATGTCTTTGACAATGGCTTGTTGCTCTGAGTTTATCATACATCTATGTTTATAGTATTCAATATTTTTATAAATGAATAGTTGATGTCCAATTCCAAATGGTTTTAAACTTTGTTTGCTTGATACAAAACTCATCAATGGAAAGTCCATTTGTAGATCATATTCTTATTGCATAGTTTTAGTTTTAGTGGAATGAATTCTTATATCAGATGTATTTTCATTGTCAAGTTCAAGTTAAAAATAAGCATGCTCCATGTCTCCTCAAGTAAGATTTGTTTCATAATTAAAATTGGCTTCATTTAGTTTTTGGTATTGATTTACAAACTACATGCTTGTTTCCATATTTGAAGACCTTATTTTAAGCTATTCTAATTGTTTTGAACTAGAACATATAACAATAAGTATTCATAGTAATAGTTTTCAATGTCAAGATGTTTTTTGTAATTAACAAAGTGTATAACATGTGTTTTTTTTTATTGCAATGGCTTTCCATTTTTTTGATACTCGGAAGCAAATTCAGCTAAACAAACATGGTCAATGGTGACAAGACGTCTAATGTAATTGTCTAAAATGGATTGACATATCACATTTTCAGATTCATCTAGTTCATGTCTTAGAATAATTGAAGATTTTAAGATAAATGTTTGTTCATCAAGGCAAGATGTATTTATAAAAGTACATGTTCTTGAGCAATGATTCAATGACAATGATAATACCAACTGAATAACTTATTGTACAGACATTTGCTAATATTTTAGCATTACATTTCTAAGTCGATGTAGATTTTGAATGGCATCTATGTTTATTATTGCATGTTATTTTTAGATTTTTTTAAAAGCATGTGTGATTTTTGAGTTTTTCTTTGTCATATATGAGCTATAATATGTAACATATGCATTCAAAATAAATTATGCATCTGTATTAGCTTGCCATAAATATAACATGTCTCTTATAAAACTATTGCTCCATACTTGCGATGGCATCTACACAAGAAAAATGGTAGGTTATTTCATTGTATTTTGTATTTTTTCTATGTATTGAGACTCATTCATGTTTAGGTCTTGTAAAAAAATGTTAAAGTCATCAAAAGCATTATATCATTTTCTACTTAGTAGTAGGTAAATTTTCTTTGATGCTACAATTGAAAGTTCATTTTTATCTTCACATGGTTTAAGTATTGTTGTTTGTTTCATTGGTATTTGAAAAAAGTTGTATCTACATTTTTTTTATTTTTTTACAACTACGGGGATGATATTGTATATACAATTTGACTATGTCATATTCTAGAATATCGGTATCGCAAGTTATATATTTTTCTATAAAATATATAATTGATGAACTCTTGTCATTTCTATATATAGGTGCATTTTTTATTCATACTAGCCAATGATCATGACCATTTCCTCTATGTTAAAATTTTTTATGCAAAAATAATATGTGATTTTACCTAGTAATAAATCTTCAATTAATAAATCTATATGCATAAAATATATAATTGATGAAATCTTGTCCTTTCTATATACATGTTTTATCAATTTGAATACATGTTTTATAGGGTTGACACTATAACATAACCATCAAAAAGGGTTTTAGGCTTAAAAAGTTATTAAGGAAGGCAGATAATGCTTGGTGAAGTGTGCAAGAAAGGAGATAAGGATTAGGTTAGTGTATAGAAGATGGTTAAATTGATATAAAGTGGTGGTATAAGGGACAACAATCATATAAAGCACCAATAGTCTACCCACCTCTTTTTTGGTGCACCCTTTAAGGCATGCACTCATAGAGATTGAGACTCAATAGGTTCATACAAGATAGAAGACATTATTAATTGATAAAGTTTGAAAATATGATGTGTATACATATGCTTCACTCTAATCTTATCATGTGTCACTTAGGTAAAATATGGGATGGTGCTTCGAGAAAAGAACATAACAACACACAATGCAGAAGCTAAATAAATTAGAGTAATTTAAATCATAAAATAATTGAAAGTAAATTATGGAAAGAAAAATAACTAAAATAAAAGTAATGTATTCATACCTTGACTTACCTTTATTTTTTGATGGTTGTCTATTATGTTTTTAGTTTTAATCATGCAGGGTGCAGAGACTACTTTGGACAAACCCAAGGATGCAAAACTAAAGAGCAAAACCAAATGTAAGAAATTCAAGATAACTGATGTAGTGTAGGCAAGAAGTACTTATAGATTTGGTAATTTGAGGTGATAAATTATAATTTAGGACCGAATTACCAAGTCAAAAATTTAAATTAAATCAGGTAACCGAAAATCCAAGGCCACTAAATGACCAAAAAACTCAAACAAGTAAACCTTAAGTAAGAAAAGAAAACAAACCAAGTCAAACCAAGGATACATGTCAAAAATGGTAATAAAAAATCAATGTAAAAGTAGTAACAATCCTCACATAAACAAAAATGGTCAAACAAATGGAAAAACAATATTGATGAGTGAGCAGTAACAATCTTTACCCAATCATCAATGGAAAAAGTGCATAAAAGGGAAAAAAACATTGGGGAGTGAGAAGTTATAATCCAAACTCACTCAACAATGAAAAAAGTATATAAAAAATAAAAACAAATGTAGTTGCCTAAAAAAATTAAGTATGATAAAGGGAAAATGGTAAAAGAAACCAAGATAATTCTAGAAATGTAAAGCAATGGTGTAATGAAAGTAATACATAGCCACTCAATCATATAATGTTGTTCTAAGGATAGATAAAACTAAAACAAAGTAGTGCTAGCACATTTTTAAGATGTGAAGAAGAGGGAATGTAAAAGAGAGAAAACATATTTAGAATCAAACTTTCCTATCAAGGAGGAAATGAAATGAGTGGTGGAAAAAATGAATAAAAATCAAGATAGAGAAACTCTTTATCAAAGTCAAGGCACTTAAATTAGGTTTGTCAAAATAAGAGGAATTTTTACATTAAGGACTCTAAATAAGTGATCCTAACCACACAAATATTAGGTCACCAAATGAATTATAAATATCATCCCATGAAGGCTATATGCAAGAAAATTAAAATGGACCTACCTTCCTATAATGTATTCCCCGTTCCTCAAGACCCCTTATAGAGCTATAGATCTATTGTAAAGATTATGTAATTATATGAGAAAGTAGGTAGCACCATAGATTATTTTAAATTCCCCTATCCCAATCTACTAGCCTACCACACCCCAATGGACCTTGACTCTATCATGAGTCCAACTATGAAGTGTGAGCTTCGATTGAAGATAGGAGATGTGTTATTAATCACATATTTTGGTGTTATTTTGAATTTTGAATCTATATGTTGCCTTTTGATTAATTATTTTTGTTTCAAATAATTTTTATTTTAAATTTTTATGCCTTTTTCTGTTACTCCTCCATACATATTCATAGAACCAAACATAGGTGCTAAAGATGACTATCATTTGAAAACTTTAGACTTGGTTTCTAAGAAAGAGAACTTAGAGAGCATGATGTCCAAGAGTATTTTTAATTCATGTAAAATAAAAGTACTATATTTACTTCGACATTGTTTTATCTAAATTGGAATGAAAGGAAAGGAAATCAAGAGGAAATGAAACATGAAATAATTTGAATTACTTCAAATCGCAAAAAAATGTGATAAATTTGAAAAGGGATAAAATGATAGGTAAGTATAATTCATTATCATAATAATGTTGAAAATATGTTAAAACATGATAACATAGTTTGTTGCGTAGGGTTTATCTATAAAATAAATAAAAATAAAGATGAGAATAAGGTATCACAAGCTTGTAACCATTTCTTGACATTCTAGACAAGGAACACTGAATTAATTAAAGATGGCAATTTTATGAGGAGGGTCTAGTCCTTCCCATGGTCTTACACTACAACTCATAAAATATAAACCCAAGAGGGTGGGAAAAACATGAAAAAAAAATAAAGATAAGAAAAGATGGTATTTATGAGGAAGGCCCAGTTTTATCCATGGTTTTTCACTACAACTCACAAAAGAGAAACCAAAGAGGGTGTAAAACTCATTGAAAAGTAATTAAAAAAATAAGATAAAATGAATTCATGAAGAATATTGGGTCTTATCTATGGTTTTACAATGCAACTCATGAGAAAGAGAAACCAAAGGACCAAGAGAAGGAACTAAGGTTTATGGAAAGAGAAACTCCTATAGGGAGTGAGACCCGTGTAAATATCTTAAAAACAAATTTAGTAGGATAGCATATAAAAATCATGATAAGAAGGAAAATATATAATCAAAGTAATTTAAAAGTTGTGCATTGGTGGGTTCTTTGAAAACATGGCCTTCATTAGTTTGGAGGTGATAGATGTTAGGACCAAATATGTCTTTTACTAAATAAAGTTCCCACCATTTTTTAGCATATTTTTATTATTTATCATGGGTATAGTATAATTTAAGGAATAGATCACCAACATTAAAATTGTAGACTTTAACTATTTTATTATGTTGTTTGGTGATATGAGCCTTGTATTGGTGATTTTATTGTAGAGCAGATATATGATGTTCATCAAGAAGATCAAGATCATGAAGGTGAGATTCACATAATTCCTAATCAAGAATGATACCATGAAGAGATATACGTAAATAGGGAAGCTCAACTTCTAATGGTAAGATAGATTTAGAACCATAGACTAGCGAGAAAGAGAATAGTATTTCCCCAGTGGCAGTGTGTATGTTAGTACGATAGGCCCAAAGAGTAGGATATAAATGAAGATTTCAATCCATATGAGTTTCATGAATTGAATATTAGAGTATTTTATTGATAATTTTTTTAGTGGCCTCAGCTTGGCCATTACATTGTGAATGGTAGGATGTGTAAAATTTGTGAGAGATTTTTAATTTAGCACAATATAGTTTCACATATTTATTTTTAAAATTACCACCATTATCATAAATAATAGTATGGGGGACTTTAAAATGATAAATAATATAATTGAGAATGAATTTATGAATAGTGTTTCTCATGACATTGATGAGAGGATTTGACCCATTTGGTAAAATATTTGATAGTTGTGATGATAAAGACATACCTATCCTATAATCTAGGTAGTTTGCCTATGAGATCTAATCTCCACATTGAGAATGGCCAAGGAGATTCCACATTTTAGAGCTCAGCTAGTGGTGAATGGATTAGATCATCATAAATTTAGTAAGGACTACACTTTTTAGCGAACTTGATAGCATTATTTTCAAGAGTAGGCCAAAATTTTCTCATACGTAGGCATTTGTGTGTTGTATCATGTCTGCTATAGTGACCACCACAAATTCCCTCATGTGCTTGTTCAAGGAGAAGAAGAACCTCTTATTTCATTACATAGTGGATTAAAGTACCTTTAGTGTTACGATAATAAAGGGTGTTATATTAAAATACATATTTGAAAGCTTGTTTGTGAATTTGAGCCTTTGTAAGGGAATCTTTGTTCAGAAGAAAGGTTTGGTGCTCAATGAATTGGATAATGTCTTTGTACCATGGGCTCTATCAAATGGTGATAACCTCAATATGATAGATAATTGAATCTTGTGGTTGGATGGAAGATGGGGATTGGAACTTTCTTATTTGAATAATAAAGGTAGAATTAATAAGAACTTGGTGCAATGATATAAGGATGTTGAAGAAGCAAGTGAATCAGTGATAGAGTTTTGATTTCTAGGGGTGGGCTTGATGGTAAAAGAAGTGAATTATTTGGCAAGGGGAGTGTCTATTTGATGATAAAAAATAATATTTTTACTTTTACATTGATAATCACCATTAATATGCCAGAAAATAAGTTGAGAGCAACCCAAAGCTTGCAGATATGCAATTTCTAATTCAAGTGTCATTATCATAGCTAGGATTAATGCTTCATATTTTGTCATGTTATTAGTGACATCAAATTTAAGTCAAAATTCCAAAGGAATAATTTTACTATGAGGACTAGTGAGTATATAAGATGTCCCATCTCCTTGAAGGCATTTGGTGCCATCAAAATTAAGGTTCCATGTGTCTTCATGTAAATCAATATTTTTTTCAAGAAGTTCTTCGATGACTAATTTAGATCTAGTAGTATCAAAAATGGCAAATAATATTTTTGATTAATTGTTTCTATATCAATAGTGAAGTTGTGAAAGTAATCTTTGAGAGATATATCCTGATTAAGACCTTCAATACATAGGATGTTGTCGTCAGGGAGACTATCTTGAAGGTGATTAGTAGCAGTTATGAGTGTTGTTGCTAGTTAGTCAGTAATGACTTATCCTTTGATAGATTTTAGTGTGATGCTATAGAGATCAAATTCTATTAAAATAACCATCCACTTGTCAATTCTATTTCCAAGGAGAAAGGCTTTAGATAAAAAGTGACAGAGTGGATCAGAATAAACTATAACAGAAGTTATTTGATAAAACATGTAATGAAGGAGCTTTTCAGCTGTAAAATATATAGTGAGACAATCATGTTCTACTTTGATATAGCTTTTTTCATAATCAATGAGGCCTTGACTGATATAATAGATGATATACTCTCTTCTAGTATCATCTTGTTGGGAAAGCATTGCCCCAACTGATATAGGTGTGAAAGAAGTGTATAATATTAAAGGATGATCATTGGAGGATGGACGAAGGGTGGGTGGATGGATCAATGATTATTTCATATTTTTAAATTATTTTTGACAAGGATCAGTCCATTCAAAAGCATTACCTTTTTAATAAGGGAATTAGTAGAAAAAATGTGATAAGCCATTTCAGAGAGAAATCATCGTATTGCTTTAAGCTTTCCAAGGTAAGTAAGAATGTCTAGAATAAAATGAGGAATAGGCATGTTGACAATAGCTTTGATATTAGCGAGATAAACATCAATACCATGAAGAGAGACTAAGAACCTTATCAATTTAATAGATGTGATGTCAAAGACACATTTTAAAGGGTTGAGTATAACTTTATAGTTGATGAGTTGATCGAAGATGATCGGAAGATTAGAAAGATGATATTTATAGTTTTTATATTGGGTGATGAGTTAATCCACATATGTTTACACAATACTATGGATAAGTTCATGAAAACTATGGGTCATATCCCACTAATAGGTAGCTTTGGTGTTTTTAAGGCTGAAGGGAATTTTAATATAAAAATAGGTGCCCCATTCTATGGTGAAAGTTATCTTATGTTGATCTTTGAGGGTGATGTGAATTTTATTATAACCCAAGAAACCAACCATGAGGGACAAAATTTCATATCCAACAGTGGAATCAAAGATGGCATCTATCGAAAGTAATGGTAAGTTGTCCCTGAGACAAGCAAGATTAAGGTTATGAAAAGTGATGCAAATGTGAATGAGCATGGTGAATTTTTTATGACTAAGGATAATGTTTGAGGCCCATTCATAATAGTATATAGGTTTGATAAATTTGGCATCTAAAAGTTTAATTATTTCTTTATGGCATAAGTTAGAAACTTCAAGAGGAAATTTTTGATGTTTTTGCCACACAGGTTTGGCATCGATATATGTGATGATATTGTGTACCACAATAATAGGATCAATGCCCAGAATGTCCTCATATGATCAAGAAAAATTCTCATGATATTTATCAAATAATAAAGTAAAGTTATCATGTTCACTTGGTGTGATTTCTCTATAGACTGTTATAGGTCGAGGGCATGAAGGGGTGTCATAATCGATTCTTGTAGTTTCCTCAATAAACATAGAATTTTCGTCTTGGAAATGATATGGTGTGTTAGGAAGAGATGAAATGGGATTTGTTTTAGTATCAATGATAGCGATGAATTTTTTAAAATAAGGGGTATTTTGTTTAAAACTCCTAATTTTATGATGTTGTTGAGGAAGTTGAGGTTATCAGGCATGGAGCAATTTAAGGATGGCTTCATCACTAGGCAACGTAGGTAGAGGGACATAATATTACACATATACTTCAAGTTCAATCATTTTTTAACTGTGGTGGTCGTATTCATAATGTATATGGTGTACATATGTGGCCTTGGCATAAATGTTGGTCTCAGGATTAAGTGAAATTATAGAGGAAGTTTGACTAGAGTCAATTGTTTTATCATTAGCATTATTGATAGGGAGAGGATCAGATAGAATAAATAGTGTGGTAGGAGGTATATAAGGTTATGGAAGTTATAAAGATATGAGGGGTAAGATTTTTTAAACCACCAAAGGAGTATTGAGAAATGGAGAATTCATTGGAGGTGCATGACCTTTAGATTCTATCTCAAAATATGTGGAAAGGGTGTGAACATTGTAGTTGAAACCATGTATTTGGGATAATGTTTTTTGATAATTTTGAACATCCAAGTCTCGCTATTGAGATTGGGTCATGATGTAGTTATCATCATAATTAGGATAAATTGTACATGCTTGTGACTCAGAAAGAATTTCAGAAGGTGAGATGTTTAAATCACTAAATTTATGAAATAAAATGATTAAAATATCTTAACATAATTTAGCCATTCCATAATCATTACACATGAAGTCATCTTCTATATAGGATGCTTCATGGTTATTTCATGGAGGAGGGAAATTGGTGATCTCATAAATAAGAGGGATGGTACAATCATGAGGTGACAATGAGGGAGATAGCCACTCTAAGATGTAAAGAGGTAGCTTAGTAGTATTGAATATATTTTTCAAGTCATTGGGCTCACCATCATCATAATCAATAATAGTGACATGTAAATCCATATTCATATTGATAAATTCAAGTAAAGGGGCACTATTAATATTCATAATAGTGAGAATCCAATATTGAGATTTATGATTAGGGATTTGAATACTCCATGGGTTAGGATCGGCCCCATGTTTATACCTTTTACTATTATGAAGTAACTTGATGCAATGGTTGTTAGAAGAGGAGATATCCCTCATGTGGTGAGTCCATGAGTGTCCTAGGAGTATATTGTAAGATAATAATAAATTGAGGATCATAATCTTAGTTCATATAGTTTTTATTCTGATAGTAAGAGGGAGACAAATATAACCAAGTGGATTTTGATTAGTTTTTCCAAATATACAACATGTCAAATGAGTTTGTTTGAGATGATCTTTGTTATAGCTGAGTTGTTGAATGAACCATAAATATGTCACATTAACGTTGGAACCTTCATCTACTAATATTTTAAAAATGAGGGTGGTATTAATGTCTATTTTAATAAAGATGGGTAGATCATTAGATCTAAAGAGTATTTCATCATTGATTACATCCTCTTAAATTAAATTTATGAAAGGTTTCAAAGAAAAACAAATGGATTCAATCGTATGCACTTCTATTGGTTGAGGCTCATAAGAGGAAGATTCATCTTCTAAGGGATAAAGTTCTTCAATTTTTTGAGTTTTTGCATTAGGAACTTATGATGATAAGGAGAGGTACAAACTAACTCCATAAAAGGAATTTTTCAAGGCATAGAGTTGAGTTCTTCTAATAAGTTGCAATGTTTTTTGGAAGAACAAGAACCAGCATGAGGTTTAGAAGGTAAAATAGGTTTAGGAGGAAGAGAAGTGATTGGAAGTCAAAGTGGCGAAGTAACTCTTCATTGGTTTTTGAAGATAAGTGATTAGTAGTAGTATCTTTGAGAAGTCTCTCTTCCAAATATGGTTTCTTAGGTTTCAGGATCTTTATGGGTTGGTTTATGTCAATAATTAACCTTAGCTATGTTTATGTATTGGGAATTGGTGTAATATTGATCATAATCAATGTCAATCACATAAATATCCTTATTTGATTATTGACGGTTAGATATAAGAAAATATTTTGGGTTGTTATAAGAAGAAGCTTTGGGGGCTTGTTTCTTTTGAGAAGGATTAATGTGATTTTGAAGATAAATTTGAATCATGGCATCATGATTGAATGAATTGCTAAGCATAAAAGAAATGAAATTTTTTTTAAGCCCTCTAAATGTGTCATGGAAATGACCTATATGGTGTGGAACCAATAAATTTGATTAGGTTAATGTTATTTAGGGGGATTATTAGGGTATGTGAATGGTTTAGAGGGTGCTAAAAGTTATTTCATTTATTGCATGGTTAATGGTGCATGAGAAGGTTGGGGATTATTGTCTTTGTCTACTCCTAATTTGGGTTGAGGAGGATTACTAGTTATCACATTGGTTGAATGTTGAAAATATCCCTTAATAATTTTAGTATTAAGTTCAAATTATTTCATTAATAAGTCTTGGCGTTTAGCTTGGTCAAGAGCTTAATTTAACATTTGGGGAGTGAAAGTTTAAATATTGTATTGAAGTGAAGGTGTTAATGTTTTTATAAAAAAATTAAACAAGTTATCATTATTCATGTTGTGATTGGCCTTGTGTGCCAAATATTTCCATCATTTGATAAAATCATGAGCTGTTTCGATAGGGGATTGCTTAGCATTGATAAAATGACTAAGACAATTTTTGGGAAGATCATTGTGTTGAAGCTCTTTAACTAGAGGATTGACTAAACCCTCTAGTTTCCATATAGAATGTTTAAGAAGTTAGTTATACCACTCTAATACATCACTGGTGAAGGTTTTAACTATAAGTTTGGTTATGAAAAAAGTATTAGTTTGGATCCACTCTTTCTAAATATTGTTGATTGCCTTAAGAAAAGATGCAAGGTCTTTAGTCCCATCATATTTAATGGTTGAAAATTTATTACCAATATCAATAGAAATAATTAAAGGGGATAAAATCTCATTTTGGATGTGTTGAAGCATCTTATTGTGCATGATAGGTTGGGTGATGACATTACCTGTAGAATATCTAAGAGGTGGAGGAATAAAGTTTTGATTATTTTGAAAGAGAAGAATAGGAGGTTGATTATCATGTTGATAAAATGATGTTTTAGTTGCACCATTTGGGAGGTGTTAGATATTTACATTATGTTCATTTGTTTCACTATCTGTGTAAGAATCTGAATTGTATCAATTGGTGGGATAGTGTTTTTAGGAGGATTCCCTGAATTGGTATTAGGGAGAGAGTTTCTAGGTGGTATATTTCTTGTGGGGTTATTGGATAGACTTTTGTCAACTACCCTCACATTATGGTGAGATTTTTAAAGATGGAAATTATTTTGATAGGTATGGAAAGGATTTGATTCATCAATCTCATATGTCTGAGTGATTTGAACCATGTTGCAATCAAAAGATGAGGGAGGAGAAGAGGTAATTTAATAATGAGGATCTTCTTGGGAAATAAAGATAAGAAGAAAAGAGGATTCCATATAGCATTTAAATGGATTTAAGTTGTCAAAAATGATTCTAATAGGGAATTTCATGATACTTAAAGAAATAATCTAAGATCAGGTAATAAGAATGAAAAATAGATCTAAAATCAGCTAGACAAAGAATAGTGTTGGCCAATAGGGATAGAGTTGACTAGGTTGATAGATTATGTGAAGAAAATTCATAGAACATGAAAACAAAAGGACACATTGGAGCTAGTCAATTATGTATTATAAGCGATGAAATTAAAATAGGATAAAGAGATAAATTATTGTATAGTTTGATAATGTATTGTTGAATAGGTAACTAGCTCAGAAATAAGAAGACACAGTTAAATAGATTAATTGTGTACTAATTAGATACGGATTAAATGGGAATATAAAGAGACACATTCAAACATGTCAACTATGTACTACATGTATATATTTTAAACAACCTATAAGAGATTGTGTTGATAGAAATGATAGTGTTTTGATAAATATAAAGGTTGTGCAAGATAATATTGAAGCAAATAAAATTAATCACATAAGTAATTGGATCAATGTGGTTGATCCAATTGAAACACACATCACAAATCTTGCACCAATGTTGTCTAATGCAAATTTTTCAATACAAAATATAATGATCAAAGACCAATTAACAACTTGTAAGTATATTATAACTAATTTTTCATCCCTAAGAGTTATTAATTTATAATTAAGTTCAATTTTAATGTGATTGGAAAGTTAGTTAGAATGAATAACTAAAAGTAGTCTAAAGTTGGTTTTAAGAAGTTTAAGATGAAAGGGATCTATATTAGCGATGGTACAGGCTTAGTATTTAGGCCTACCCCTTCACTTCACAATCTTGTAGTGTAAGGGTGTCAGGTACTTTATAAATATATACTATTAACCATGTATGTATACTTGGTTAGAAAACTAAGTCAGCTTCTCCCTTGGTGATGAAATCTAAGTAGGTGGGCTTTGCGAAGTCAAAAATTTTATGTTGTTTATATGTAAAGTGATTTGAAAGTGTGTGAAAAAGAGAAAAATAGTGTGACTAAATTGGTAATTTGAAAAATCACCTAATTATTCTATGTTTGTTACTCTAAATATGTACACAACTAAAAATAAAGGTGAATAAATTACTATTAAAAAGAGATTAACTCCTTGATTTTGAAGAGTATAAAATTAGTTTAAGAGATATTGTATGCAAACAATGTAAAACAAAGTTGATTGGGTTGCTAATATTTTACAGAAGCAAGATTTGGAAGAACACAGTCGAACAAGGAAATTATGTCTTCTAGATAGAAAATAGGATACATAACTGTGTTGAACCAGTCAATCTAGTTGGTTGTAGGGATACAATTTTATAGACTACAAACTTGTAAAAAATAGTACTAAAAGAGAAGAATTAAAATGATAGAGAGAGTAAGAATGAACCTTGGTGGGTTGGAAGATGTTAATATTATAAAATTTTATGCTATGATGTTCAAATGTTGATTTAAAACTTCTTCTAATATAGTCGACTAGTTTTATGGAGTTTTCAAAAACATGTATGTTGAAAAAGAAGTTGAAAATAGAGTCGACTTGTTTGACTATGTTTATAGACTTGTATGCTGAAAAAATAATTACAAATAGAGTCAACTAGTTTGACTATGTTCACAAACCTATAATTTAAAAGTAATATTATTCTAAACTGATTGATCCAATCACTTATATTTGGAGAAAAATGCAACTAATCTATTATTCAATTCTATTTCAAAGAAGATAAATCCTACTTACACTTATGATTATTGATACATTAGATATTCAAGGTCATAACCAAGATGGATCTACTATATGTAACAAAGGGATTTATTATCACAATAACATCACTAGATATGGTTATAAATCCTCTAGTCATGCAACACTATGCAATAACATTAACTAGATCATATGTTTTCATATTCACAAAAATAAGTGACAAGTAAAGTCTAATCTAGTGCTCACCAAAACTTGTGGCACAAAGTGGAAGCAATAAACATAAAAATTAATCATGCATAATAGTATCTTATTTAAGCTATGTATAATTAAAACCCTAATGCATGGAGAGAACAATATATTCAAAATCCATTACTTATGCTAATTCTATCTATTAAAATAGAGGGTAAAGTTATAGATAGTTACTTTAAAGATGAACCTATTGAGACTCAATCTCTCCCTTGGCTAAAGGTGTTTTGCAAGAGGTTGTTGTGGGTTATAAGAATCACTAAGAAAGGACAAAGCATCCAAGACTTTTCCACAAGACAAGATTCTTTTTCAAGTATAAACTCTAAGCAATAAATTCTCAAATAGAATGACAAAAGAGCATATTGAAAGAAGTAGAAATGAATAATTAATTCTTTGTATTCATAAGAAATGGTGAAATGAATGTGTATATATAGTTGAATCTAACCCTAAACCTTTATGAAAGTTTGGCTGACAGGGTCAGTGTAATCGATTATGTATCATTATTCACTAAAAACAAGTTAAGTCTCGATCTAGGTCAGCCAGGATCCAACCTAGACCCTTAACTAATTTTATCAATATGAATATAGGGTTGATGGAACTGATAGTGTAACGTAAATCATCAAATAGGTTTTTAAGCTTAGAAAGGTGCTAAATAAGGTAGAGATGCTTGGAGGAGTGTGCAAGAAAAGAGATAAGGCTTAGGAAAGTGTATATGATATAGTTGGATTGATAGCAAGTAGTGGTATAGGTAAAGAAATTCTAAGAAGCACCAATGGTCTACCCACCCCTTTCTCAATGCACCTTTTAAGGCATGCACTCAGAGAGATTGAGACTCGACAAGTTTTTGTAAGATAGAAAGCATCAGTTATTGATAAAGTTTGAAAATATTATTTTTATACATATAGCATTTTTTTCAATGCATTGATTTAGTGTTTGTAATAACATGTACATGTGACTAATCCATTTTTACAATAAAATAAGTGTCATTTGATTTATTGAATTCATTGAGTTTTGAATTGGATTTTTTGTTGTATTTCAAATATAATTATTTTAGTCCATTTATCAGTGGTTTTCAACAATGTTTAGCACTTGCAAAAATTAAGAAGAATGTTGGCAGTGTTAGTTGACGTAACATGAAAAAGACATTCACTTTTAGACCTTGCATGTAATTAGGTGAGATAGATATGATTTTAAAATCTACATATCCAATTTCTGATTTAAGTAACTTTTATAGGTTTGGTTTATATTTGGCATCCTTCACCAAAATACTTCTTCCATTTAGCTAGATTTTTCTAATTCAAATCCACAATATTTCCAACTTGATCTATGATTATTTTGATTGATTTGAAAAATAAATTGGTAAGATGCTATGCAAATTGATGATTAACATGAAAAATCTATCATTGTGATATTTTTTTATGTGAATCTTGACAAAACATCTTCGTCGTGAGGATTTCCAAAGAAAAGTGTTGAAAATTTTATTTCTTTTGAATCTTTGTCTTTAAAAATTCTAAGTCGATGATTTTATTCATTTGTTGTTATTTAACTACCTTGTTTTCCAATACAACAATACATGTTAATTCTATAAAACCATGAACCAGACTATTATTATAATAGGTTTAATCTATGGTATAAGATTTACTTGACACATTATCATTATTAGTTTCAGATTCAATAGAGATACTCTTGTTATTTTTAGTATCTCTAACATTAGTACATATGAATAGTTTCTAATTAGAATTAATTTGCATATTATGATCAATGTACAATTTTCTTACACATAATTCTTGTAATGCTTCCATAATAAGTTTGGGGTAAATTATCCCTTGTTGATATGCATTTTGTATTCTAATTGTTTTTTTAGAACTATATAAATTTTTATCTTTTCATATGTGGATCTAGGCGATGCTTTTTGAATCTTATCAACATTTGATGGAACATTAATAATTGGACTTTTAAGTTTAATAAACAGTTTTGTTATAGCCTAGGTCTCTTATATGAGCAAACATAATTCTTAATGCAACAAGCCTTTCTTCAAGGTTTGATAGCACTAATACATATTTTAAATGCTTTTTTAGTCTAAAATGTTTAGGTGTTACAACTATAGGAAGCATTCCATTTTTAAATGATTGATTGAAATTTGCACATTTTTTTTTATGAGTGACTTTATTGTTTGCTATTAATCATTGACATGTATATATTTAAGGTTGATTAAATAGTTAAATTTTATGTTTAGAATGTAGTTGTTTGAAAATGGCACAAACATATATGGGGGTGTCATCATTTTTTTGTTAAAAGTTTCAATTATCTTTTTGACAAGGTTCTTTATAGTTTTTATGTTTGTGATTTTTTTACATGCAATTTTCAATGTGCGAAGCAAAGTTTGATTTTTTTTTTGCAGTGTATTTATGTAATTAGAAGCACAAACTTGTGTTTCAGTGTGTTTTTGCATTACTAATGGCTCATAATAGACATTCTCTATATATGTATCAAAAAACATTGTGTTGCATATGGGGTGTGGTTGAGTAGAGTCATTATAGATTTTGAGAATTTGGTTACTTGTCGATGACCATAGGTGAATTGTACTTTTGAAAAATATTAAATCCATTGGATAGAAAACTTCTTACCTTTTATTCCACCATCATAAATCAAACCCATTTTAACAATGTATGCTTTTCAATTTGTAATAGTTGGTATGTTTTTTATAGCATTATCTATTACATTTTCCTCCAAACAAGCATATAATTTTACATCTCTAGAAGCAAAGGCATTACAAAAACACTGTATTGAATAGCATCGCAAAGACCGTATGTTGAAAGCATTTTTATTAAATAAAAATAGAATTAAATATATGATATCACCACAACAAGATGTGTTTTCTAGCATTTTTGATAATCTGCATAATTGCATCTTTGCAGCATTTGTTTCCCAATAAAGAAAAACCATAACACAAGGCCTCAATAAAATGTTTGTTCTGAAGGGCATCGATAATTTTTTAATTTCTTATAGTACAATTGTTCATAATGTCCATACACTTGGTTTTAATCATGCAAAAACATGCAATATGGAGGCAAATATAGATTCTTGTTAAAACAAAAACATTTGTGTTTTCTTGATAAAGACCAAACACAAATGGGGATGTTTAGCCATTTAGAAAGCCAATTTATGTATAAATTGATACCCCATAGGCCATGTTCACCATTTGTTGTGCATGAAATTGTAAAAAAAATTATCCAATAAAAGTATGTTTCAGTATCATGTATTTGAGACAATTTGTATAGTTATTTAGGATATAATTCTAGTTCAAAAGATCTCAGTGCATCGGGGTTATTCTTCTCTAAACAATTTAGGAAATGTTCTATAACTCCAATGCGTAGTTTTGTTGATGTGCACTAAAAATGTAATAAAACTTGAAATGCATCAAATAATCAATCACCTACATTGTATTTAAAAAATCAAGTTCTAAACAAGTTCTCTATATTTAAAGCAACATCTATGCCATGACAACTAGTTTGGATCAATGGCTTATATTCTTATACAGAAATGAATTGTTGGTTACTGTGCATACATGTTTCTTTATTTCCATTTGTGCATTCCATTTTACAATCGTGAGTAGGTTAATTTTGAAAAATTACTAAAAATGATTGCCTTGATATCTATTTTTTTGAATTCATAAAGTTATTGTATGTTGATATTCGACTTAATCAAAAATTGTTTTCAATTCAAGGCTCTAAAAATTCACATGTATTTATCTAAAGTCTATAAACTAAATTAAGAAATTTTTAAAACAAAGTACTAATAACATTGAATCAATATCATGATCAACAATCATAATCACTTTCTTGTCACTACATTACACGTTTTTGAATGTCTTACTTTTAGAATGAAAGTTCCAGTGTCAAATACAAGAACAAACAATTGCAGAGGTTTTTAAAAATGTTTCTAAAGAATAACCTAGACAACAAAAAAAATGCATGGATCAAATCTGGGAAAATATAACTATAGAGGACTGAAAAAAATAATCACGTGTTTA
Source organism: Torreya grandis (assembly GCA_037957365.1). NCBI lineage: Eukaryota > Viridiplantae > Streptophyta > Pinopsida > Cupressales > Taxaceae > Torreya > Torreya grandis. Next base: position 3,696,736 of record JARHVA010001074.1, read on the forward strand.
TTTAAATATTTTCAATAAATAAGTTGCAAGTTTTTTAACTAATAAAATATAACAATATTTATCCATTGTGCATTAGCCAGGCTAAAATTTTGTGTAATATTTTTTCCTTTACATGGATAGAGTCAATCAATCCCAAATATCTTTTGATTATGTTAACCTTTTTTCATAAGCAGTTTACAAGTTTTTCTAACCGATATTATACAATAATATTATTTTCTATGCATTGACTGGTTGAAATTTTGATATGTTGTTATTATGTTGATGTGAAGCAAAGCAATCAAGAAAAATTAAAAATTAAAAAGTCATGTCTGTATGCATGAAGTCATGCAGTCATTTACTTATTAATTTTATATGGCTATGAATCAGAGTCAGCGTTGATTCATCTCAATGATGTGAATCACAACCAGGAAACCATCAATGTTAATCTTAGTGCATATTAAAGCTATGTGTCCCTTTTTATTTCATTAGCTAAAAGAATTTCAATGAAATTCAATATATATGTATCTTACAGCTGCTCTACCATGCTTACCCTTTTTTTAGACTTGTTTTGTTTTTGTCATTTATAATCATATTTGTCCAGAGTCGATTCATGCATTATTATTTTACAAGTTATTTGTAGTAGTATTTTAAAAGGCCTCTACAATTGTTTTTTTATGCTTTTAGGCCTTATTTTCAGCCCCACTGATGAAATATGAAATGAAACAAGGCACAACTTGCAAGCTCATAAATGTCTTAGCTACAGAATGGAGACCAGGATTGGAAAAACATCAATGGATCATTTTAACCAATAATATATATCATATCATTTTTATATGTATTGATCGACTTAAAACTTTGTATGTTTGTGAAAACTTCACATTTTTCAAAGCAATGAAAACAAATAAAAAATTTAAAAAAATGGTGTGTTAATTCCCATATTGATTTTACATGTTGTGGATCACAGCCAAGATCACTCTATTATAATGATATGTCTTGAATCCGGTTGTAGTCAATTATGAGCTTTAAAGCCGAACATTGTGTTGTCTAACAACATTTTTTTTTTAATATTTAATCTTTTTCACATGTGAGTTCCAAGTTTTTTAACTGATAATGTCTAATTATATTATTTTATATGCATTGGTTGGTTCAAGAGTTCTTAGATTATTGTTGCATTGATGTGAATCAAGGAAATCAAGACAAATAATAAATCCAAAAATGACGTACTATAATTAATGCAAAGTTTGGTGTGCATTAAAGATATGCATCAATTGCTACTTCATTGGCTAAAGAAATTCAATATAACTCAATAGATGTGCATCTTGCATCTATTGCATCATATCTGGGCACTTTTTTTTTTGACTTCTACTAAACTTGTTTTTTTTTCTATTTGCAATTATATTTGTCCAGACCTAATCCATGCATTCTTATTGTACAACTTATTTTTCAGCAAGCTCTAGAATGCCTTACCTCTAGAATGAAGCCTAAAATTGAAAACATAGAGATAGATAATTGTAGAAGGCTTTGAAAATTGTGCTAAAATTTATGAAAAAAAAAAAGAGTTTCAACAATGTTCACAATGTGACTTTGACATGTCTAAGTTAATAGTACAAAGACACTGCAAAGAACAGAAATGGAACTGGATCAGAAAAGTTATGGACTACTCAGTTATCCTATTTTTAACAAATGTCATGAGTCTTGAGCAGACGTTGCATAACAAATTTTATGGATTACAGCTATATTATTTTTGGGTTACTTGCTTGAATGACTTTTCTAATGTATGGATCCTATGTTGCATTGTTTGAAAATTGGAAAGATAAAATCAATGTTGAAGCCATTTCACAAGACCATTGTTGTGGCTTCTCATTCTAATTTGATAGTATACAGACTAAAACAACTAACATAGATATAAAAGTTAAAATATGAAGCTTCAAAGAGACAACTGAAGCAATGAAAGCAAAATTTTCAGGAATATATAAAGTAATTTGACCCTACCAATGAGGTACAAAAATGATACTAGGAGAGTAAAATTAATACAAACTTCTTTAGCGTTAGAGAACCTGTATATTTTTTTACATAAACTAATGCATTTTTATAAGCCACACTATATATTTTTTTTAAGAGATTGTAGATGCCAAATCTCTTATGTCCAAATATAAAAAGATGACAACCTCTTTGTGCATCGAAAACAAGATTAAAGATATTCTGAACCAAGAACAAAAAAAGCAATTATTTTAAATGGGGATACTATGTATCTGTATTTATAAATGACCTCATACGAACCAACTTATTTTCTATAGGAATACATGAAAGGCCATCAATGCTAAAAACAAAATTCAAGAATCGTGTTCTCATTATCTTTACATGTTGCACTAGTCAATAGTCTGCTCTATTCTAAATTACCATTGGAACATGTAACAGTGCAAGCAGGGTTATAATTATGTGATTTCAAGGTTGTTCCATTTGAAAAGAAAGTTTATACGTATTGATTTTGATTTTAGATGCAGGCATCTGGTTGTCGTTGTTGAACTGCCTTGCAAAACTCTAATTAATGAGAGTCATAAATAAATGTGATAGCAATCATATGCAATGTATATTAGGGTTGTGTTAAAATCAAGCTTGTATTCAAGAATGAAAAAACAATATATTAACTGTACTTCCATATGCATAAAAAAATTACCTAAGAATTATTTTGCTCAAAAAATAAAAAAATATCTCTTGAATGAAGGCTAAAGAAGCTCAGCCAAAACATCATAATTAATATCTTCTATGCAAGCCAGTCCACAAAATGTAACACAAATTATTCAGTGCAAAAAAATCCACTCTTTAACAACACTGGTTTTCAGCAAGACACTGAAATGGAACAATAGCCTAAAAAATGCAGTAGTAAAATATGCAATCGAAAGATAATGTCATGGAAGAAAAAATGTTGGTTAAGATATTTCAACATATATCTATTGGCACTAAGTCTTTTATACTGCTTATTTAGTATTTGGGTGTTGGCCAAAATCTTAAAAGTCACTATCAATGCATATATTCGATTTCACATTTTCAGGCGATGCGTGCCATGGGTTTTTAAAATTATTATCAATTAATTGTACACTTTTTAAGATTTAATATTTGTATTTAATTTATTAGTCAATTTGTTTTGACTATCTATTTTTAGATTTAAAGCCCATATGATAAATGAGAATTGGCCTTGAGTATTCAAAATAAAGTATGAAGATATTATTTTAAATACCCATCTCTTTATTTTAAGATTACAATTCAACAAGGCACGAAGTCATTATATATGGATACTAATTTAAGGCCTATAGATTTCTTTAAAAAAATCACAGATCAGGTCACCTCTGCCTCTGAACCGAAATGTTGTCAAAAAACAAATTTGGTTGGCTCTGTATGAAATAAAGTCCCAGTTGTTTTATTTTTTGCTATTAATTTAGTGTTTAGATTCTAAATAGTTGATAATCCTGATGATGTCCTTTTAAAAACATGCAATATGTAATAAATCAGTCCAAATAAGACAAGGGTTTTATTAGTGATTTCTCAGCTAGTGGAATCATTTGTGATAGAGAGATCATGGACCTTTTTAACAGAATAAAACACAAATACTAAAGACTACAAAAGATAGAACCTTGTAACAAAGAATGAATCTGAAGCTTTTATCATTCAATAAAATTGTGAATGTAATGTTGTGCCTGTAGAAGATGTACCCACGAGCTATCTACTAGAACACCACCTGATTTACTTAGATGCTAAATCTGTGCAAAATTAAAAGCAAAATAGAGTGAAAGTTGTTAGCATCATGCAGTGCAAAATGAAAATCATGGCCAAAACGTATTGGGTTTATCAACAAACAGAATAATAGCCCTTCCTTGGATTTTTATTTTAAATAGTAAGCTCAGTCGGAACAACCACCAAAATATTAATTTTACTTTGAAATTGCATCCAAAACAAAATTACAGAAAATAGGGTAAAAACCAAATACGCTCTATTCTTAAAAGAGTCAAAATTATTCGTAGATACAAAATGTTAATGCTGGATAAAAGAGGGCGACTCAGAAACCTTAAAAAACCAAATAAACTAAAAAAAAATGAAAAGAAAATGAATAAAAAATTAGCCGCACCAGTAAAAACCCTGAAAAAATTATGAAAACAGACAAAGATTAGGTGAAGATGAAGCCTTAATCTAATTAAACTCAAGAAGAGGAAGTTCTCCATAATAAATGCATGAAAAACCTCAAAATAATACTCAATCTCCCACTACAAAAAAAAACTGTAAGGAACATAAAAATTACCAAATATTCATTATTTCTATGAAAAATGTCAAGATTTTGAAGCAGTACGAAAATTTTCAAAAATTGAGGCAAAATTTACCTAAAAAATCATGATTATATCTGGATGAGGTTGGAGATTGAAGTATCGGAACCAAGTTTGCGGTAAACGATGGCTTATATGATGACAAGTTCCCTGTGTGAAAGATCTACTGCAGATGCTATTCAAAAACATAAATAAATTACCATTAATCTCACAGTTGACAGCACAATGTCCGGCTTTAAAGATCATTATTGACTGTAGCTAGATTCGAGCCATGACATTAAAATGGAATGATCTTGGTTGCGATCCACATCATGCGAAATTAATACAAAAATGAATACTTCTTTTCTTTTAATTTTTTAATTGTTTTTATTGCTTTGAGCAACATGAGGTTTTCAATAACATACAAATTTTTAAACCAATCAATACATAGAAAAATAATATTTTATATATTATTAGTTAAAAAATATACAATTTAATTACGATTTCTTTTTCTTTTTCCAAAACATATAAAACAATGAAATTTGATTGGTAGAAAAAGCTTAATTTAATCTCAAGTAAAATAAAATTCATCACATAAATATACCCTTCAAACTAAGAACAATCTCTTGAAATAAAGAAAATCATATCACCTTGAAACAACAATCCTAACATACTCAAACAAATCAAATATTTAAAAGGAAATTATATTTTAAAGTATCCTCCAAATTAAGAATAATGAATTTTTATGACAAGGTAAATAAATTTGAATCCAATGCCCATAAATTTCTTAAGATATATAAATCACATGTATAGAACAACAATTCTTTCATAGAATTGAAATCCATGTGTGATAAGGATACATAAATTATAATTAGATGTAACACGAATAACCTTATCATGTTTAATTAGATTAAAAAATACATGTAAAATATAATAATAATGTTAAGTTGAAAATTTTTACAAGTAATTTTAATTAGATGTTAATTTTTCAATGGGATTTTTATTAAATGTGTATCTTAGTCATTTATTCAAATGATTTCCATGAGTTGTCATTTACTCAAATGATGAGGTCAATTGAATAAATGACTAAAATACACAAGTTAAAATCTCACTAAAAAATTAATATATAATTACAATATTCATATCTCATTAATTATTCTAATTTTAATATTAGAGTATTCACATAGAGTTTAAATGTATATCTTGATTAAATTATGACCCATCGATAAATGTGAGAATGTGGGCTCAACAATGGCAGTGACCTTGTTTATTAATTTGAAACTTTAGAGCCAAAATGTCTAAAGCACCAAGAATGTCTCACAAAGGTTCAAAGCATCAAGGGAACTCCAAATAAATTTTTAAAATACCCAAAAAATGAATTGAAAACTATTTTTTCTTGGTCTCGATCTCATGTTTCCTCACTCCAATTTAAGCATTGTGACACCTACAACCTAAAAATAGACTTTCTTCTCCTTGCCTTAGAATGTTGAAATATCTAAACCTTAAGAAAAAATGTGACCTTTAAAGGCATGTGTTTAGGATAACATGGATCAATTAATCAATTATAATTTTTAGGTCCTTATATGGTGCAAACCACTCTATAAAAGTATGTTGTAAATTAATAAATTACATAAATAAAAATAATTTTAGAGATGAGCAAAATCTTATTTCATACACCAAAAGTGTTTGACAAGAAAAACTAGCTTCAAATAATGATTAATGTTATAATGATTGTTTGACCTCTCTATAATACCTATGGGTGTTCCATAATTTTGCAAAAAATGTAAAATGGAGATGACAAGTGCATCTTGCCCTGGGGAGGACCAAAATAATGACCCAAGAGTGGCTAGGGTGCTTTACATAGACTTGGGAGTGGCAAGGGCACTCCAAAAATGCAACCCAAGATATCAAAAGAGAGATAAAAGTATGAGGGATGAGAAGAAGGGGGACACTAGTAGATTTTCATAAATTTACTACATTTTTGTATTGGATTTTCATTATTTTATGATATCTGATGTAGGTTTGCATTATATTATTTTGATTGATACAAAATACATCACTTTGACATAAATTGTGTCAAGCCTAGACTAGCATGTTGAGGAAATACTTATTAGTTATCACATGGGTTTGTTAGCTTGTTAGTATATTTACTAATATTGTAATTAGGAAATATTATTGTTTATATTTATTGAGATGATAATATATCTCACGTAGAGACATTAGCCTATCAGAGATTATATGGGAGAAAGAATAGGGTGTATGTTTGGATACAATTGAGTAGTTAGAGAAACCTCATTATTTATAGGAGTGGCTTATCTATATGTATGCATTCAATCCATTGAATAAAGTATGTTGATTTGACCAACTGAAAGTTTTTTGTGCTTATGCACAATTTTGAGCCTTCGACTCTACCATATAATAGGTTAAACTTAATAGGTCAAATTCCTCATATTTTTTTTGGGCTACGATGATCACATAATACTAGAATCAAAGTCCTCACTTTTTTTGGATTCACTTGTCTTAATGAAAATACTTCATGAATTTCAGTATGGCATATTTTATCTTTTCAAAAATTCCTTCAGAATCACTACTTTCATATCTGAAATATTTTCTTTCACAGACACACCTTGGGTTAATTTTAACCCTATGAATTTAATTGGGCATATGCAATGCGATTTGGGACTCATTGGCCCCAATTTCATCATTAGTTAAATTAATCACTTAGTTATTCAATCATGTGTGTACTTTGGGACAATTTAAGCACCATGAACTTAATTGAGTGCATATAACGATGTAGTTTGGGGAACAACTTACCCCAATTTCATCATTAATTGAATCAATCACTCAATCGGTTCAATTGTAGTGCATTTTGGGTGAATTTTGAGCCTCGTGAACTTATAATTTTGGAGTATATAATTTATTAGGGGCACAATTAGCTCCAAATTTCTAAGTGACTGAACCAATCACTCAGTTGGTTCATTCACATGTGCACTTTAGGCCAATTTGAGCCATATCAGCCTATAAATTAGGAGTATACAATTGATTTTGGGCTTAGTTGGCCCAAATTTCATCAATGATTAAATTAATCACTTAGATTGTTCAATCACAAATGCACTTTGTGCTAATTTGAGCCTCGTGAATCTAATTGGTGTATACAATGTGATTTTGGGCTCAATTGGCCATAGTTTTATCAGAGATTGATGGAATCTATTGATTGGTCAAGAAAAACCATGGATGTGTTAGTGTGATCATATCAGACTAGATGTTGTCATTATTTACTCCTCTAGTTATTATTTATGTACACACTAGGAAATGGTTAACATCCACTTTGGTGGAGTGAGTTAGTTATCATAAATAAGTTTGGATAATAAATTTTCATGTAGTATCTTGTGGTAATTAGTCATGTGATTCATTCACATACTCATGCACAAATTATGATGTGCAACTCCACTTTTATTTCCACACTCTATTTTCTTATGTCCTTCTATGTCTTATAGTTGAACTGTATATTAGTAGGTTTTGCATTGAATGTTGCTATTTTGGTGTGCTATATAGAGATATCTTAATTTCATTGAGAGTTTTAGACATAATTTTGGTTTGTGTGCATTCATTTTGGTCTTGAAAGTTATGTGGATTTTTTTTTTTTATGACCTTCTTGTGGTATGCATTGAGATGATTCTTTGTTTAAATTGGTATGTGGTGGTTAGGCATTTGAGGAGGTATCCCTAATTATATTCAACATGTACATAAGTTTATAACATTAGCATGATTAACATGTTGTTGATAACCTTTTAGCATTCATATATATTTATAGACCTTTAGTGATGTCGATTACAATTATGTATTGCACCTGGCATTTTTTTGACTACATTTTAGATTGTATTCACAAACTCCCTTTTATATTTCCTCATTTATTGTCAAATGATTATTGTACTTATCATGTTAGATATATTCGAGATTATATTATGTTTTTATTTGATGTATATTGACTTTTGAACATGATTATTATACTTCTCTTGTTGATATGCCATGAGAAAAAATAGGTTATTATATTTCCATGTCATGTGAATTATGGACATGATTATTATTATTGACTCTATTTAGCTTTGTATGGTTATTTACATATATTTTGATGGGTTATACATTATTGCATTATCGATGGATTTACAATGTTTCCTTATTGATCTATTTACTACTGACATGATTGGATGACTCATGTATTTACATGATTAAACATTCACATATTTTATGTGATTAGATACCAACTTTCTAATCATGTATGCATATTTTATTTTTCTATGTATCATGGAAGATATGATCATGAGTTAGATCTGCAATTTATATTGTGCATATGGGTACAAGTGGATATGTGTGTTGTGGTTTATGTGACCATGATAGGATTCATAGAATTGTGTGACTATGGCATGAGATATGATATTATATTATTTTTATTTATTCATTACATGAACATTTTGATAGGTGCAAAAAGTGTGTAGTTAATAGGTGCAATGAGTGTGTAGGTGATAAGTGCCAAAGGTATAAATGAGGATAAGAGGTTGACTATTGACCAAATAACACATCTATCTTGGACATGTCATATAGACCTTATACCTAGTGTGATTGTTGTTATTTGACCTATGCATGCTTAAACCACATCATGCTTCAAGACACATTTCACATTGACTTCTTGGGTCTTGTGAATGTGTAACTTATATCACAATGATAAAAAAATATAGAACATTGATTATTTATATGTAAAAGAGCATTGATGAACTCTTACCATGATTTAGATTTTCGGATTTATCAAGAGAGTCAAATTCACAAAACCCTGAAATTATTTCCTTGTACTTTCATTATCCATAAATTGGGTGCCTTGGATATGTGAACCATTGAGATAATTTAAAAATCTATCATACCCATGAGTGAGATCCTTAAGGTTCTTATAGGGAGAAATGGATTTGAAAGCCTATAGTGGACATATATTCCTCTTTGATAAGCTAAAAAAAGGAAGCAACCTTCTCCCCATTTTGTATAAACTTTGCAAGCTTTTTCTCATTATTTTAACTATAACAAAATTTGGGTAGATTTACATAATAGAGTTACAAAAAGAAAAAATAAAGGACTATCAGAGAAGAAGGATATCTTGAACTTTAGAAGTTAAGGGGAAACATATTTCCTGGATGAGAATTCAAGGATGCAAAGACAATTTTGGAATCAATAAGTAAACCTATTTCGCATCTAGGTATCCTAGTCAGCAGATGTATTTATAACTTTCACAAAAAAGCTGGAGATCACAAGTGATGCAAAAAATTTCTTGCTTAGCATATGGGTTTCCTATTTAGTAGATGAATTTCCTTTTTTCATATCAATGTTAGAGATTACAAGTGTTGTTGACATCTTCCTGCTTAGTAGATTAGTATCTTAGTTAAAAAATGGGTATCTTGATTTTCAAAAATTATATAAAAATATTCCTCCAAGCATATGGATATCCTACTTAGGAGATATGTATATGTATACCTCTAATCTAATAAGTATCTTACTTAGTAGGTGTGGCTTTTTATATATTTTTCTTTATCATTCTTTTATTTTTCTTCCACGGCCATTATTTTATGTGAATATTTATGTGATGTCTCCTAACATATGAAAGAGACTTAACCAACTAACATAATTTTATGTTTTAATTATTAAAAAAAATTATATTTTTAACTCAACTAGGCCTTATGTGATTGGTTGTTTTTGGATGTTACACTTTGGTATCAGAGCCTGAGTTACAAGACTAGGATCTCTAAGTTGTAATTTAAAGTTAACTTGCTATTACACATAATTGTAACTTTATAAATGCATTATTTACTATTGTTTAAATATTCATTATCCATGAGATGAGTTAATCTTTTTCTATTAGCGATTTTTAATATTTAATTACACCTTAGCATTTTTATGTTTAGAACCTACGAGCATAATATTTTATCTTATTGTGACCTTCCTATATATTTATCTATTTTTCCACTGAATAATTTTTATAGACATGTTAATAGTCAAGAATAACTCATTTGCCTTGGAGTCCTTGGCATGAGCCATTTTTGACGATGTTTTATTAGTAATGATATGAGTGTTGACACCTTGACTAGGCAAGGGTGCCCAAGATTATTTTATGAGTGATTATAATGGTTTTAACATATTTAGCTTCTTAGAATCACAAATTGGATAGCAAACACTTGACAAGAAACTCAGTCACAAAAAATAACCTCACCATTACTTGAGTTGTTGACTTGGTAAAATGTGTTATTAGTAGGGATTGATGAACCTACCCTTTGATGGTTACCAATATTATTCTTAGAGTCTTCTTGATGTTTTTTTCCTTATCCTTATAATAATATTATTGAATATGAAATCTCCAAGCATGGGAGTTGACTTAGTCTTATATAGCAACCTAGGATTGAATACCAAATTGATGCTCCTGAAAAATCATTATGTGAGTAAAGAAATGTTGATTAAGTTTTCATGAGATTAAGTGGTCTAGATAATAGTTGTGCAGGGATAAAAGCTAAGGATATAATCTCACTTTTATGTGATTTCTCAGTTGGGTCCTTGCAGCTTATTACTAAATATATACTTGTAGATGATATTTTGTAATTTTCTAGAGTATTGGCTATGTAGACAATGCCCTTTGAAAATGGGGTCATTATGGGTTAGCTTGACACCATGTTCCCACTAACCCATTTTTCCCCAAGGTCACATTGAAGATAGAAAGATAGGGTTTTTACATTTCACTAGGAGTGACAATCCATGAGCTAGATTTGAATGCATTAGAGCAAAGGAGAATCCAAACCTAAAAACATCTATGTGGTTACATCCTATTTTAATAGATATTCCATACATGACACTAACTTTGATGCAACAATCCTCTGCTAATGTAACTGTCTAGAGAGCCAGAGGCACCAGATCTAAAATCTAATGATTATTCCATAACTATCTTCTTTCCTAATTTATGCCTGTTCTAGATCCAACAATGTGTTAGCATCAAAACCAAATAAGTACTCTATTGTATGTTATTTCTATATCTATCATAGTTGTAATTTCCATTAATAGCCTATCATAGTTTAATAAATTTAGCATATGGTACATCTGAGTTTAGCATATTAACTGACCTACTATAGATTTGATATTCACCCTTGTGCCCTATCATTTCTGTATCCTTAACCCTATCTACCCAAGTAAGATTTCACAATCCAACTTAGGGTTAAACATTTGGTGAACCCAATCTTTGAACATCAAACCTTAGGCCACTTAGGGTTTTTTGATGTTTCTATTTATTGTACTATATTTCAAATTTTAAACTTTTTATTTATGAAGCAATGTAAAATGTTAGTGCAAAAACCCAATTCCAAATGGAGGGTCAATAAGCATTGATTACTCATCTCAACATAAATGTTGGGTTTATGATCCAAGGTCTTTTATTTTAATGTTTTAGTTAGTATTTATTTTATTGTTAGTTTGCTTTGTTAAATAAAATTTAGTTGCTCAAAAAATTTAGTTTGTCCCCATAACCACCCTTGAAGCTTTGTAAGTTTTCACCTCTCTTTGTAAAAAACATCCCGAAAAAATACAATTTAATATTTTGTCAAATGATTTATTAACAATGTAATTTATTCACATTTCCTCCATTTACCTAGGCCAATAGTGGTATCAAAGCAACGGTAAAAATTATGAGGATTGAAGCCACTCTTATCAAAATTTGAAGGATGAAATAAGGTTATACATTTTTTATTAAATTTTCTCAAGGTAGAAAGTGGTATGACATGGCCATTTAAATTTATTTTATTCAAATTCATTCAATCACACCTGTACGGTATTAAAAAAGCCCCTGTATGATCCACCTGTATGCTGACACCTATAAGGCAAAATGAAGGCTAAAGTATTTATTTATTTATTTTGGTAATAAATTGACTTCATACGATCGCTTTAGAGGGTGCCTCTGCAAACGATGGTTGGTAACAAAAATAATTAAAGAGGACAATTGAGGTAATATCTCCATCTATACGGTGATTATTTTACATAGTTTTTTTTTTTTTTTTGTAATGAATGTTTGCAGTTTGATCTATTAAGGCAAAATATAAGACAAGATTGGTGCACCTATATGGTTTTTGAGGTTTTTAGATGTGGTTCATAAGTATGGTGGTTGAAAATATTTTTTTGGTGTATGTGATGGTAATAAATTAATACAACCTTGAAGTAAAATATAGATTTTGAAGTGGTTTGTTATTTTTGTTGAAATTTTTGAATTATTTTCCTATGTACGGTGATGCCTCAAAATAAAAAAATGCATACAACATTAATAAATTTCTTGAGAAAATTATTATGTACGAAAGTTGCAAGCCTAATTTTTGAATATATTTTATTGAAACTATTTTGTACAGTGCTTTCATTATTAACTCTCAACCAACATTTTGAAAGAGAAATGAAGTAAATCAAATAAATAATGGTGCCATCAAAATTGTGATCCCCAAAAGAGAGGAAGTAAAGTGCATCACTTTCACTTTTCTGTGAATTATTTTGGTAACAAATTTTTACATGCACGTCTTTATTTTTTTAATCATGAAAATTCAGTAAAATACAGAATAATTTAAAAAAATCCATACATGTTTCAAGATTGCTTTTAGAAGGGTTGGTCAAAATAATATTGTAAGTCGCTCTCAAAAAGAGAGGTCAATATTTCAAAGCTCTAAAATCTTTTATTTTGGTTGCATTCGACATTGAGAGCATTGTATTATGATATTTTTTTCGACCAATCATTCATTTATGCAAAGGTGGTCATGTAGCCAGTCAATCTATAGGTTTTAAAATGTTATGGACATAAAAAATGGTATGTTTTGTGTTTTGAACATCCATATATGATTTTTATGAAAAATATATTCACCAATATATAAAGGTGCATTATCAATGGAAACTGACACCTTCCAAATGACAATTTCCATAATGTCACCTCATGCTTGTGTTGTCAAAGAACATCTCATTATTTGTAGGTCCATCAAGATCCTAATAATTGACAAAGTGTAAATTTAAAATTGAAGGTTGGAGGATCTGTTGGAAGCTAGGGGACCATTATCTTTCTCTAGTTATCTATTTGCTTAGAGTTTGGATTCTTGCTTGAATACCATTTTTGGTAGTAATAGTATGCAATTTTTCATTTCTATTTTGGTTTTATTCATTTCTTGATATTTGATGACATAGAACCGACATAGTTATTTATTTTTGTTTCTCTCGATGCACGGCTTCTCACCTCTCACCTAATAGGGGGAAAATATTTAGGTATTGGTGGGACTTTGATCAATTATCAGTGATAGTACGAGTTGATAGGGGTTGTTATCACCAAGAGTGTTCAGCAAAGATTGCCAACATTTATTGTGCATCAAGAATATGTGTTATATAGAGTATAAGTTGTCACTTGGATGGGTTCCTATGTAGAACCTTATATGGGTCTATGTAGTTAGACATGCCTCGATCATGTTATACTATAGTACGTTATGATGATCACATGAGATGAGTAGGTCTTGATCATTTTCATCAACCTTTTATGTCATAACTTGTGAGGGTAGTTTTCTATTTGGAATAACATCAATTTTAGTCAATACCAAGATGTACAATGTACCAATTGTAGTTGCGATAAAGTTTATTTGACAACTTCAAATTCATTGCTTTAGTTCTTTCATCTTCTATACCCCTTTGGATCAATGGGGAGTTTGTTGGGTTTATGATCCAAGATATTTTATTTTCATGTTTAAGTTAGTATTTGCTCTAATGTTAGTTTGCTCTGTTAAACAAAATTTGGTTACTCAGGAAAGTTGGTTTGTCCCCATAACCACTCGTGAAGTTTTTTAAGCTTTCACCTATCTTTGTAAAAATCATCCCAAAATAATACAATTCAATATTTTGTCAAATGATTTATTAGCAATGTAAATTCTTCACATTTCCTCTATTTACCTAAACCAACAATAATAAGGGCTCAATAGATGCATTTTATATGTTACAAGAGATAAACAAGCAAAAAATATAAAACCAAGGTTGCCTCACTTGGTAATGGTGAATCCTTAGAAGGTATTATAACTCATTCCACACTTATCAATCCACCTACATCTAATGGGGAAAAGGATTATGTGTTTCAACCTTTGTTCCTTGAAACTACTATTGATACATCTATTATGAACTTACCCATTGATTCAACATAAATACTAGTTTCGATGCCTATTACTACTGAAAACATTTTTCCATCTCCTATGGTGAGTGCTCAAATTGATAATCAAAATCTCACTAGGCCTACAGTCCAATCACTCCTTCAAGTTGTAAATACCTTGTAGGACAAGATTACAAACTTTGAACAAAAGGCTTCAAAGTCTTCACATGATATAGATTCATAAGATGTGTTACATAACCCTCTTGTACTTGAGATCTCTTTACACCTAAATAGGTAGAGGAATCATAATGGTGCTTAGCCAATTAGATGTATTTATCTTTGTGAAATTTGCATAATGAGTTTGCATGTAATCTATTCATCATGGGATTAATAAATCTTGATATCTTTCACCGTAGATGTTTCCTTAGATTTTATAAGGCTTTACCACATAAATATTGTGTTTTAGCTCATCCATGTTGGGTATTTGATCTATATACTTATCTCTCTTATTACATTATGTTATTTTTACGTTACTATAGAGTGTGTGGTTTCCTAACATTATATATCTATTATACAATTTTTTTACCTACCAAATATGTTATTTTTTATTGCAAATATACATGGAAGATGAAAAATGTTGGTGCACTTCATGAATCTCTTGAAAATTCTATCAATATTCACTAGAAAGAGGGTTATGGGAATAAGAACACATAATAAGGATTCTTTATATAGGCAACCTAAATTTTAAATTTTAAAATGCTTATGATTTGTGGACTTGCATCCCATTGGTTCATTTATTTATTTTTTGATTGGTTTTTGTTGTATTTAATGAGGTCAAGAAGAACAATTAATTTTATACTATAATTTATTATTTAAAAAATTTCAATATGCATTTAATATTTTGGTGAGCCTTACATATTATGTTTAATTATGTAGGCACATGAACTAGAGTGTTAATGAAATTTTAAGGAACAACAAATAAAAAATGATTAGAGTTGATTTGTTGGAATAATATTTATTTTTATAACTTTTAAAATTAAAAATATGAAAAATTGGATGTATACTTACACATTAAATATTTTGAATATGATAGTTACATTTCTTATGTGTACAAGTTGTTTTGAATTTTAGTACATGTCAGAGATATAAATTTGATAGGGTGCTGAATTTTTACATAAGTGAAGGATATAAATTATTTTATAATTAAAATGAAAATTCATATGAATGAACCCAATATTAGTATTAAATCTTGTAAATTTTAAATTAATATATGTATGGTTGAGATGGAGTGTACTAATAATAGTAGAGTAGTTTGAGATTGCATATAAATTAGGCTAGAGTATCAATGCACTAGAATTAAGTACACATATTTTTATAATTAAAAAAATAATTTACTTTTCATAATAAAAATGTATAAGATTTGGACCTCACATATCCAAACACCCTCTCATATATTGGATCTTACTCAACTTTTGTTATCTCTCCCTTATCTTATAGTCCCATCAAATAATAAAATAAGTTCCTATTTAGAAGTGATAAATAGTGGAATTACATCACTATAATGCATGTTTAGGGTTCAATCATACATAGATATGAGCCTTAAACATGAGAACTATAAAAATTTGTGTGACAATAATAAAATTGGCATCACCATCTTGATGCCATCAAGGTATTTGAGTATCTAATTATAACAAGGGCATAGAGTGCCATGTCCCTACGAGGTGATAGAAATTGAAGAAGAAATAATAAAGAGGCTAGTATTGACTACTTAATTGTATTAGCATTGTTGTTTTAATTTTTTTTTCAAGCCAAACAATTTTTATTTCACATCTTTTTTATTTGGCTATGGATTTGAAATCGCATTTTGGTTTGTGCATAAATTTTCATGAAGAAAATCAGTTTGGATTGAAACATGTATAAATGATTACATAACCATAACAAAGTAGTTTTCATGGATCTTTATGAGAGCCATAAGACTCAAAATCCATTTTCTATACATAATCAAGTTTGAAATTGTGATGGAGTGTAAGCGCAGTCAAATGCAACTGTTAATTCAAACTTTCTAGCACTTTCCAGTTATTGTTTGTGCAAACTAGAGCTTGTATTCTTATGTCTTGTCAAATAACCTAGAAGGATGAACAAGAACATGAATTCTTGTATATGAGATTCAAAATTAATAGTTCTTAGATGATATTGCTTACAAGTGGTCTAAAATAGAAAACATGAAACAAATAAAAATTTGAGAAAAAAGCATAATAACAAGGATGATAGAATAAAACAAAGAATTAAACATTATAGCCACAAAATGGGGATGACAGACTAGAATAAAGAATTAAACATAATATGCACATTAAAAAAATTGAATGAATAGTGATTTTGAACCTAGCAAGTTGTATAGTTTCAAGCTTTGAATTCAGGTGATGCATTAGAGAAGATCCTAGGACTATGCATTGACAACCACCATTTATGCATTTTTTTAATGAAAAAATAATGAAATTAAAATATTATTTTGAAAAAAAATTGAAATTTAAAGAATAAGAGAAAAAAAATTAATTGGTGTGGTTTGATTTGAAGCAAATAACTTGGGAGCCTGGAATGGGAGTGCAATGGAAACAAGGGATGTTTGTTATTTCCACCAATATATCAAATAACTTTATGTTGTTTTTTCCAACAAGAAAAATGTATTTCAGACATTAAAAGGAAAGATTATACATTATCTCAATTGTATCATTATGCATGTTAAATATATGAAATTTTAAGGGTTGAATTCATGGCATTATTATCATACCATAACATTTAAGGATATGAAAACAAATTAATTCTGGTACAATAAAGACCAATCATGTAATGAAGATAAAGTTTCCTTGGTTATTTCAATCCTGTTAAGAATATTCAAAAATGATGGCCTATTGTCATTATTGTCATTCCAAAAGTCCTAAATCAACTTTGTAAAATCCAAAGATAAAACATAATTTATTATAGATATACATACAAGGTCAATGGTCAATGCCTGCAAAAGACCGTAAAATAAATCAAATGGATTTTCTCTGTGGCAATATATTATTCATTATATTTCTTATGAGACTAAACATGGAACACTTGGGAAAAAAAAATGAAGGCAAACTAAAAGTTATGGTAAAGATGGATTAGACCTCTCATGTCTTTATCTCTAGTGTGTAAGTTTTCAATCGAAAGAGTTGTTGGTCTAATTTAGACATAATTTTTTATGCTTAGGCAGATATTCTTTATGTAAATAATCATTGCAAAGGAGAATACATTGAATTTTTCATCCTATTTCCTATGTTTGAATACCCATCTGTATTCATATTTGAACAAGTACAATAAGAAAAGGTTTGTTTTAATAAATACTTATTTTTTACTATAAGTGTTTACAAATTCAAATCATTATATAGATTAGAAAGATGAGAAAAATGCATGCTTGGAAACACAATATATTTTATAACAAAATAATGTTAGAACATGTTCTAAACTTATAGCTTTCAAATTTCGTAGTCAATTTGTACATATCATGAGCATGCTTGACCTTGATAAGTTTTCTTAGGTACATTTCTAAATCTTATCAAAGAAACATAAGAAACATATGCATAATATAATAGTATCTAAAGCAAAACATATATTTCACTAAGAAAATAATATGCTGATAAAAATACATTTATTGTCTACTTGAGCCTTGAGATAGATGCCTCATTTGATTGACCAGAAGTATAAATGAGACAAAATTGCTCGAAGCATTGACATCTATTCATACCAAAATATTATCTATCATATTCTAAAATAAAACTCTTTGACCAACTTACTTTGGCTTCAATCCATGATGAATAATGACTTTGGGTTCATTATGAGGGTAAACAATACACCTACAAATAACAAATGAGGAGCAAGCCATAACTTTGTGGCAACAAGAATTTCTATTAATCTAATACAATAATTTATGGTGTTAAATGTTTATTCCTAGATGCTTGTCAAAAATAAATCATAGAATGAACATCCTTATAATTTATTATAATTAATCTTCAAATCATTTGTAGAGACCATATCCTATCCTAAAACATAGAAACTTTTTTTTGTTTAATTAATATTTATCTATGAATATAACTTGGGTATACTTTTTCCTATCAAATATCCTTTGCCAACTGACTAAGCATCTAACCATATGGGTTAGGCATATATTATCCTTTGCCAAATGGGAAAGCATCTAACCATATGGGTTAGGCATCTATTATCCTATGCCAAATGTGCAAGCATCTAACCATACGAGTTAGACATATTACACATGAGTAGGTTATGCTCTAGCCAGAGACTTACTCATCGGGATCAACTAGATCTTGAGTCTCTCACTGTTTACCACTCATATCTATTATATAATAAATAAGGTTACCATGACAAGAGTATAAAACATATAACAAATAGTCACATTCTACCTTAGAATTTAGCCTAAAGCCTTAGAAACTGCAATGATCCAATCGGGATCCTTTCAAATTTATCTCAAAGTTCTTATCTTTGCTTTGATTATCTAAATTAAGGTATTATTATAATGGCCTTTCCTTTTCATTTAACTTTAATATTGTTTAACACATAACCCCAACCCTATCCTAATCACCTGCGTATTGGAAGCATCCTTCACTTCCCAGACTGCGTACATACTTGCTTCTGAATAGGATCAAGTGTAGTATGCATGTAATTATATTTCTTATTCTATGTTTCATGTGAACTATAGGTCTGGGTATGCAATATTTCTTAGGTCCCAGTTCCTTTGTGATTGCTACTCAAATGGGAGCGTAAAATTATCAGTTTAAGTGACTGAATACTTGTTTAACTAAACTAGCCATCAATCTTAACAAGAATAGAAATGAACATTGCATGCTACGTCCCCTCTTTACTTTTTATTTACATCAACAATTTTTTTGATCCTTGATTTAGACAACCTAATTCATACAATTGTTGTTGCCAAAGTTTAGTTATCTGAGAGCCATATGGTTGGTGGTTTCTTGATAATAACTGGTTTAACATTCTTAATCTAGGTTTTTATTGCTCTTTTTTTGTGGTATTGAGTTTTGAGTAAGAAATATACTTTATCCATCTCTATTTCATAAATTCACAAGTTCTAATCATTTAAGGTAGCTCAATTTGTTTCCTTATTTTAATTAGTGTTGTTGACCAAGAGGGATTATCCCATCCCTTGGTCTTAATGACACAATATGGTCCTTATTTCTCACTGATGGTTTATAGAGATGATGCCCATATGCCTTTGTTACAACTATGTTAGGCTATGGATGTTGTAGCTCAAGTATGACAACATTACCCATAAATGTGCGCTAGAGGCACTGCATAATATCGAACGCTGTGTAGTTTTATTTTAACCTTAAATTCTTGATCTAAGTTGAGATTTGAAAAGTAAAGAATACTTGAAATAAATTAATGCATTATATTTCAAAATCAAAATCTTGAGTAGGAAAGTAGAAACATAATCTATCACATGATCTTCTAGTTTAGTCCTTATGTTGGTTTTCAACAATGTTATTTTGGACAATTATATCCTTAGTAAACTTATCTAGAAGATAATTTGGACACAAAGAGTTTAAGAATGTTATATTGAACTTGAATTTTACATTAAATAAATCCTTTATGAAGTGTAAATGGGTTATTTAGAAGTGGAGGGAAGTTTTGTTTTCCCCTTATTCTTTGTTCCTTTCCTTTCCTTGAAGTTTTTCGATGAGCCATGTCTTAACAAATAGTTTTAACCAAATTAGTTTCTCATAGTTTTCAGTTTTCTCAACAAGTTATCAGCAATAATTAATCTTTTACTAAGCTTAGGTCATAGTAGGCTTAAGGCCTAGATTTCAAACCTAGGCTCTGATACCAAAATGTAGAGAGCATATCCTATCTTAAAACACACATATATATATTTTTTAATTAATGTTTGTCTATGAATATAACTCGGGATATATTCATACACAAAGAGTTTTAAAATGTTATATTGAACTTGAATTTTATGTTAAATAAATCATTTATGAAGAATATTATAATATTTTCAATGATAATAAATGATAACTTTAATTTTCAATATATAAGAAACAAAAATAGATTTTTTTTTAATAATTTTTTTCCAACTCTATAAATATAAAAAAATTCAATAGATTTATACTTACAAACATAAAATCGATTATAATGAATATCTAAGGAATTCATTGCAAAATTAGAAAATAAATAACTTCTAGTTACATAACTTTGAAATTGGAATTTATTTCTAATTAACACAACATAAGATAGGTTGGAATACCATTTAATTATAAATGTGAATTTTGAGAATTATTTCAAAATGTAAGGAGTATGGGAAAACTTCCAAATATGTAATATGAATCAAAATTATTCCTAAATAACATGCTAAGTTGATCATTTTGCTTTGTGGTTATTATTCAAAATAGATGAGTAAAAACGTCATTAGGATCATGACTATTTATAGAGGTCATCTTGATATGTCTTAAACACACAAAAGTAAAAACCCATAAAAATTAATAATCTAATTGAATCCTTTAATATCTTCACACAAAATATATGATTGGGTTAGTCCCTATGTTAATAATTTTGGATTAAGAATTTTACATGCAAAGAACCATGGAGATAATCCATGACCCCTAAATTATCCTAGTCTACAGTAGCATCTTAGAATGGGCAGAGGAAGTAAATGAACATGTAAATACATAATGTTACCTCAAATTGTAGCCTGATTTACTCTCCTTGACAAGAATGATGAGCCTCAAAATGACAAATGTATGCCTCTTGATTGCTTCTACTTCAAGCATCGATCTCTCGTTCTCTCTCCTTTATACCTCAATCTCCTTCTTTTCCTTCCCCCTTTTATGAAAGCATTGATCTTTATTTATAACTTTTGTTTACACAAAAACTCCCTTTACTACATTGCCACTACTAGTTTTTAACTTGAATTCAATGGTTTGAACTGTTACTTATGTAGCAAATCCTTTACTAAGCATTGATCCCTTTTTTACTGATTTCTCCATGCATTGATTCCCCTCTCTTCACTAAGCATCGATTCTTCCTGCCCCAAATCATTATGTTGTTCTTCCCTTTTATTTACACATAACTTCTCCTTACTTGAGTGTTGATTGGATATTTTCCCTTCATCATGGTTTTTTTACTATTCCTTTATGTGGTAATCGATGGTTTTTAACTATCCCTTTATGTGGAAGTATTCTTTTGCATTGCATGGTCATAGCAAGAGTTTAAGGTGGGCAACAGTTTTAGAGGTGGAGTGGTTTTTATTTGAGCTGAAGTTTATTATTGCCCATGGTAGCATGTGGTAAGCTTAGGGTGGTATATAGATTAGGTTCAAATTAAAAATAATTAAAAATCTTAAATTATTTACAAAATATAGTTTATTTGAAAGTTTTAAAATTAAAATAATTAAATAAAATAAAAGTTCCTTTTTATTAATTAAAATAACTTTTGATGATTTCCAATAATATCAAATTGATAAAATCTTCATCCAATATTAATCTATTCATTATAGAACTATTTTACACACGCGCGCGCGCACACACACACACACACACACACACACACACACACACACATTTGAAATCAAAGTGACGATAACGACTAAACATTTATCTCATTTAATTTCCCCCATTCATAATTTATAAATTATAACAATATTGCATATATTTCTACGTAAGGAAAATAACTTTAATATTTTAACGATTTGATTTCTTAAATTTGGAATTTGAAAGTGAAATTAACTCATACCTTGATTTCTTACAAAATCCCATTGATGATTTGATAGATCTTTGAAATCAACACAAAATTTAACTTAAAAATCAACTCATCCTAACATAAATACTAAATGAGGTCCAAAACAACTTAAAGTATGATTACGAGTCCATAGTGTGGGAAGAGAGGTCGTGACATCCTCCCCCACTTAAATTTTGCATTGTCCCAATGCACTACAAAATTTTGATTAAGTTCATAAATTAAAATAAAAATGGAAACATGTTTTTCATTTCTTTAGTGTCCTCTCAAGTTGTACTTCTTTCACCATATTAATCCCATTGTACCTTACACTAATCAACCTCTTTGTTGCATAATTAGTACCGACACCTCTCCATCACTTTGTATGGCTCTATTATTATTCTCCCAAATTCTTGGACTTGAAAAGAATTCTAGTTTAAAATGTGTTTATTATTAGGCACATATTTCTTACGAAGTGACACATGGAAGACATCATGAATATGACTCAGCTATGGGGGTAAGGACAATTGATAGGCTACTAGGTTGATTGTCTCTAGGATCTCAAAAGTTCCTACAAAGTGAGGAACTAACTTTACCTTTTTCCCAAAGGTTAAGGAACTTTTGTTTGATTTGACCCTTAAAAACACTTTGTCACCAATTAGGAATTCTCTCTGAACTCTCTTCCTATCTGCATACCTCTTTTGTCTATTTGATGCTTCCTTCAACCTCTACCTTATAACTTTCACTTGTCCCTCTATGTCTTTCAACATTTCAAGATTGATTACTATTATGTCCTCAAGGTTATCCCAACTAAGTGGCATTAAATAGTGTCTCCCATATAGAGCTTCAAATGGAGTCATACCTAAAGAGGAAAATTCTACCAATGGAATATAAGCTTCCCATTTTGGTTTGTTGATCCATACAGTACATCCTTAGGAGGTCTTTTATAACCTAATTTTTCATTTCTATTTACCCATCCATCTCATGATGAAATGCGGAGCTAAAGTTTAATTATGTACCTAAGGCTAACTATAGGGTTGTCCAAAACCTTGAAGTAAACTTGAAATCTATGTTTGATATGATATTTTCTAGTATTCCATGCAATCTAACCGCTTAATTCACAAATAATTTGGCTAAGGTTGGTGCATCATCAGTCAAGTTCCTAGGTATGAGATGTGCCACCTTAGTAAGCTTGTTGATTACCACCATAATAGCATCATGCCTGTAGGGTGTTATAGGTAATCCCTGTATGAAGTATATACTGACAACTTGCCATTTATATTGTGGAATGTTGTGTAGATATAAAATATCTATAGGATTATGGTGTTCTACTTTAACCCTCTAACATTCCAAGCATCGTGTTACATATAATAATATATCTCTTTTTATCCCTTGCCAAAATCATAGTTTCTTAAGATCAGCATATAGTTTTTTTACCCCTAGATGACCTGAGTAGGGTGCATCATGAGCTTCAGTCAAAATTATCTTCCTTAATTATTCTACATCCGGAACATAGATCCTATTTTTATACTAAAACAAACCCTCATCGTCCAAGGTATATCCTTTAGTTCTTAGGTCTTCTACATTTTCTTCTATCATTATTCTCACTTGATTATACCAAGGATCTTGTTTTTTCCTTCCAATATTTGCCCATTTAGATTAAATATAAGCATTTCTATATTCATTAGGTGTCTTCTTCTACTCAAATCATCGACAACCCTATTCTCTTTTCCCTTGATATACTCAATTTCAAAATCCTACTCACTCAAGAACTCCAACCACCTTCTTTGCCTAGCATTAAAATTGGGTAGAGTGAATATGTACTTTAGCCCTTAATGGTCAATTTTTAGTTCAAAATATTTTCCAATAAGGAAGTATCTCTACTTTTGTAAAGCATGAACAATTACTACCAATCATGAGGGGCATAATTTACTTCATGGGTTTTCAATTTCCTATACTCATATCCTATTACTCCATCATTTTTAATGAATACTCCTCCTAATCCTTCGATGGATGCATCTGTTATAACCATGAAATGTCCATTCAGAATAGGTACCTTCAATATGGGTGCCATCATCAACTTTTCCTTTAAAATATGGAAAGCTTTATCACATTTCTCTATCCATATAAACTTCTTACCTTTCCTTTGCAATGTCATAATCGGGTTGGTGATCCTAGAAAAACCTTCAACAAATCTCATATAATATCCTAATAACCCCATAAAAATCCTTACTTCTAATACATTCTTTAGGATTGGCCATTCCATTATTGCCTTTATCTTGTCTGGATCTACTACAATTCATTTTTTGGATATTATGTGGCTTAGATAGTGGATTTCCTTCTTAAAGAACACACATTTGAACAACTTACCATAAAGTTTAAGTTCTCTCAACCTTTGAAAAACCAATTGAAGATGTGTTAAGTGCTCTTCCTAATTATTAGAGTAAATTAGAATGTCATCTATGAACACCAAGATAAACTTATCCAGGTAATTATGGAACACACTGTTCATTAAGTTCATAAATGTTGAAGGAGCATTTGTCACTCCAAAGTGTACAACAGTAAACTCATAGTGTCCATATCTGGTCCTAAAATTAGTTTTTAGAATATCCTCCTTAATTCTTAGTTGATGATATCCTGATTGAAGGTCTATCTTTGATAAAAATGTTGTTCCTTTCATTTTTTCAAAAAGGTCTTCTATTCGAGGTAGGGGATATCTATTTTTAATTGTGACCTTATTCATCATTATATAATCAATGTATAATCTTAGATTTCCATCTTTATTTTTAACAAATGAGATTGGTGCTCCCCAAGGAGACACACTTGGTCTAATCAATCCATTACTCAAGAGTTCCTCTAGCTAAATATTAAGTTCCATCAACTTAGTGGTGTTCATTCTATAAGGTACTCTAGAGACTGGCTCAGCTCCGGGTAAAATATCAATTGAGAAATCAAATTCTCTCTTAGGGGGAATTCTAGGTAATTCTTCAAAAAACATGTCCTCAATTTATTTTAGGAATGGATGCCCTTCCAGGGTTGGTTCATCTTTTCTCTCATCCTTATCATCTATCATTACCATGAAAATTAGAGCTCCCTTCCTTCTCTCCTTTAGTTGCATAGTTGATATGGTTTCTACTTTTATGGGCTTATTACCCCCTTGAATCATGACTTGTCTCCCCTCATCACTGTAACACCTAACCGAATTGTTATAATAGTCTATTTAATCTTGATGCTTGGTGATCCAACTCATCCCTATTATTACATCTTAGGATCCTAAGGTGCTACAAATAGGTCTAAACTTGTCTCAAAATATGGAAATTATATTTTTGCCTTGGGTAGATGTTGAGACACTTACTTGACTACCTTATCCCCATACTAGACCATCGATGATGCATTCATGAGATTTAATTGAAGGGACATTTTTCTTACTAATTCTAGAGAAATGAAACATTACGATAAATTGGTATCTATGAGAATTGAAATGGGTTTACACGATAATATACATGTAGCTTCAACTGCTATATTCTGATATCTATTTTGGCAATTCCTTACTATAGCATTGATCCTTTATTGTGGTACCTTCTGAAGTTGATTGGCCCTTATCTGTCCCTACATCCTTGGGCACTCTCAAGCAAAGTGATTTCCTCCACAAGCAAAACATCCTCTTGGTGGGCCTTTTGGTACTGGTTTTCTTGGGGCATCACTAGAAATCTATAGAGGATACATTGGGCGATTGTAATTCCTTTGATCATTCTTGTTATTATTTCCTTCCTTGTTATTGTACCTTCCAACATTATTTCTATGATTTTGAGTTGGTGGGGGTGCTCTACCTATTGGATTTGTTCTTGGTTTTTTATCCACAACTTGATCTCTCCTAAAACTTGGATTCTTTTTGAAGGCTATATTTCTGTTATTGTTAAAATTTTGTCTTGTTGTAACTAGGGTTTGCAACTCTCATTCCTCTTTGAGGGATTTTTTTATCACTTCATTCATGTTCTCAGGGTCGTGCATATCTATTTTTTCTCCTATGTTTGTATTCAATCCTAGGATGAACTTTTTAGTCTAACCTCTTTCATACTTCTGGTACATGGGCACATACTTAAGTAATTTGGTGAATCTATCCCAATACTTTTGGAATATCATGCCTCCCTACCTTAGGTTTTAAAATGAAGTCATCTTCTCATTAAATAATAATTGGGGTTACCAGCTCTTCCTGAAATGGTGATCAAACTGATCCTAGGTCAAATTTTCCTTGGTTATTTTGTCTAATTCCTTTATGTTAGTCCACTACCTAGCTGCTTCTCCTACCAGTTGGTAGGATCCCCATAACACCTTAGTTGCATCATTATAGTTTCTCAAGTCAAAGTAATTCTCCATCTCATTTAGCCAATAATCAACTCCTTCACCTAACTATTTCCCATCAAACTTAGGGGGTAAAATCTTCTTCAAATCCTTTTTTAGATTAGAAAATGGAACTTCAATTATGGGTGTTACAACCTCCATTTCATTGACTGGTGGTGGATCTTCTTCAATAAGATTATCAAGGTTAGGTTCCATTATGTTTTCTATCATTTTTTGCCTTGACCTAAGATCGTTAATCACCTGCTCAATTGAGTCTATTTTATCTCTTTGATTGGTCAACAAATTAATGAGGGCATCTATCCTAGGTTCTCTATTTTATAGAACCTATTTTTTAACATTTTTATTATTGGGTTTTGTGTATCTCACATTTTCCCTTTGATTCCTAGTTGATCATCTAGGTCTTGCCATTTGGTTTCCTGATATAAATAACATAATCCCTTAAGTTTTCATTCAAGATAATTGATAACATAACTCTCTTTTGGATAACTCTAATTTTCTCATGCATTCTATTATTGATCATAGTCACATATAAGATTGACAAAAAGTAAGCATTTGATAATCTCATTCATCTTTTTATTACATGGATTTCTTATCTTTATAGAGGATAAGCTTTATGAATATAACATATAGATGTTTGTATAACATTGATTCAAAATTCTTATAAACAAAATCTTATTCATCCAGTTCCATTTCTTCAGGAACTTTGTCTTTTGAGTGAACCACATATCAATGGCATCAGTTATATTCCTTACATACTTCAGGGTTTATGTAAAGTGTGTTAGAACCTGTTCCAAATAGAAAACATCTTATTTCTAAGGGCCTCTTAAAAGAACATTTGACTATAGGTTCAATCATAGTTGGTTTTGTTTTAACTTGCTCCATTTTCAAAGGTTGGAGTTTACTACAGATTGCAGCTATTGTTTCCAAGTCATAAGTGTAAATGGGTTATTTATAAGTGGAGGGAAGTTTTGTTTTCTACTTATTCTTTGTTCCTTTCCTTTCCTTGAATTTTTTTGATGAACCATGTCTTAACAAATAGTTTTAAAAAAATTAGTTTCTTATAGTTTTTAGTTTTCTCAACAAGTTATCAACAATAATTAATCTTTTACTAAGCTTAGGTCGTAATAGGCTTAAGGCCTAGCTTTCAAACCTAGGCTCTGATACCAAAATGTAGAGAGCATATCCTATCTTAAAACACACAATTGTTTTCTTTAATTAATGTTTGTCTATGAATATAACTCGGGTATACTTTTTATTATTAGATATCCTTTGTTAACCGGCTAAGCATCTAACCATATAGGTTAGGCATCTATTACCCTTTGACAAATGGAAAAACATCTAACAATACATGTTAGGAATCTATTATCATATGTCAAATGGGAAAGCATCTAATCATATAGGTTAGGCATCTTACACATGAGTAGGTTTTGCTTTGGTTAGAGACTTGACTCATCGAGATTAATCAGATCCTGATTTGCTCACTTTTCACCTCTCATCTATAATAGATAATCACTGAGGTTGCCATGATATGAGTATAAAACATATAAAAAATAATCCCATTCTACCTTGGAATTTGGCCTAAAACCTTAGGAACTATGATGATCCAACTTGGATCCTTCCAAATTTATCATAGAGTTCTTATCTTTGCTTTGTTTATCTGAACTAGGTCTTATTATAATGGTTTTGCCTTTATATTTTAATTTAATCTTGTTTAGCACACAACCCCAACCCCATCCTAATCACCTACATATTAGAATCATCCTTCACTTCTTAGACTACCTACATACCTAATTTTGAACAAGATCAAGGTGTAGTATGCATGTAGTTATGTTTCTTATTCTATTTTTCATGTGAACTGTAGGTCTGGGTATACAGCCTTTTTTAGGGCCCAGTTCTTCTATGATTTATACCCAAATGAGAGCATAAAATTATCAGTTTAAGTGATTGAATACTTGTTTAACTAAACTAGCCCTCAATCTTAACAAGAATAGAAATGAACATTGCATGCTACGTCCCCTTTTTACTTTTTATTTACATCAACAATGTTTTTGATCCTTACTTTAGACAACTTAATTTCTACAACTATTGTTGCCAAATTTTTATTATCTGAAAGCCATATAATTGGTGGTTTCTTGATAATAAATGGTTTAACATTCTCAATCCATGTTTTTATTGCTCCTTTTCAGTGGTACCAAGTTTTGAGTAAGAAATATACATTTTCCATCTCTGTTTCATAAGTTCACGAGTCAGAATTGTTTTAAAGTAGTTTAAGTTGTTTCCTTATTTTAATTAGTGTTGTTGACCAAGAGGGATTATCCTACCACTTGGTCTTAATAACACGACATGGTCCTTATCTCTCCCTAACAGTTTATAGGAATGATGCCCAAATGTTATTATTGCAGCTGTGTTAGGATATGGATATAGTAGCTCAAGCATGACTGCATTACCCATAAATGTGAACTAGAGGCACCACTTAATACTGCGTAATTTTGTTTTAACCTTAAATTCTTGGTCTAAGTTGAGATTTAAAAAATAAATAATATTTGAAATAAATTAATGCATTATATTTCAAAAGCAAAATCTTGAGTAGCAAAGTAGAAACATAATCTATAACATGATCTTCTATTTTAGTCCTTATGTCAGTTTTCAACAATGTTATTTTGGACAATTATATCCTTAGTAAACTTTTCTAGAAGATAATTTGGACACAAAGAGTTTAAGAATGTTATATTGAACTTGAATTTTACATTAAATAAATCCTTTATGAAGTGTAAATGGGTTATTTAGAAGTGGAGGGAAGTTTTGTTTTCCCCTTATTCTTTGTTCCTTTCCTTTCCTTGAAGTTTTTCGATGAGCCATGTCTTAACAAATAGTTTTAACCAAATTAGTTTCTCATAGTTTTCATTTTTCTCAACAAGTTATCAGCAATAATTAATCTTTTACTAAGCTTAGGTCGTAGTAGGCTTAAGGCCTAGATTTCAAACCTAGGCTTTGATACCAAAATTTAAAGAGCATATCCTATCTTAAAACACACACACATATATATTTTTAATTAATGTTTGTCTATGAATATAACTCGGGTATACTTTTTATTATTAGATATCCTTTGCTAACTGAATAAGCATCTAACCATATCAGTTAGGCATCTATTATCTTTTGACAAATAGACAAACATCCAAAAATACATGTTAGGAATATATTATCCTATGTCAAATGGGAAACATCTAATCATACAGGTTAGGCATCTTACACATGAGTAAGTTTTGCTTTGGCTAGAGACTTGACTCATCAGGATTAATCAGACCCTGATTTGCTCACTTTTCACCTTTCATCTATACTGGATAATCACTGAGGTTTCCATGATATGAGTATAAAACATATAACAAATAATCTCATTCTACCTTGGAATTTGGCCTAAAACCTTAGGAACTACAATGATCCAACTTGGATCCTTCCAAATTTATCATAGAGTTCTTATCTTTGCTTTGTTTATCTGAACTAGGTCTTATTATAATGGTCTTGCCTTTTCATTTAACATTAATCTTGTTTAGCACACAACCCCAACCCCATCCTAATAACCTATATATTAGAAGCATCTTTCACTTCTTAGACTGTTTACATACCTACTTCTAAACAAGATCAAGGTGTAGTATGCATGTAGTTCTGTTTCTTATTCTATGTTTCATGTGAACTGTAGGTCTTGGTATACAACCTTTTTTAGGGCCCAATTCCTCTATGATTTATACCCAAATGGGAGCGTAAAAGTATCAGTTTAAGTGACTGAATACGTGTTTAACTAAACTAGCCCTCAATCTTAACAAGAATAGAAATGAACATTGCATGTTGCATCCCTTTTTTAATTTTTATTTACATCAACAATGTTTTTGATCCTTACTTTAGACAACTTAATTCGTACAGCTATTGTTGCCAAAGTTTTGTTATTTGAGAGCCATATAATTGGTGGTTTTTTGATAATAAATGGTTTAACATTCTCAATCCATGTTTTTATTGCTCCTTTTCAGTGATACCAAGTTTTGAGTAAGAAATATATATTCTCCATCTCTGTTTCATAAGTTCACGAGTCAAAATTGTTTTAAGGTAGTTCAAGTTGTTTCCTTATTTTAATTAGTGTTGTTGACCAAGAGGGATTATCCTACCCCTTGGTTTTAATAACGCGACATGGTCCTTATCTCTCCCTAACAATTTATAGGAATGATGCCTAGATTTTATTATTGTAGCTGTGTTAAGATATGGATATAGTACCTCAAGCATGACTACATTACCCATAAATGTGAGCTAGAGGCACCACTTAATACTACGTAGTTTTGTTTTAACCTTAAATTCATGGTCTAAGTTGAGATTTAAAAAATAAAGAATAGTTGAAATAGATTAATGCATTATATTTCAAAAGCAAAATCTTGAGTAGCAAAGTAGAAACATAATCTATAACATGATCTTTTATTTTAGTCCTTATGTCGGTTTTCAATAATGTTATTTTGGACAATTATATCCTTACTAAACTTTTCTAGAAGATAATTTGTACACAAAGAGTTTAAGAATGTTATATTGAACTTGAATTTTATGTTAAATAAATCCTTTATGAAGAATATTATAATATTTTCAATGATAATAAACTACAACTTTAATTTCCAATATATAAGAACCAAAAATAGATTCTTTTTTTAATAAATTTTTTCCAACTGTGTAAATATAAAAAAGTTAAATATATTTCTATTTACAAATATAAAATTGATTATAAGGAATCTCTAAGGAATTCGTTGCAAAATTGGAAAAGAAATAACTTCTAGTTACACAACTTTGAAATTGGAATTTGTTTCTAATTAACACAACGTAAGATAGGTTGAAATACCATCTAATTATAAATGCAAATTTTGAGAATTATTTCAAAATGTGAGTATGGGAACACTTCCAAATATGTAATATGAATCAAAACTATTCCTAAAGAATGTGCTAATTTGATCATCTTGTTTTATGGTTATTATTCAAAATAGATGAGTAAAAACGTCATTAGGATCATGACTACTTATAGAGGTCATATTGATATGTCTTAAACATGCAAATATAAAACCCCACAAACAGTAATAATCTAATTAAATTTCTAGTTGAATCCTTTCATATCTTCACACAAAATATATGATTGGGTTGTAATCGGGTTAGTCCCTATGTTAATATAAATTAGGATTAAGAATTTTACATGCAAAGAACCATGGAGATAATCCATGACTCCTAAACTATCTTAATCTACAACAGCATCTTAGAATGGGCAGACGAAGTAAATGAACATGCAAATACATAATATTACCTCTAATTGTAGCCCAATTTACTCTCATTGACAAGAATGATAAGCCTCAAAATGAAAAATGTATGCCTCTTGATTGCTTCTCCTCCAAGCATTGATCTCCTGCTCTCTCTCCTTTATACCTTGATCTCTTTATTTTCCTTCCCCCTTTTATGAAAGCATTGATCTTTATTTATAACTTTTTTTACACAAAAACTCCCTTTATTGCATTGCCACTACTAGTTTTTAACTTGAATTCAATGGTTTTAACTATTACTTATGTGGCATCTCCTTTACTAAGTGTTAATCCCCCTTTTTTTCCTTTCTCCATGCATCAATTCCCCTCTCTTCACTAAACATCAATTCTTCTTGCCCTAAATCATTGCATCGTTCTTCCCTTTTCTTTACACAACTTATCCTTACTTGAGCATTGATTGGCTCTTTTCCCTTCATCACATTTTTTTTACTATTCCTTTATGTGGCAGTCGATGGTTTTTAATTAGCTCTTTATGTGGCAGTCTTCTTTTGCATTGCATGGCCATAGCAAAAATTTAAGGTGGGTGACGGTTTTAAAGGTGGAGTGGTTTTTATTTGAACTCAAGTTTATTATTGCTCGTGGTAGCATGTGGTAGGCTTATGGTGGTATATATATTAGGTCCAAATTAAAAATATTAAATTATTTAAAAATATAGTTTATTTGAAAGTTCTAAAATTATAATAATTAAATAAAAGAAAAGTTCCTTTTTATTAATTAAAATAACTTTTGATGATTTCCAATAATATCAAACTAATAAAATCTTCATCTAATATTAATCTATATTTATTAATTATAAAACTAGTTTACATGTGTGTGTGTGTGTATTTGAAATGAGAGTGATGGTAATGGCTAAACTTTTATCTCATTTAATTTTCCCTATTCATAATTTGTAAATTATAACAACATTACATATATTTTTACATAAGGAAAATAACTTTAATATTTTAACGATTTGATTTCATAACTTTAGAATTTGAAAGTGAAATTAAATTGTACCTTGCTTTTTTGTGAAATCTTGTCAATGACTTGATAGCTCTTTGAAATCAACATAAAAGTTAACTTAAAAATCAACTCATCCTAACATACATTATAAATGAGTTCTAAAACAACTTAAAGTATGAGCACGAGTCCATAGTGTGGGAAGAGAGGTCGTGACATCTTCCCCCCCTTAAATTTTGCATTGTCCCAATGCACTAAAAAAGTTTTATTAAGTTCATAAATTAAAATAAAAATGGAAACATGTTTTTCATTTCTTCAGTGTCCTCCCAAGTTGAACTTATTTTTCCATATTGATCCCATTATACCTTATGTTGATCAACCTCTCTTTTACGTAATTGGTACTGGTGCCTCTCCATCACTTTGTATCACTCTATTATTATTCTGCCAGATTCTTGGACCTATAAAGCATTCTAGTTGAAAATGTGTTTGTTATCAAGCACATATTTATTAAGAAGTGACACATGGAAGACATCATGAATGCAACTCAGCTGCAGGGGCAAGGCCAATCGATAGGCTACTGGGTTGATTGTCTCTAGGATCTCAAAAGGTCCTACAAAGTGAGGAGCTAACTTCACCTTTTTCCCAAAGGTTATGGAAATTTTGTGTGGGCTGACCCTTAAAAACACTTTGTCACCAATCAATAATTCTCTTTGAACTCTCTTCCTATATGCATAGCTCTTTTGTCCATCTGATGCTTCCTTCAACCTCTACCTTATAACTTTAACCTATTCCTCCATGTCTTTCAACATTGCAGGATCAATTACTATTATGTCTTCAAGGTTATCCCAACTAAGTGGCATTTGGTAACTTCTCCCATATAGAGCTTCAAATGGAGTCATACCTAAAGATGTTTGAAATGAGTTATTATAGAAAAAATCTACCAATGGAAGATAAGCTTCCCGTTTGGTCTGTTGATCCATGCAGTACATGCTTAGGAGGTCTTCTACAAGCTGGATTGTCCTTACTATTTTCTCATCCATCTCAGGATGAAATGTTGAGCTAAAGTTCAATTGTGTACCTAAGGTTGACTATAAAGTCATCCAAAACCTTGAAGTAAACTTGGAATCTCTATTTGATATGATCTTTTCTAGTATTTCATACAATCTAACCACTTCCATCACAAATCAGTTGGCTAAGGTTGGTGCATCATTAGTCAAGTTCTTGGGTATGAGATGTACCAGCTTAGTAAGCTTTTTGATTACCACCATAATAACATCATGCTTGTAGGGTGTCATAGGTAATTCTTGTATGAAATCTATACTAACAACTTGCCATTTATATTTTGGAATATCATGCAGATATAAAAGTCCTACAGGATGATGGTGTTCTGCTTTAAGCCTCTAACATTCCAAGCATCTTGCTACATATAATTATATATCTCTTTTCATCCCTTGCCAAAAGTATAGATTTTTTAATATTGGCATATAGTTTGTTTACCCATGGATGACCTAAGTAGGGTGCATCACGAACTTCAGTCAAAATTATCTTCTTTAATTCTTCTACATCTGGATCATAGATCATATTCTTATACCGAAGCAAACCCTCACCGTCCAAGGTATATCCTTTAGTTCTTGGGTCTTCCAAATTTTCTTCTATCATTATTCTCACTTGATTATACCAAGGATCTTGTTTTTGTCTTTCCAGTATTTTCCCTTTTAGATTAAATCTAAGCATTGTTATATTCATTAGGTGTCTTATTCTACTCAAAGCATCAACAACATTATTCTCTTTTCCCTTGATATATTCAATTTTAAAATCATACTCACTCAAGAACTAAAACCACCTTCTTTGCCTAACATTTAGATAGGGTTGAGTGAATATGTACATTATCCCTTGATGGTTAGTTTTTAGTTCAAAAGGTTTTCCAATAAGCAAATGTCTCCACTTTTGTAAAGCATGAACAATTTCCACCAATCATGAGAGGCATCATTTACTTCATGGGTTTTCTATTTCCTAGACTCATATGCTATTATGTCATCATTCTGAATGAGTACTCCTCCCAATCCTTTGATGGATGCATCTATTACAACCACAAAATGTCCATTCAGATCAGGTACCTTCAAGATGGGTGCCATCATCAACTTTTCCTTCAAAATATGGAAAGCTTTATTACACTGCTCTATCCATATAAACTTCTTACCTTTCCTTTGCAATGTTGTAATTGGGTTGGCAATCCTAGAAAAACCTTCAAAAAATCTCCTATAATATCCTGCTAACCCCATGAAACTCCTTACTTCTAATATGTTCTTAGGGATTGGCCATTCTATTATTGTCTTTATCTTGTCTAGATCTATTACAATTCTTTTTTTAGATATGGTGTGGCCTAGATAGTGGATTTCCTTCTTAAAGAATGCACATTTGGACAATTACCATAAAGTTTAAGTTCTCTCAACCTTTGAAGAACCAATTGAAGATGTGTTATGTGCTCTTCCTCATTCTTAGATTAAATTAGAATGTCATCTATGAACACTAAGACAAACTTATCTAGGTAATTATGGAACACACTATTAATTAAGTTCATAAATGTTGAAGGAGGATTTGTCACTCTAAAGGGTACAATAGTAAACACATAGTGTCCATATTTGGTCCTAAATGCAATTTTTAGAATATCCTCCTCCTTAATTCTTCACAAATGATATACTAATCGAAGGTCTATCTTTAATAAAACTATTGATCCTTTTATTTTCTCAAAAAGGTCTTCTATTTGAGGTAGGGGATATCTATTTTTTATTGTGACCTTATTCAGCATTCTATAATCAATGCATAGTCTTAGAGTTCCATCTTTACTTTTAACAAATAAGACTGGCACTCCCCAAGGAGACACACTTGGTCTAATCAATCCTTTACTCAAGATTTTATCTTGCTAAATTTTAAGTTCCATCAACTCAGTGGTGTTCATTCTATAAGGTGATCTAGAGACTAGCTCAGCTCTAGGTAAAATATCAATTGAGAAAACAAATTCTCTCTTAGGGGGCATTCCAAGTAATTATTTAGAAAACACATCCTCAAATTCTTTTAAGAATGGATACCCTTCTAGGGTTGGCTCATCTTTTCTCTCATCCTTATCATCTATCAATACAATGAAAATTAGATCTCCCTTCCTTCTCTCCTTCTTCAACTGCATAGCTGATATGGTTTCTAATTTTATGGGCCTATGACCCCCTTAAATGACGACACATCTCCCCTCTTTGATGTAACACCTAACCAACTTTCTATAAAATTCTATTTCATCTTGATGTTTGGTGAGCCAAATCATCCCTATTATTACATCATAGGCTCCTAAGGGTGCTACAAACAGGTCTAAGCTTGTCTCAAAATATGGAAATTGTATTTTTGCCTTGGGTAGACATTGAGACACTTCCTTGACTACCTTATCCCCATACTGGACCATCCATGATGCATTCATGCAATTCACTTGAAGGGACATTTTTCTTACTAGTTCTAGAGAAATGAAACATTCTAATGAACTAGTATATATGAGAATTGAAATGGGTTTACTCAATAGTATACATGTAGCTTCAACTGGTACATTCTAATATCTATTTTGTCAATTCCTTACTATAGCATTGATCTTTTTTTGTGGTCCCTTCTAAGGTTTATTGGCCCTTATCTATCCCTACATCCTTGGGCACTCTTGGGAAAAGTGATTTCCTCCACAAACAAAACATCCTCTTGGCAGGCCTTTTGGTACTGGGTTCCTTGGGGCATCACCAAAAATCTATGGAGGATACATTGGCCAATTCTAGTTCCTTTGATCATTCTTATTATTATTTACTTCCATGTGGGTTTTTATCCATAACTTACTCTCTCTTGAAATTTAGTTTCCTTTTGAAGGCTATATTTCTATTATTATTAAAGTTTTGTCTTGCCATAGCTAGGGCTTACAACTTATGTTCCTCTTTGAAGTATTTTTTTAGCACTTCATTCATGTTTATAGGTCTATGCATATCTAATTTTGCTCCTATGCTTTCATTCAATTGTAGGATGAACTTTTTAGTCTAACCATCCTTCATCCTTCTGGTACATGGGCACATACTTAAGTAATTTGGTGAATCTATCCCAATACTATTGGACTGTCATGCCTCCCTACCTTAGGTTGTAAAATTAATTCATATTCTCATCAAATAATAATTGGAGTAACCATATCTTCCTGAAATGGTGGTTAAATTGATCCCAAGTCAAAATTTCCTTGGTTATTCTATTTAATTCTTTCGTGTTAGTCCACCAACTAGCTGCCTCTCCTACTAGTTGGTAGGATCCCCTTAACACCTTAGTTGCATCATTAAAGTTTCTCAAGTCAAAGTACTTCTCCATCTCATTTATCCAATTCTCAACTCCTTCACCTAACTGTTTCCCATCAAACTTAAGGGGTAAAATCTTCTTCAAATCCTTTGTTAGATTAGAAAATGGAACTTCAATTATGGGAGCTACAACCTCCATTTCATTGACTGGTGGTGGATCTTCTTCAACTAGATTATCAAGGTTAGGTTCCATTATGTTTTATATATTTTCTTGCCTTGACCTAAGATCATTAATCACCTGCTCAAGTGGGTCTATTTTATGTCTTTGCTTGGTCAACAAAATGATGAGGGCATCTATCTTGGGTTCTCTTTTTTCTAGAACCTATTTTTCAACATTTTTATTATTGGGTTTTGCGTATCTCACATTTTCCCTTCGATTCCTAGTTAATCATCTAGGTCTTTCCATTTGGTTTCCTAATAGAAATAACACAAACCCTTAAGTTTTTATTCAAGATAATTGATAGCATAACACTCTTTTGTATAACTCTAATTTTCTCATACATTCTATTATTGATCACAGTCACATATAGGATTGACAAAAAGTAAGCATTTGATAATCTCATTCATATTTTTATTACATAGAGTTCTTATCTTTATATAGGATAAGATTTATGACTATAACATATAAATGTTTGTATAACAATGATTTAAAATTATTCTAAATAGAATCTTCTTCATCCAGTTCCATTTCTTCAGGAACTTCATCTTCTGAGTGAATCACATATTAGTGGCATCAGTTATATTCCTTACATTCTTCAAGGCTTATGTATGTTGCATCAAAACCCATTTCAAATATAAAATCTCTTATTTTTGATGGCCTCTTAAATGAACATTTGACTATAGGCTCAATCATAGCTAGTTTTGTTTTAACTGGCTCCACTTTCAAAGGTTTGAGTTTAGTCAAGATTATAATTATTATTTCCATGTCAATTGTGTAAATGGGTTATTTCAAAGAGGAGGGAAGTTCCATTTTCCCCTTGTTCTTTTTTCTTTTTCCTTTTCCTTTCCTTGAAGTTTTTTGATGAGCCATGTCTGAATAAACAGTTTTAACCAAATTAGTTTCTAATAGTTTTCAATTTTCTCAACAAGTTATCATCAATAATTAATCTTTTAATAAGCTTAGGTCGTAGTAGGCTTAAGGCCTAGCTTTCTAACCTAGGCTCTGATACCACGATATAGAGATCATATCCTATCCTAAAACACATAATTTTTTTTTGTTTAATTAATGTTTGTATGTGAATATAACTCAGTTATACTTTTTCTTATTCGATATCCTTTGCTAACCAAATAACCATCTAAACATATAGGTTAGGCATCTATTATATTTTGTCAAACAGGCAAACATCTAACTATGTTGGTTAGGCATCTATTATCCTATGCCAAACGGGCAAGCATCTAACCATATGGGTTAGACATCTTACACATGAGTAGGTTATGCTCTGGCTAGAGACTTGTCTCATCAGAATTAACTGGATCCTGATTCGCTCACTTTTTACTGGTCATCTCTACTGGATAAAAATTGAGGTTTCCATGATAAGAGTATAAAACATATAATAAATAGTTGCATTCTACCTTGGAGTTTGGCTTAAAGCCTAAAAAATTACAATGATCCAACTGGGATCCTTTCGTATTTATCATAGAGTTTATATCTTTTCTTTATTTATCTAAACTAGGGTCTTATTATAATGGTCTTGCATTTTTATTTAACTTTAATCTTGTTTAATGTACAACCCCAATCTCATCCTAATCACCTGCATGTTAAAATAATCATTCACTTCCTAGACTGCTTTCGAATAAGATCAAGGTGTAGTATGCATGTACTTCTATTTTCTATTCTATGTTTCATGTGAATTGTAGGTCTGGGTATGCAACCTTTTTTAGGGCCTAGTTCCTCTGTGACTACTACACAAATAGGAACGTAAAAGTATTAGTTTATGTGACTGAATATTTGTTTAACTAAACTAGCCCTGAATCTTAACAAAAATAAAAATGAACATTGCATGCTACTTCCCTTTTTTACTTTTGATTTACATCAACAATTTTTTTAATCTTTGCTTTAGATAATCTAATTCGTACAACTATTGTTTCCAAAGTTTCATTATCTAAGAGCCATATGGTTGGTGGTTTATTGATAATAAGTGGTTTAACATTCTAAATTTGGGTTTTTATTGCTCCTTTTTAGTGGTAATGAGTTTTGAGTAAGAAATATACCTTCTCCATCTCTGTTTCATAAGTTCACAAGTCAGAATCATTTAAATTAGTTCAATTTGTTTCCTTATTTTAATTAGTGTTGTTGACCAAGAGGGATTATCCTACCCCTTGGTCTTAATGACATGACATAGTCATTATCTCTCCCTGATGGTTTATAAGGATGATGCCCAGACGTCGTTATTGCAGTTGTATTAAGCTATGGATGTAGTAGCTCAAGTGCAATGGCATTACCCATAAACATGGGCTAGAAGCACCACTTAATACCGAATGCTGTGTACTTTTGTTTTAACCTTAAATTATTGGTCTAAGTTGAGATTTGAAAATTAAAGAATACTTGAAATAAATTAATGCATTGTATTTCAAAAGCAAAATCTTGAGTAGGAAAGTAGAAACATAATATATAACATGATCTTCTATTTTAGTCCTTATTTCGGTTTTCAACAATATTATTTTGGACAATTATATCCTTAGTAAACTTTTATAGAAGACAATTTGTACACAAAGAGTTTTAAAATGCTATATTAAACTTGAATTTTATGTTAAATAAATCCTTTATGAAGATTATTATAATATTTTCAATGATAATAAATGAGAACTTTAATATCTAATATATAAGAAACAAAAATATGTTTTTTTTTAATAATTTTTTTCCAACTGTGTAAATATAAAAAAATTCAATATATTTTTACTTACAAATATAAAATCAATTATAATAAATCTCTAAGGAATTCATTGCAAAATTAGAAAAGAAATAACTTCTAGTTACACAACTTTGAAATTGGAATTTGTTTCTAATTAACACAATGTAAGATAGTTTGAAATACCATCTAATTATAAATGTGAATTTCGAGAATTATTTTAAAATGTAAGGAGTATGGAAACACTTCCAAATATGTAATATGAATCAAAACTATTCTTAAAGAATGTGCTAAGTTGTCCATCTTACTTTGTGGTTATTATTCAAAATAGATGAGTAAAAATCTCATTAGGATCATGACTACTTATAGAGGTCATCTTGATATGTCTTAAACATGAAAAATTAAAACCCCACAAAAAGTAATAATATAATTAAATTTCTAGTTAAAACCTTTCATATCTTCACACAAAATATATGATTGAGTTATAATCGGGTTAATCCCTATATTAATATAAATTAGAATTAAAAATTTTACATGTAAAGAACCATGGAGATAATCCATGACTCCTAAACTATCCTAATCTACAGTAACATCTCAGAATGGGTAGAGGAAATAAATGAACATGAAAATACCCAATGTTACCTCAAATTGTAGCTGAATTTACTCTCCTTGACAAGAATGATGAGCCTCAAAATGATAAATGTATGCCTCTTGATTGCTTCTCTTCCAAGCGTCAATCTCCTACTCTCTCCTTTATACCTCGATCTCTTTCTTTTCCTTCCCTTTTATGAAAGCATTGATCTTTATTTATAACTTTTATTTACACAAAAACTCCCTTTATTGCATTGCCACTACTTGTTTTTAACTTGAATTCAATGGTTTTAACTATTACTTATGTGGCAGCTCCTTTCTCCATGCATTGATTCCCCTCTCTTCACTAAGTGTCGATTCTTCCTCCACCAAATAATTACGTCATTCTTCCCTTTTCTTTACATAGAACTTCTCCTTACTTGAGTGATAATTGGCTCTTTTCCCTTCATCACCATTTTTTGACTATTCCTTTATGTGGCAGTTGATGGTTTTTAACTAGCCCTTTATGTGGCAGTCTTCTTTTGCATTGCATGGTCGTAGAAAGAGTTTAAGGTGGGCGATGGTGTTAGAGGTGGAGTGGTTTTTATTTTAACTAAAGTTTATTATTGCCTATGGTAGCATGTGGTAGGATTAGGGTGTTATATAGATTAGGTTCAAATTAAAAATCTTAAATTATTTACAAAATATAGTTTATTTGAAATGAGGTCCAAAATAACTTAAAGTATGAGCACGAGTCCATTTTGTGGGAAGAGAGGTCATGACATCCTCTCCCCCACCCCCCATATATATATATATATATAGGCAAGTAGAAATTCTTATTGATCACTCTTGGATAGATATTGGGTAGGTATGGACATGAAGATATATATATATATATATATATATATATATATATATATATATATATATATATATATATATATATATATATATATATATATATATATATATGTGGCAAGTAGAAATTCTTATTGATCACTCTTGGATAGATATTGGGTAGATATGGACATGAAGATTTATAAAAATAATTCAATATATATATATATATATATATATATATATATATATATATATATATATATATATATATAT
Organism: Torreya grandis; assembly: GCA_037957365.1. Lineage (NCBI taxonomy): Eukaryota > Viridiplantae > Streptophyta > Pinopsida > Cupressales > Taxaceae > Torreya > Torreya grandis. The sequence goes on from JARHVA010001074.1 coordinate 3,738,478, forward strand.
ATATATATATATATATATATATATATATATATATATAATTATTTTTATAAATCTTCATGTCCATATCTACCCAATATCTATCCAAGAGTGATCAATAAGAATTTCTAATTGCATATATATATATATATATATATATATATATATATATATATATTCAAAAATACATACAAATCTTAATTAAATTTAAAAATATATAAGATATAATTTTTATTTGATAGGGTAAAAACTAGATTTTACAGGGATTCTAGAACCACCAAAGTATAATACAAAAAGTATAAGCATGCCAATTAAAGGTCAAACAACTAAAATATTAAAAAGCCACTATATTATATTGAAAATAAGGAAATCAAAAAATAAAAAATAAAGCTTAGGAGGGAAGCCCCTTTGGTGGGTCTTCAACATATTCAAGATTCTTCATAGGGATGTCTTGCTTTACCTTTGCAATTTTAGCCCATGTTTGAAAAAAACTCAAATATTTAAAAAGGAAGAACCCCTTGCTTGTTTTCCTTGAAGATCCTTGCCTCATTCTCCTTCACGACGACTTCCTCCTCCATATTCATTCTTCATTCTCCTTCCACCTATTTTTCTCCTTGGAAAATCTCCAAAATGGCACATCTCTCCATTAAGTAAATTTTTAATGGGAAGGATGGTTGTATTATTTCATTTTATTTTTAGGGTTAGGGTTTCCACTCTTCTATTTTGATTCCATAATGGGTTTGTGATTTTTTTTTATTAAGTTAATTATATATATATATATATATATATATATATATATATATATATATATATATATATATATATATATATATATCAAAATTGAATTATTTTTATAAATCTTCATGACCATATCTACCCAATATCTATCCAAGAGTGATCAATAAGAATTTCTACTTGCCTATATATATATATTCAAAAATACATACAAATCTTAATTAAATTTAAAAATATATAAGATATAATTTTTATTTGATAGGATAAAAACTAGATTTTACAGGGATTCTAGAACCACCAAAGTATAATACAAAAAGTATAAGCAGGCCAATTAAATGTCAAACAACTAAAATATTAAAAAGCCACTATATTATATTGAAAATAAGGAAATCAAAAAATAAAAAATAAAGCTTAGGAGGGAAGCCCCTTTGGTGGGTCTTCAACATATTCAAGATTCTTCATAGGGATGTCTTGTTTTACCTTTGCAATTTTAGCCCATGTTTGAAAAAAACTCAAAGATTTAAAAAGGAAGAACCCCTTGCTTGTTTTCATTGAAGATCATTGCCTCATTCTCCTTCACGACGACTTCCTCCTCCATATTCATTCTTCATTCTCCTTCCACCTATTTTTCTCCTTGGAAAATCTCCAAAATGGCACATCTCTCCATTAAGTAAATTTTTAATGGGAAGGATGGTTGTTTTATTTCATTTTATTTTTAGGGTTAGGGTTTCCACTCTTCTATTTTGATTCCATAATGGGTTTGTGATTTTTTTTATTAAGTTAATTATTACATTGAGAAACTCAAGTAATTGGATATATATTAAATTTATTACAAAACCAGTAATACTATTTTAACTTATATTATCATATAAATATGATAATACAAATAAGTATATTAATACATACAAATACGTGCATGATAATATTTGAATTTTTTTTTTTAATTCCACATTATGAATAAATATGCACATTTATTTATTTAATCTACTTATCTACATAATATTATTTTAATATGCAAATCTTACATAAATATATATTTATACAAAATCTTACTTACACCCATTATTAAATGTTACCTACCTTGGTCACAAACATAATTGTGTTACTAGTCCCACTTTTAAAACTAGATATGGTTGACGAAACACCAAGAAAGATACAAGTCAAATAATCAAAACTACATTAACATAACATAGCCACTTGACGAGTTTAAGCAATGTGTTTGAATTAACACAAATCCAATCCAATGGATAACTTGTTAAAATTAACTCATCGACATGAAAACACCTAGAAAGCATAAGCAACACAATAAGTGATAATATGAATTATCGTTATCATTAAACACACAGAGCCCAAGGCAATCCTACATGGGTTGCAATGAACTTGATTCTAATTCACCATAACAAGGTAAATAAATTAAGACTAACAACTAACCATAATACATCTCACTCATATATCATGCACAAGGACACACTTGACACACTAGTAGTCTAAATGATATCATGTCATCATGAAAACATTGTAGAGCTTGAGAAGGGTCTTACACTTTGGGTTCATTATGAAGGTAAGCCTTTCACCTATAAATAATGGATGAGGAACAAGCCATAAATCTGTGGTAGCAATAATTTCTAATAATCTAACACATTAATTTCTGGTGTTAAATGATTTTTCCTAGATGCTTGTCAAAAACAAAGCATATAATAAACATCCTTATAATTTATTTTAAATTCTCTTAAAACTATTGACATGTTTCAATGGTTTTACCTATAGTCAAAACCAATAATATCACAAAGCAAGATTATGAAATAGTCTTGTAATTTTACTTCATCAATTTGATATGCACATCAATATTTTCAATCATTAGTGTTACTTTGGTAGTAGCCCATATACACATGTCTCAAAGTAAGAGTTTAGTAAGAAGGAAGGAAAAGACTATTAATATATAAATAAATATCATTATATGTATATGTCACTATAGTAAACAACTTGTAAATTATAGACAACATGTAGGTAATAGCCACAAGCTAAAGAGAGCTTAGAATGTATTATATTGACATACCATGTGGCAAAAAAAAAATTCAATGTCCAAAAGTCTAGTGAAGCCAAGGAAAAGCAAACCTCTACAAGGGACATAAAAGACATCAATAGGCCCATTTACATTAAGGATGGATATCTATAAAATATTGTGTTTGGTTTGTAGACTGATGAACCATAGTACCATATTTATAATTTAGGAGGCTTAGACATTTAGTCTTTATTTTTTGGGGTTTTGATTACTATCATGTCTTGTGCATATGATTAATGGAAGATACATTACTATTTACATGTTTATTGTGATATAGGATTTGGTTAGAGTAGAAACTATTTAAAATAATAAAGGGTAAAATTAAGCTTTTTTGTGGGTAAAAATACGAATTAATCTTTGCATTGCTTGGGTTATGCCATCAAAACATATGAGTTGTACAACATTTGAATTTACAATACATGTACCAAATGGAAAGTTTTTTCATTTAAAATAAGTATAAACATGAGCTTATAATGTCTTATACTAGAATGTATTTTACCAAATCCAAGTGACTCAAAGCCATGTTTATAACATCTGAAATGGTGGATATAACTAGACTTATTTAATTGAAACACTATATTTAACGAGTAAAGAGTGATTTTTTAGAAGACTTTATCTTTTTATTTTAAAAAAGTGATAAAAAATTATGTTTGGACATATAACTGTATATAAATTTTACCTCATGAAAAGACCACTCTAGAGACTTACGCACAATTATGGAATACAACCTACATCAAATGTTTTTAGTCCTCTACTGAAATCTTAGGTGTTCAATGATTAGATATTGGGGTTTAAAACATAAGTAGATACTGAAAAAAATTGAGTGATTAATTTGAAATAAAATAAGTGATTTTTCTGACATTTTTTACATAGGCTAAAATTTGAATCTAGTAACTAGACTTGGTCAATACCCATGTCTGGTGGAACTTTTAGATTCTTTCTAATCTCTATCTAGATATGACAACTAAAATTTCCAATAAATCTAAAATCTAGGATGATAAGACCTAGGCTCAAAAAGCTCTGACACCAATTGTCAGGATTAAGAGCACAATTGATTACCTTTTTATAAGCAACTAAACACGGAATTTAAACCAGAATAATAAGTAACTATGAATCAAAAATAGCACAGAATATGAGAGACAATACACAATTGTATTCAACTCATCCAGAAGGAAATACAATGAAGAGATCACACTCTTCCCACACCTCTTGGGCGTACCAGTAATCTTCCCTCAAGAGTTCTCTCTCTCAATTACAAACACAATCAACTCAATAATCGAGTTGGTGTTTCAACCAGTCAGTAACAATACTGCTAGTACCACCAAGTACACACACATACTTCAAGTCTTAGTACACCACGTACTCCAAGTAGATCTCACCTGATATTGTACACCTACAGATCAACCTAGTTTTGCACACTTACAAACCTAGATCTTACTTACCATGTAGATCTCACCTGATCTTGCTATACCGCAGATCAACCTATCCTTGCACACCTACCAACCTAGATCTTACACGCTCGAAAGAACCCTTGTCCTTGCCTCACCAAGTCCTTATGATTCTCCATTGGATAGAACCCTTATGATTCTATAGAACCCTTGTGATTCTACAAATTACAATACAGCCCCATGAGTCTATTATATAGATCCCATACAAACAATAATTAGACTTTCCAATTACAATAATTAGAAACACAGCTCCAAGACTAAAATTAGTCTTTACATGCAAACAACTAGTTTGTTAAATAAACTGTTCGTGTAACTAACAGTTCTGGAATTGCATAGGGGACCGACGTCGATCACTGTCTATCTAGAGATGACCGATGTCGGCCGATCCATGACCGATGTCGGTAGCTTCCTGTCCACCTATAACTGATGTTGATTGGCCTGACCGACGTTGGTTACTGTGACACTCAAAAACCTCCTCCATGTTTGCATCAGTGAAGCTTTTAGCTCCACAACCTAACAATCTCCCACTTGGAGATAAACAGCTGCACCTGTACCTATACCTGTACATCATCTAATTTGTTTCCTGGCTTGTATCCCTCTTCAAGTTTCAATCTTGAAGACCAACCACCAAACATTTTGTGGTGCTACGCCTGTCATCCAAGTCCCCTGCCACATCCGAATCTACATACCCATGTAGAGAAGTCCCTGACCCTGCATCGCATGTATACCTGCTGCTGGTCCCTCTTACATACCTGAGAATCCACTGAACTGCTTTCCAGTGATTCTTTCCCAGATTGGCCACAAACTTGATGACAACTTCCACTGCTTGGAAAACATCAAGTCTAGTACACATGTACTTAACCTCATCATGTGAATTGGGACACTGTTCTGTGAACTATCCATCCATAGGTGTGTTAACTAGTTCTGCATCCTGCATAACAAACCTTGCCACTACCTTATTCACACAATCATCCTAAGACAACATCAACCTGTGATCTTCCCTGTCTCTAGGAATACTCATGCCAAAGAATTTCACTCCTCCTAAATCCTTCCTGGCACACCATTGAACTAATTTTACCCTTAGCTCAGCAAAACCCTACATGTGTGACCCTGCATCAAGCATATACACTACATACAATAACGGGATAATGTCACAACCATTATTCACCCTGGTAAAATAAACACAATGGTTACAATGACATTGAATAAAGCCACGCTTTGTCATACACCTGTCAAACTTGTACCACTATCCTGGAGCTTGCACAAGACCATATGACCTGGCCTTCCATCTCACGTGTCCATTCTCTCTCTTCTTTAACCAAGGAATCCATTCATCTTTCAGTGCTTTCATACTGACTGGCAACTCTACCAAATCTCCCGTTTAGTTATCTTATAAAGAATTCATGCCATACTCCCATTGTTTCCTAGATTCTACCTGCTCTGCTTCTTTAAAAATTCCTAGTTCTTAACCATCAGTGAGTAAAAAGTAGTATAAAGAAGGTGAATAATGAATTTGAGGCTTATTTACCCTTTCAGTCCTCCACATGGGCATTTGAGACTCCTTGACAGCTTGTCCGCCCAAAATCCATTTTTTAGTCGACCTTGGTCTGCACCCAACCGATGTCAAATCCTCCTGATCGTCGATGCCAGTTCCCTGACCGATGTCAGTGTCCACTTGGTTACCGATGTCAGTTCTCTGATTGACGTCAGTCTCCACCTACCTGACACCACCGACTCTAGTTTGCACATGACTGATGTCGGTACCTGCCTGATCAACATCGATTCCTCTTGACCGATGTCGGTAACTGTGTTTCCCTGTGAGTGATGAATTTTTACCCGCGAGCTTACTTTGAATCATAACTTTGTCCAAACTGCCCTGCTTAGAATTATTTATCCCCTTCAGCTGATCTCTGTCCATCATCTCCTCTAAGAAAACCAAGGCTTTTTAGTTCTTAAGTTTGTTAAAGACATCTGACTTCCTCTTAAGAACATGCATCTCCTTATTCATGTGACCAAGTCTACAGAGCCACATCTTTGCATCTACATCTGAAGTAGATAAACCAGAAGGAGAATCAGTGATACAAGTAGATAGATAAAGAGTACCTACTTTTTTACCACACACTAATTCAAGTGCATCCGCTATGAGAGTTACTGTGCATCCCTCATCACCCAACTTTTTTGAAGAAATTAGACTCCTCTTCAAGACTGGGACCTGCATGACATCCTTCAACACCCATGTGTTTCCCATCTACAATTTCAGCCACACTTCCCCTTTGCCAACAATTTGACAATGCACACCAACCCCTAAATAAATCTTTCCAAAGTCTCCCTAGACATAATCATGGAAAAATACTCTATTTCAGGTTGCATGGAAAGAGGCAACAAAATCTATAATCCAATATTCTACTTTATCCAAGGAACATACAAGAGCATCCTATGCAACAATACCTGCAAAATCTGCTTCTTCATTTCCTTCATGCTGATCTTCTACCAACCAACAATCTTTCTTTACCTGCTCTTTCTTTCCATAATTCCATAATTGAGAATTCTTGCCATTGAATTCCTCCATTTTTATCTTACTTTCTTCTGCGATTGCTATACTCCCACTCAATCAAAAACCCCTGAGAGTGACATGTAATCAACAAACACTTAACACACTCTGACCACTTGTTAGTGTACCTAACCAAGCTCTGTGAACCTGCACCCTGGCTCTGATACCACTTGATAGTGGTATCACTCGCTGAACTAGCAACCCAGCTCTGATACCACTTGATAGGACTTAGGCTCACAAAGCTCTGACACCAATTGTCAGGATTAAGAGCACAATTGATTACCTTTGTATAAGCAACTAAACACATAATTTAAACCAAAATAATAAGTAACTAGAAATCAGAAATAGCACAGAATATGAGAGACAATACACAATTATATTCAACTCATCCAGAAGGAAATACAATGAAGAGATCACACTCTTCCCACACCTCTTGGGTGTACCAGTAATCTTCCCTCAAGAGTTCTCTCTCTCAATTACAAACACAATCAACTCAATAATCGAGTTGGTGTTTTAACCAGTCAGTGATAATACTGCCAGTAACACTGAGTACACACACATACTCCAAGTCTGAGTACACCACGTACTCCAAGTAGATCTCACATGATCTTGCACACCTGTAGATCAACCTGGTTTTGCACACCTGAAAACCTAGATCTTACTTACCATGTAGATCTCACTTGATCTTGCTATACTGCAGATCAACCTGGCCTTGCACACCTGCCAACCTAGATCTTACACACCCAGAAACACCCTTGTCCTTGCCTCACCAAGTCCTTATGATTCTCCCTTGGATAGAACCCTTCTAATTTTACAGAACCCTTGTGATTCTACAAATTACAATACAGCCCCATGAGTCTATTATATAGATCCCATACAAACAATAATTAGACATTTCAATTACAATAATTAGAAACACAGCTCCAAGACTAAAATTAGTCTTTACATGCAAAAAACTGGTTCGTTAAACAAATTGTTCATGTAACTAACAGTTCTAGAACCACACAAGCGACTGACGTCAGTCGCTGTCTGTCTGGAGATGATCGACGTCGATCGATCCATGACCGATGTCGGTAGCTTCCTGTCCACCTATGACCAATGTCGGTTGGCCTGACCGACGTCGATTACTGTGACACTCAGCAACCTCCTCCATGTTTGCATCAGTGAATCTTTTAGCTCCACAACCTAACATAGGAAATGAATCTCCTGCCTTTTTTATAAGGACCATGCTAAGCATCTACATGTATAAAAAAGTAAAACTATGTGCAACCTTTTTTTATTAATAAAAATCATCTTATAAAAAATGTCTAAGAAAAAACAATATTTGAGTGTCTTTCTACACATATCTAGACCATTGAAATTTCAACTATGCTAAAGCATTGAATAAGTGATGAATATTTTTGTGTCGAGAGGATTGAATTTTTTCATAAGGTTCATTATCAAGAAAATAAAAATCATGATCAAACTGCATAGGAAATAATAAGAAATATATAATGTTTGACTATGTATTTCTAAATAGATGTACTATTTTGGGAAATAGTAAAATTAACCAAATTGGAAAACAATCATTGAATGTATGTATAGAAACATGTACTAAAACACTCAGATTCTAATTTTAGCTACATCTTTGAAAACAAAATGAAGGTTTTTCATGTTAGTGTGCTTCAATTATTCATGAAGATCACCAACATGCATATGAACATCATGTTAGAACTGTGAAGGAAACAAGAAGTAGAAACACATAATGTTCAGGCTCCAAAGGATAATGCCAAGTTATTTATTCATTTTAAAGCATAGCAACATGAAATGCTTGGATTTAAACAAACAAGATCAAGTCTAATCAAAACATGAGATGGTGAAATTGTTATTGCAAGGAAGCAAAGAAGATAACAAATCTCAAGATCCATTATCAAAATTCTTAAATTTGTATTTACATTTACAATGTCCTGGAGGTTTACAGGTAAAAATTGGAGCTTAGGCATCCTAAAATGAGTAGATTCTATTTTTGAAAATCAATCAAGACAATGTATTAGGAATCAATTTGGTGAAACATAAAATAGAATGACTTAGATAAAATCATACAAAAAAAGAGACACTTTTCATTTACAAGAACATTTAGCAAATCAAAGTAGGATAACAATCAATGAACCTATTTTACCAGTTCTAGCAAGAAATGCCTGCTTGATATAAGAAGGACAGATAACAAAGGCAAAAAAATGAAGTGGATAGCAATGGAGAAAAATACTTAATATACATGTTCCTTTCCATTTGTATGTGTATATATATCCTTCAAACAAATATTGGATTTAGAATTAAACTATTTCTAAGTCAAAGTATTGAGATGGATATAATTAGAAAATAATGGATGTATTAATATAAATATTTAAAACATAACACTCTTTTAGAGACCAGGATATGAAAATCGGTTGGAATCTCATTCTTAAAATGATGCCAACTTTTTGGAGGAAATATTTTACTTTCATCTTTGTAAGCTTGACATGAAAAAATAATACATTTTGATTAAATTCAATGATTTAAACTTGTAGTAACAATTAAAATTTAAAAAAGCAATGGGGAAAAAAGTAAATAATCATAGTATATTGTACAAACTCTATGCATGAGTAATTAACATTTACTTACCAAGCACTACACTGCACATACATGCTAGGGACTTTGGAAACTAAGCTTTGTTGTTGTACAACATTCATATTTGACTAAAAATAATTGAAATTGTTATCATAACAGTTTTTTTGGCTATCAATTGTACCAATTGTAAATGTTCAATAATTATTAAACATAATTATAGTTTTGAACTATGGATATAAATATGAAATAAGTTTATAGTAATACCCAAAATACTATAGCTATTAAGGATAAATACATTGAGCTTTAGCAATGTCAAAAAGTTGTTATGTCATTTTTCCAAAATATTTTCATAACTTGAAGCCATAAAAAAAACTATAAATTATTATAATTTGTATTACAACATTCTTTTTGTTATCCTAAAAACATTATTGTATCTTTATTAAAATATTGGATACTATTTTGATATCATATGCTTGCAAATAAATTCAAATTATCAACTACAATTATATAGAAATAAAGATTAAAGATATTTTTTGATATGTTTGTAGATTCATAGAGTCATCATGATAGAAAAGGTTTTTGTAACATGTCAATATTTATTAGTCTAGTATTTGTATCTATGAACGATTCAAGTTGCAAATGCCTAATAGTTACTAAGAAAAATTAAAGTTTTGATCTATGGATATAAATGTGGAATAAATCTATAGTAATGACTTAGATACTATAACCACTTAAAAAAATTATGATGAGTATTAGCAATGTCAAAAACATTGTTGTGCTATTTTCTAAAATCTTGTAGTATCTTGAAGTAAAAAAAAATAAGAGATATATTAGCAGAGCCAAGAAATAGTTATTTGAACTTTAAAAAAATGTATGCAGGGCTAGATTTTAAGCAACTTGTTGATTAGGAATCTTGATTTATTCTTGTTTAACATCAGAGATAGTATTATCTATTGTGATTATGAATGTGTTGTTTACTTTGAATTTTTGCAACAAAAAGATAGTTGTTAAAATGTCTTGCTAATATTTTTCAAATGATTTGTTGTTCATTCTAGGAGAAAATGGTGGAGCAAAGGTTTATGCAATATACATTCAAATTTTCCATATTTTTTATGGATATTGCATGTCAATGCATGAACATATAAATGGCCTGAGTTTGTTGGGCATCTTGGATAATGTAGAGATTTTATCACCTTAAATATTTTTTGCTTTTAGCATTCCTATGACTTGTACATCTTAGTGTCAGCGGATGAATTTTTTAACATAATCAAGGAATTAAAAAACATGATTTTAGTTTGTTTTTAGTTTAAAAAATAAAGAATAATGAATATTTGTCTCAATGTTTACTATTGTAAGTATTTTTAAATAGTTTTTTATACATTCATCATCCAATAATTTGAAAAATGAGGCAAAATTTGGTCAAACAGTTAAAGAACCTTTTGGCCCTTTATGTATGACATTTTTCTAAATATAGATTGACATTTTTTTTAGACATTAGTTGATTTTGTATTGCATGTCAAACTTGTTGATTTTTTTCTCTAAGTTGAATCTAAAAACAAATATTTGCAATTAGTTTGTAAACAAGCAAAAGAACAATAGAAGGAAAAGCAATATGTAATTAAATATAAACTTACAATTGCAGTGTTGCATTTTGTTTCTTCATCCTTAACATGTAGGTTAAACTACATGTTGATTTACTAGTAGCTTGTAATCAAAGGTCCAAATGAGCCTATTAAGTATGAATCATCTGAGTCCATAATATCAATAATTGTACTATCAGGTGTAAGTTTGTGGTTTTTGAAAATTGTAGGTATGTTTTGTATGATTGAATTTACAGTAAGCATAATGCAAAATTCAACATATCCTCTTTCATATTTTGTTTTTTATTTTATTAAGAAGTTTGAAATACAAATACTTTTGCCTAAAACTATGTATGTTTCAAATTTTTGAATTAATTTGTTGTTGGTATTGATTGTTATTATCATTTTTCCATGAATGATGACCAAATCAACATACAATATCTCTACCTTAATTAGTGAAGCAATAGTTGTGGTGTGATAAGGGCCATAACTTATATCCCCTTAAAACTAGTGATAACTTTTCTAGCATAAATGTCCAATATTGTGTATAAATAAGTTAGTTATGTCCTTATGCTGAAAGAAAAGAAAAATTGTTTTTTTAGCAGTGTGGTAAGAAGACTACAAGCAATAAAATTAACATTTTTTTTTTCAAAAACCTATATTTTGTAAGTAATATGGGAAGGTTTTGATTTTAGAGTACCCATTTTTATAATTGTTATTGAGGAGGATTCATTTGATTAGTGTCAAATAGGTTCATTCCTTCTTATTGAATAGCTTTTCCATGTTTTTGAATCCATGTTTTTTGTTTGGTTGTTGGAATAACATGTTTTTTTAGTTTATTTCATAGATAAATGTAATAAACATAAACTTTTAAATTTATATACAAGAAATAGGATATGAATAGAAGCAGGCACAATGTTCAAACACTAAACTAGTGAAATACGCAAGAGCATGGTTTTTGTTTAAATTCTAGTGTTTAAGTATTATTATCTATAACTAGACAAATGGCATCATGATTAATCCAATGCATATCTATTGTCAAGAGTTGATTGTGATCTTTTAATTTTTCAACCAAAAATGGTCTATGATTCTATTTGCATGTCGGTTATGTTTACATGGTAATAAATGCATATAAGAAGATGACATATGATTTTCTAGTAGCATTACTGATTTGTTTGAGATAAACATGTCAATGTTAAAGTCTCCTAATATGTAGATTGATTTGGATGTTTATGCATTTAAAAGTGTCTTCTCAATAACATTTATGATATCTAATATAGAATAAGATGGGGATGCATAGATATTAGAAAATGTAAATTCATGCTCATGTATTATAGCTTTTATTATCAATGCCTCTACTTTGTTTGCAATGTACTACATTTAATTTGAGGTGATAACATGTCTTTGTAATATCATGATACCATGAATGTTATGGACTAAGTTACAAGCCCTGAAGTTTGGGATATGGTTAAAGAAATTGTTAGATGCAATGTGTGTTTCTTGAAAGCATAGTATGTCACATTTCATTAAGTCGTGGTCATCGATAATGTCTTATAGATGGGTTTGAAGACTATGAGTGTTTAATAAACATATAATAATGGATGAAAAGGAAATATTTAATCTAATTTTATGATGTAATACTATTTTGAGCTTGACTATAATAATGACATTTTAACAAAAATTGTTTGTTAAACTCTAAAGTTTTTATTAGTCAGTGAGCTAATAAAATTTAATGAATCTATGCTCTTTACACAAGAAAGGGTTGTATATGTCAAGCCATGTCTAGTTACACCAAGTGGCTTGAATGCAACGCCTTCTATGGTGATACTGTGGGATCTATGTATTATACATGCACAAGCTAATTGTATTAGAAATTGATTTCATATTGTTAATTTTTTCTTGTAGATATGCTTTTAAACAAGCCCTGAAATTTAGAAAATAGGAGTCCAATTTGATGCAATATGAATTTTATACAAATGAATATGTTTTTCTCTTTGAAAATGTCCAATATTATTATCATTAAATTCCACCCAAATAATGTTTATGTCATGTTCTTTGGTGTATAGTTTGAATATATCATCCAAACCATTGACGATACCATCTTGCATATCATAATTTTCAAAAAAAACTCAACCAACATATTGAGTTTTAAAATTATTTTTGTTGGTATGCATATTGAATTAATATATCCTTGACTTTAATAATTATGTATCATCTTCTTTGTCTATGACATGAATAAAAATTTATTTATGCAAAACAAGTGTCAACATTGTTGTTATTGTGTGCTTTGACATTATCTTTCAAGTTAAAAAGATATTGGAATAATGGATCATTTGGTGCTAGACACAAACATGTATTATTAAGATATGTTATATCATTATTTACATGTGATCATGTGTGTGTTCCATTGATTATTGACATCAATTTGTAATCCTTTTGGTGCATAGTTTGATGATACAATAAGTAATATTCTACATTTTCTTTCCAAAATAAGTATGGGATTAGTTCATTGTTCATTTTTAGATGTTCAAAGACTAGACAATCATTTATAGGATTGACTTGATAGAAGTCTCCATAGATGTTCATGTCAACATTGCCAAAGTACATAGTGAGTAATCACATTATGTTACACAATCACTTGTCAATTTAGTATAACATTCTTGCTCTTACAAGTGAGATTTCATCAATAAGCACTATGCATAGTTGATTATAACATTTGGATAATATATCAAGACATTCATTATTCAATGGAATAAGTTTTAAGTTGTTAAAGGGACATAAAATGTAGAATGTAATATTACTCCACTTTATTTGTATGAAACTTTGCCTATTTATACAAGTATGAGACATTTTGGCTTGGATGGATCATTATCAATAAACCAAGAATAAATACAAACCAACATCTCATATATAGTTTTTATTGTAAAAGTCTTGCCAATGACTATGCCTCATGTCAAAAATAAATACAATGGTTTGTTTTTTTTATACATTTTTTAAAAACAAAGTATTTGACAATGGCTTGTTACTCTCCATTTATCATACGTCTATGTTTATAGTATTCGAGATTGTTAGAAATGAATAGGTGAAGTCCAATTTCAAATGGTTTTGAATTTTGTTTTCCTAATACAAAGTTCATCAATAGAAGTCCATTTATTGATCATATTATTATTACATAGTTTTAGTTTTAGTGGAATGAATTCTTGTATCAGATGATTTTGCATTGTCAAGTTCAAGTTGACAAGCAACATGCTCCATGTCTCCCCAAGTAGGATTTGTTTCGTAATTGAACTTGGATTCATTTTGTTTTATGGTATTGATTTACAAATTCCATGCTTGTTTCCATATTTGATGACCTTATTTTAAGCTATTCTCATTCTTTTGAAATGGAACGTATAACAATAAACATTCACTGAAATAGTTTTCAATGTCAAGATGTTTGTTGTAATTAATAAAGTGTAGAACATGTGTTTTGTGCTTTTCAATGATTTTTCATTTTTTGGATACTAGAAAGCAAATTTAGCTAAACAAACAGGTCAATGGTGACAATATGTCCAATGTAATAGTCTAAAATGGATTGACATATCACATTTTTAGATTCATATGGTTCATGTCTTAGAGGAATTGAAGGTTTTAATATAAATGTTTGTTCATCAAAGCAAGATGTATTTATAAAAGTACGTGTTCTTGAGCAATGATTTAATGGCAACGATAGAACCAAATGAACAACTTATTGTGCATATATTTGCTAATATTTTAGCATTACATTTTCAATTTGATGTAACATTTGGATGGCATCTATGTTTATTATTACATGTTGTTTTCTTTTTTTTTTAAAGAATGTATAATTTTTAATTTCTCTTTGTCATATATGAGTTGTAGTATGATGCCTAAGCATATGCATTTATAAGAAATTATGCATCTATATTAGCTTGCCATAAATATGACATGTCTCTTATGAAACTATTGCTCCATACTTGTGATGGCATATCTACAAGAAAAATGGTGGGTTATTTAATTGTATTTTGCATTGTTGTTATGTACTAAGACTCATTCATGTTTAGGTCTTGTAAAAAAATGTTAAAGTCACCAAGAGCATTATATCATTTTTTTATTAGAAGTAGGTAAATTTGTTTTGATGCTATAATCACAAGTTCATTTTTATCTTCACATGGTTTAAGTATTATTGTTTGTTTCATTGGTAGTTTCAAAAATTTGTATCTACAATTTGTTTTTGTTTTTTACAACTACTGGTATGATGGTGTATATACAACTTAGCTATGTCATGTTCTATAATATCGATATCACAAGTTATGTATTTGTATATAAAATATATAATTGGTGAATTATTGTTCTTTCCATATATCAGTGCATTTTTTATTCATCCTAGCCAATGATCATGAGAAATTCTTCTATGCTAGAATTTTCTTATGCAAAAATAATATGTGATTTTTCCTAGTAATGGTTTGTCATTGCATAGAATTTGTTTTGATGCATTGATACAGCGTCTGTAATAGCATGTACATGTGACTGGATCCATTTTTACAATAAAAAAGTGTCATTTGATTTATTGAATTGATTGAGTTCCAAATTCTATTTTTTATTGTATTTTATATACAATTATTTTTATCCATTTGTCAATGGTTTCTAATGATGTTCAACACCTATAAAAGTTAATAAGAATGTTGGTATCCATAGTTGATGTATTATGGAAAAAACATTTATTTTTAGACATTGCATGTAATTAGGGGAGATACATAAAATTTTGAAATGTATGTATCCAATTTCTGATTTAATCAACTTTTATAAGTTTGATTTGTATTTGACATCCTTCACCAATAACTTTCTTCCCTTTATCTTGATTTTTATAATTCATATCCACATAGTCTTTCCAAATTGAACTATGATTATTTTCATTGCTTTGAAAAATAAATTGGTAAGATGATATGAAAATCAATGGTTAGCATGTAAAATCTCCCATTACGTTATTGTTTTATATGTGAATCTTGACAAAACATATTTTTCATGAGGATTGCTGAAGAACAGTGTTGTAAAAGTCATTTCTTATGAATATTTGTCTTTAAAAATTCCAAGTGGAGGATTTTATTCAATTGGTGTTATTGCAACTACCTTGTCTTCCAATTCAGCAATGCATGTTGAGTCTATAAAACCATGTACCAGACTATCATTAGAAAAGGTTTCATCTATGTTAGAAGATGTACTTGATGCACTGGAATTGTTAATTTCAAAGTTAGTAAAGATACTTTTCTCATGTGCAGTATCTATAACATCAGTGGATATGAATGGTTTCTAATCAAAATAATTTGCATATTATAGTCAATGTACAATTTTATTATACATAGTTCTTGCAATGCTTCCATAATAAGTTTGGGAAAAATTATTCCTTGATGATATGCATTTATGTATTCTAATCATCTTTTTAGAGCTATAGTAATTATTATATTTTCATTGGTGGATCTAGGTAATGTTTTATGAATCTTATCAACTTTTGATGGAACATTGATAATTGGACCTTTTAGTCCAATCTGTAATTTGTTTTAGCCTAGGTCTCTTATCTGAGCAAATGCAATTATTAATGTAATAAGTCTTTCTTCAAGGTCTAATAGTATTAGTACAAATTTTAAGCGCTTGTTTAGTCTAATATTAGTAGGTGTTGCAATTCTAGGAAGCATTCTATTTTTCAATGATTAATTATAATTTTTACATATTTTTTTTATATGACTTTATTATTTGCCATTAATTGTTGACATGTGTATTTATTAGATAGATTAAATAGTTGAATTTTATGTTTAGAATGTAATCATTTAAAAATGGCACAAACATGTGTGGGGGTGTTAGCATTTTTTTTGTTAAAAGTTTTGATTGTCATTTTGGTAGGGTTATTGATAGTTTTTATGTTTGTAGTTTTTGTGCATGAAATTTTTAATGTGCAAAGCAAATATTGCTTGTTTTTTTGTGGTGTATCTATGTAATCAGAAGCAAAAATATGTATTTGAGTGTGTTCTTTCAATATTTATGGCTCATAATGGACATGTTCTATATATGTATCAAAAAACATTATATTGTATATGGGGTGTGGTTGAGTACAATTATTATAGATTTTAAAAATATGTTGACTTGTCGATGACCATATGTGAATTTTTACTTTTAATAATTATGAAATCCATTGGATAGCAAAATCAATACCTTATATTCCACCTTCATCATATATCAAACCCATATTAATAATGTATGCTTGCTAATTTACAATAGTTGTTATGTTTTTGATAGCATTGTCTGTTAGGTTTGCCTCCACACAAGCATATGTTTTTACATCTATAGAAACAAAGGCATTACAAAAAGATTGTGTTGAATAGGGTCACAAAGATTGTATGTCGAAATTTTTTGTTAAATGGCAAATAGAATTAAATATGATATCACCACAACAAGATGTGTTTTCTAGCTTTATTGACAATCTACATAATTGCATCTTTGCAACATTTATTTCCCAATAAAGAGAAACCATAGCATAAGCTCTCAATAAAGGTGTTTGTTCTAAAAGACCTTGATAATTATTTAAATTCTTATAATACAATTGTTCATAATGTCCATACACTAGGTTTTGATCATAGAAAAGAATGTAATATGGAGGCGAATATACATTCTCATTAAATTGAAAATATTTGTGTTATCTTACTAAAGACCAAACATAAATGGGGATGTTTAGCCATTTAGAAAGCCAATTTATACATAAATTGTCATCCCATAGGCCATGTTCACCATTTTTGTGCATGAAGTTGTAGAAATTTTCATTTGGTAAAAGTATGTTTTAGAATCATATATTTGATGTAGTTTGTATAGTTCTTTAGGATAAAATTCTAGTTTAAAAGATTTCAGTGCATCAAGGTTATTCTTCTCTAAACAATTTAGGAAATGTTCTAGAATTCTAACAGACAATTCTATTTATGTGTACCAAAATTTCAGTAAGACTTAAAATGCATCAAATAAACAATCACCTACATTGTATTTAAAAAATCAATTTCTAAATAAGTTCTCTATTTCTAAAACAACATCTATGCCATGACAGCTAGTTTGGATCAGTGGCTTGTATTTCTCTACAGAAATGAATTGTTGGTTACTATGCATACACATTTTTTCTTGATTTATATTTGTGTAGTCAGTTTTACAATGGTGAGTAGGTTAGTTTTGAAACACTGCTAAAAATGATTGCCTTGATATATCTTTTTTTAAAATTTCAAAATGTTATTGTGTGCTGATATTCGGCATGATCAAAAGTTGTTTTCAATTCAAGGCTCTAAAAATTTACATGTGGGTATCTAAAGTCTATAAGATAAGTTGAATAACTTTTTAAAACAAGATATTAATAACATTAAGAAATATCAAGAGCAACAATCATATTCACTTTCTTGTCACTACATTGCAAGTTTCTAAATGTCTAACCTGTAGAATGAAAGTTCAGGGGTCAGATACAAGAACTGATAATTATAGAGGCATTTGAAAATGTTTCTAAAGGATAATTTGGACAGCAGAAAAAAATGCATGGATCAGATGTGGAAAATAATAAATACAGAAGACCAAAAAAAAAAAATCTCGTGTCTATTTAAACTTTTTCAATAGATAATTTATAAGTTTTTTAAACTAATAATAGTTATCCATTGTACATTGACCAGGATAAAATTTTGTGTGTTATTTTTTCCTTTACATGGATAGAGTCAATTAAGCCCAAATATCTATTCATATCCAGATTGCTTTTGATCATGTTAACCTTTTTTCATATGAAGTTTACAAAAAAAATTTCACTGATATTGTATAATAATATTATTTTCTATGCATTAACTGGTTGAAAAAAATTATATGTTATTATTATGTTGATGTGAAGCAAAGCAATCAAGACAAATAAAAAATTAAAAAGTGACGTGTGTATGCATGAAGTCATGAAAAGTCATTTACTTATTAATTTTGTATCGTTGTGAATTAGAGTCAGCATTGCAACATAATGTCATGGAAGGACAAATGTTGTTATATATATATATATATGCGCACTAAGGCAGGGGTCCCATGGAGGGGGCTGCTGCTCTTATTTTTAATGAGCCGGTGGTTTCATGAAAAATGAAATGTATGGTATAAGGAAATTTTAGAATCTTTTCAAAAAAGTGAGGAGTTGACTATTTTTTAGGGAGGAAGTTTGAGGGGGTGAAAAAAAGAGGACGGTAGTTCTCCATATATACTTCTATTTTATAGGAAGATATTCTACGAATTGTAAATATATGAGTATACAAAATTTATGTAAACTTTAATTATAAATAAAAATATAATAATTTTAAATATTATCTCTTATATTATAGTAGCATACATAAAACTGCTTTTACTATATATGCTCTTAAATTCCATCTACACTACCCCTTACGAACATTTAGGAGCCCCCCTCCCATAAGACCACTTCCTAAGTATTTTACACTATTTATTTGGTATTTAGGTGCTGGCCAAAATCATTAAAGTCTCCTACGCAAATTTAGGAACCCTCCTCCCATGAGACCACTTCCTAAATATTTTACACTATTTATTTGGTATTTGAATGCTGACCACTATCATTAAAGTCACTATCAATGCATATATTCGATTTCTTTTTTTCAGGCAAGATGACATACAGCCATTTTATGTGGAAACTAGCCTTAAGTATTTTATATTTTTTCATATATAACACAGGCTATTACCTAGATGAGTAATCTATTATGTATGCTTGCCCTGGGTTTTTAAAATTATTATCAATTAATTGTACATTTTGTTTTTGAGATTAAATATTTGTAATTATTTATTAATCAATCTGTTTTGACTATCTATTTTTAGATTTAAAGCCCATATAACATATGAGCACTAGCCTTTGAGTCTTCAAAATAAAGTACGAAGATATTATTTTGAATACCATCTCTTAGATTTAAGATTACAAGTCAACAAGGCATCAAGTCATTATTTATGGATACTGATTTAAGGCCTGTAGATTTCTATAAAAAAATCAGACCGGGTCAACTCTGCCTTGGAACCGAAATGTGTTCAAACACCAAAGCTTGTTGGCTCTGTGTGAAACAAAATCCGAGTTGTTTTCTTTTCTGCTATTACTTTAGTTTCTAGTTTCTAAATAGTTGAGAATCCTGATGATATCTTTTTTAAAAACATGCAGGATGCAATAAATCGGTCCAAATAGGACAAGGGTTTTATTAGTGATTTCTCAGCTAGTGGAATCATATGTCATAGAGAGATCATAGACCCTTTTTAACAGAATTAAATACCCATATTAAAGACTAGAAAAGATTAAAAAACCCTGTAACAAAGAATGAATCTGAAGCTTTTATCATCTAACAAATTTTTGAATGTAACATTGTGCCTGTACAAGACATACCCACGAGCAATCTCTTAGAACATCACCTGATTTGTCTAGCTGCTAAATCTGTGCAAAATTCAAATCAAAATAGAGTGAAATTTATTAACATCATGGAGTGCAAAATGAAAATCGTGGTCAAGATTTATTCGGTTTATCAACAAATAGAACGATAACCCTTCATTGGCTTTTTCTTTTAAATAGTAAGCTCAGTCAGAACAACCACCAAAATATTAATTTCACTTTGGAATTACATACAGCACAAAATTACAAAAACTAGGCTAAAAACCAAATTGGCTAAAATCCCATACATCAAACTAGACTAATATTTAAAACAGTCAAAATTATTCGTAGATACAAAATGTTAATGCTGGAGAAAATACGGCAAATCAGACACCTTAAAAAAATAAACTAAAAAAAATCAAAATGAATAAAAAAATTGGTCTCACTAGTAAAAATCGTGAAATCCCGAAAAAAAATCAGACAAAGATTAGGTAAATATGAAGCCTTAAATCTATTTAAACTCAAGAAGGGGAAGTTCTCCATAATAAATGCATGAAAAACCCCAAAATAATATTCAATCTCCAACTTAAAATTTTTTGTAAAGAGCATAAAAATTATGAAATATTCATTATTTCTATGAAAAATGTCAACAAAATTGAAGCAATATGAAAATTATCAAAATTTCAAGTACGATTTACCCTTAACAATGTGATTATATCTGAAATTGAAGCAACAATGCCAAGTTTGCATCTAACGATGGCTAATATGATGACAAGTTCCCGACGTGAAATAACTCCCGTAGATGCTACTTGAAAACACAAATAAATTGCCATTAATCTCACAGGTGACAACATAGCATCCGGATTTAAAGATCATTATTGACTGCAATCAGATTCAAGCCATAACATTAAAGCGAAGTGATCTAATATGGACATGAACATCTGAGTTTTTTTAATTTTTTATTGGTTTTCAATTATATATAAAGTTTTAAACCAATCGATATACAAAAAAATAATATTTTATATATTATAGATTTAAAAATTTGAAATTTAATTATGAAAAAAATTACACTTTTCAAAACACATAAAACAATAAAATTTGATTGATGTAAAAAGCTTAATTTAATCACAAGTTTAGTATACTCTTAAAAACTAATAACAATCTTTTAAGAGAAGGAAAACCCTGTGGCCTTGGAACAACAATCCTAATATACTAAAAAAAAAATCAAATATTAAAAAGGAAATTATATTTTAAGATATCTTCCAAATTAAGAATATATTTTCTTGAACAAACTGCCATCTCCTATTTAATGAATTTTTATGACAAAATATATAAATTTGAATCCATGGCCCATAAATTTCTCAAGATATATAAATCACATGTATAGAACAACAATTCCTTCACAGAATTGGAATCCATGTGTAACAAGGATACATGGATTATAATTAGATGTAACATGAATAATCCTTTCATGTTTAATTAGGTTAAAGAATACATGTAAAATACAATAATAATGTTAAGTTTAAGGTGAATTTGGGTGAATTTTGAGTCTCATGAATTTATTATTTTAGAGTATACAATTTATTTGAGGCATAATTAATTTTAATTTTGTAAGTCATTGAACCAATCATTCAATTGGTTCATTCACATGTGCACTTTAAGTCAATTTGAGTCACATTAGCCTATAAATTAGGAGTATACAATTGATTTTGGGCTCAATTGGCCCTAATTTCATAACTGATTAAACTAATCACTTGATTTGTTCAATCACATATGTATTTTGAGATAAGTTGAGCCTCGTGAACCTAATTGGTGTATACGATGTGATTTTGGGCTCAGTTGGCCACAATTTTGTCATTAATTGATAAAATCTATTGATTGGTCAATAAAAATCACGGACATGTTAGTGTGATTATATTAGAATAGATGTTATCATTATTTACTACTCTAGTTATTAATTATGTACACACTAGGAAATGGTTAACATCCACTTTGGTAGGGTGAGTTAGTTATCATAATTAAGTTTGGATAATAAAGTCTCATGTAGTATATTGTGGTAATTAGTCACGTCATTCATGCACATACTCATGCACAAATTATGGTGTGCAACTCCATTTTTATTTTGCACCCTATTATCTTGTGTACTATGTCTTATAGTTGAGCTATATATTAGTAGGTTGTGCATTGAATGTTGATCTTCTGGTATGCTATATAGAATTATCTTCTATGTCATTGAGAGTTCCAGACATAATTGTGGTTGTGTGCATTCATTTTGGCCTTGAAAGTTATGTGGATTTTTTTGTTTTGATGTCCTGCTTGTGGTATGCATTGAGATGATTCTCTATTTATATTGTTATGTGGTGGTTAGGCATTTGAGGAGATATCCCTAATTATATTCGAGACATACATAGGTTTATTTCATTAGCATGATTAGCATGTTGTTGACAACCTTTTAGCATTCATATATATTTCTAGACCTTCATTGATGTTGATTATGGTTATGTATTGCATCTGACATGATTTTGACTACATTTCATATTGTATTCTCAAACTCCAATTTGTATTTCCTCCTTTATTATCACATGGTTATTTTACTTCTCATGTTGGATATATTTGAGATTATATTATGTTTTCATTTGTTGTATATTGACTTGTGAACATGATTATTATACTTCTCTTGCTAATATCCCATGATAAAAATTGTTTTATTATATTTCCATGTCATGTGAATTATGGACACGATTATTAATAGTGACTTTGTTTAGCTTTGTATGGTTATATATATATTTTTATGGGTTCTATATTATTGTGTGATTAATAGATTTATAGTGTTTTCTTATTGCTCTATGTACTACTGACATGATTGGATGACTCGTGTATTTACATGATTAAACATTCACATATTTTATGTGATTAGATACCATATTTCTAATCATGTATGCATATTTTGGTTTTTTATGTATCATGGAAGATATGATCAGGAGTTAGATATGCAATTAATATTGTGCATATGGGTACAAGTGGATATGTGTTTTGTGGTTTATGTGACTGTGATAAGATTCATAAAATTATGTGACTACAACATGAGATATGATATTGTATTATTTTTATTTATTCATTGCATGAATATTTTGATAGGTGCAATGAGTGTGTAGATGAAAAATGCAATGAATGTGTAAGTGACAAGTGTCAAAGGTATAAATAAAGATAATATATTGAGCACTGACCAAATAACACATCTATCTTGGACATGGCATATGGACCTTATACCTAGTCTGATTGTTATTATCTGATCTATGCATGTTTAAACCACATCGTGCTTCAAGAAACATTTCTCATTAACTTCTTGGGTCTTTCAAATTTGTACCTTATAGCACCTTGATAAAAAAAATCCATAACATTGAATAGCTATATGTAAAATAACATTTATGAACTCTTACCATGAGTTAGATTTTCAAATTTGTTAAGAGAGTCAAAATCATAAAATCCTAAAATTATTTCCTTGTACTTTCATTGTCTGAAAATTGGGTTCCTTGGATATGTGAACCATTGAGATAATTTAGAAAGCTCTCATACCCATGAGTGATCTCCTTATTGTTCTTATAGGGAGAAGTGGAGTTGAAATCCTAGAGTGGACACATATTCCTCTTTGATAGGCTAAAAAAAAAGAAGCAACCTTCTCCCCCTTTTGTATAAATTCTGTAAACCTTTTCTCATTCTTCTAACTACAAAATAATATGGGGAGATTCACATAACAAAGTTGTATAAAGAAAAAATAAATTATAATTGGAGAAGAAGGAGATCTTAAACTGCAAAAGTTAAAGGGAAATGGATTTCTTGCATGAGAATTCAGGGATGCAAAAAAAAAATTGGAATCAACAAGTAAACCTATTTCACATATGAGTATCCTACTCAATATATGTATTTATAGATTTCTTAAAAAATCTAGAGATTACAAGTGATGTAGATGTTCTCTTGCTTATCATATGGGTTTCTGACTTAACAGATGGATTTCCTTCTTTCATAGCAATGATAGAGATTATAAGTGTTGTTGACATCTTCTTGCTTAGTATATCGGTATCTTAGTTAACAAATGGGTATCCTAATTTTCAAAAATTATATATAAATATTCCTCCAAGCATATGGATATCCTACTTAGGATATATGTATATGTATACCTCTAATCTAATGGGTATCTTACTTAGTAGGCATGGCTTGGTATATATTTTTCTTTTGTTAGGTTGTGGAGCTAAAAGCTTCACCAAGATGCAAACAGGAGAAGTTATGTAGGTTGCAGACGAGTTGCGGAGTGTCACAGACATCGGCGTCGGTCAGGACAACCGAGGACGGTAGGAAGGAGACAGAAGGCAACTGACGTCGGTCATGGATCGGCCGGCGTCGGCATCCCCAGGCAGTCAGGGACCGGCGTCGGTCACCTGTGGTTCGAGCTGCGAGTATATTACGGGCAGTTGGTTGACGAACCATGTGTTTGCATGTTTAGAGTTATCTTTAGACTGAGAGATGTGGATTTAATTATTGTATTATTGTCTAATTATTGTTTGGATGAGATCTATATATGGACTCATGATTGTATTGTAAAAGTGTGCTAGAAAGCCATAAAGCTTTTAGAGAGAGCTAGTGTAGCTCCTCCTAGTTCCAAAGGGGTGCTGAGTGTGTATGATCAGGGAGAGTTGCAAGGTCTGCAAGGTCAAGGAGCTGATCCACTGGAGTACTGGTTGAAGAATCATAAGGACTTGGTGAGGCAAGGACAAGGGTTCTTCAGGGGTGTAGAGAGATCTACATGGTGAGTAAGGTCTAGTGATTTGCAGGTAGCAGCAGAGAGCAGGGGATCTACTTGGAGTACAGTTGTGTACTTGGTGAACTAGCAGCGTGTTACTGACTGGTTGGATAGGTGAACATCAATTTTATATTGGAGTTGATTGTTGGGACCGAGAGAGAGAGGGAAGAAGGTCTTGAGGTGTGGCAAACCTTTGAGGTGGAGGAAGAAGTGGCATCTTCCTTATTGTATATTCTTCTGAGTGATTATTAATACAATTGTGTATTGTCTCTCAATTCCTGTGTTGTTTCATATTTCTAGTTACTTATTGATTCTGGTATAATTCCGTGTTTAGTTGCTAATACAAGAAGTAATCATATGTGCTCTAATTGAGGAGCAAGATCCTGACTCAGTAGGGATCGGAGCATGTTTATTGTTCTAGGTTCCCTGACACGTGGTATCAGAGCTTTTGGTTGGGTTACTAACAGGTGGTTTCAGATCTGGTAGTGTTTGTTGATTACAGGTTACTCACAGGGGTTTTTGATTGAGTGGGAGTATAGCAATGGTAGAAAGAAGTAAGCTACGAATGGAGAAACTAAATAGCACAAATGGTCTGATTGATGGAAAGAAAGAGCAGGTAAAAGGATATTGTTGGTTGGCAGGAGATCAGCATGAAGGAACTGAAGACGCAGATGTTGCAGGTGTTGTTGCACAAGATGCTTTGGGAGGTTTCTTGGATGAAGTTGAATCTTGGATAACAGATTATGTTGCCTCTTTCCATGCAGCCCCAGGGAGAGGAGCTGGTGAGCCTTGTCAAAGAATTGGCAAAGGGGAAGTGAAGTTGAAATTGTAGATGGATGACACACAGTGGTTGAAGGAAGTCATGCAGGTACCAGTCTTGGAGATGAGTCTAATTTCTTCAAGAAATTTGGGTGATGGGAGATGTATTGTAACTCTCACAGCGGATATACTTGAATTAGATGGTGGTAAGAAAGTAGGTATCCTTTATCTATCTACTTATATTACTGATTTACCTTCTGGTGTAGAGATGTGGCTTCATAGGCTTGGTTACATATGTAGAAGGAGAATGCAGGTTCTGAAGCGGAAGACAGATGTTTTTGACAAGCTAAAGAACTGGAAAGCCTTGGTGTTCATGGAGGAGATGCCGGACAGAGATCAGGTGAGGGAACTGATTTATTCTGAGCAGAGCAGGGTTGACTTGATTAGGATTTTGATGCATGGAGAGCTTGCGGGTAAAAATTTATCACTCACAGACGAACATAGGTACCGGCGTCGGTCAAACAGTAACCGACATCGGCAACAGGAAAACTGACGTCGGTCATGAGGAAACTGATGTCGAAAGAAAGGACACCGGCGTCAGCCAGGGAGACGACGTTGGCAGTTAGGGTCAGTGCAGGGAACTGAAATCAGTCGGGAGCAGACTGGGAGATGGCTGAGATCGGTCACTGGAACAGATATTGGGCGGACAGCAAGCTGTCAACAAGTCTCAAACACTCATGTGGAGGTCAGAAAGGGTAAGTGAACCTCATATTCATTGTTCACCTTCTTTATATTGCTTACTGATGGTCAAGAACCAGGAAGATGTGAAGAGGCAATGTAGGTAGAGTCCAGATACAGTGGGAGCTTGGCATGGATGAGGAGTGTGAATCCTTGGAGAAGAACCAAATAGGTATTGTTGGTAGAGTTGTCAGCTGGAAGTAAGCACTGAGAGACGGATGGATTCCCGCTTTAAAGAAGAGAGTGGATGGACACAAGAGACAGAAGGCCAAGGCATATGGTCTTGAGGAAGTTGCAGGACAGTGGTACAGGTTTGACAGGTGGATGACTAAACATGGCTTCAGTCAATGTTAGTGTAACTATTGTGATTTTGTTCTTACCAGGTGGATGATGAGTCGCGACATTATCCAGTTACTGTATGTGGATGGTTTGCTAGCAGGTTTTGTACATACAGGGATTTGCTGAGCTAAAAGGTAAGGTTAGTTCAGAGGCATGTCATGGAGAATTTGGAGCAGTGAAATTCTTTGGCATAAGAGACATGGAGATTTGGTCTCCAGTGGGAGCTGATGTGAATCAGGTGTTGGCGAGGTTCATTACACAGGATGCAGAATCAGAAAGCACACCAAGGGCTGGACAGTTCAAGCTTAGCTTGAAACAGGGTTTGAAATCACATGAGGTCTAGTGTAGGCCTGAGTTTTCCCAAATCAGTGGGGGTTGTCAGAAAGTATGGAGCCAATTCAGGGAAGGAGTACTGGAGGGCAGTTCAATGGGACTAGCAGCAGGGATTCTTGTTATGTAGGGTCAAGTTCTTCACTACATGGATGTGTAGGTTTGGATATGGTAGGTTACTTGAATGACAGGTATAGCATCACAGGTTGTGTGGTGGGTTGTCTTCAGGATTCATCTTGAAGAGGGATACAAGCTAGGAAACAGATTAGACGGGCTACAGATACAGGTACAGGTGTAGCTGTTTATCTCCAAGTGGGAGATTGTTAGGTTGTGGAGCTAAAAGCTTCACCAGGATGCAAATAGGAGAAGTTATGGAGGTTGCAGATGAGTTGCGAAGTGTCACAGACACTGGCGTCAGTCAGGACAACCGATGATGGCAGGAAGGAGACAGAAGGTGACCAACGTCGGTCATGGATCGGTCGGCATCAGCATCCCCAGGTAGTCAGGGACCGGCGTCGATCACCTGTGGTTCGAGCTGTGAGTATATTACGAGCAGTTGGTTGACGAACCATGTGTTTGCATGTTTAGAGCTATCTTTAGACTGAGAGATGCGGATTTAATTATTGTATTATTGTCTAATTATTGTTTGGATGAGATTTATATATGGACTCATGATTGTATTGTAAAAGTGTGCTAGAAAGCCATAGAGCTTTTAGAGAGAGCTAGTGTAGCTCCTCCTAGTTCTAAAGGGGTGCTGAGTGTGTATGATCAGGGAGAGTTGCAAGGTCTGCAAGGTCAAGGAGCTGATCCACCGGGGTACTGGTTGAAGAATCATAAGGACTTGGTGAGGCAAGGACAAGGGTTCTTCAGGGGTGTAGAGAGATCTACATGGTGAGTAAGGTCTAGTGATTTGCAGGTAGTAGCAGAGAGCAGGGGATCTACTTGGAGTACGATTGTGTACTTGGTGAACTGGCAGCGTGTTACTGACTGGTTGGATAGGTGAACATCAATTCTATATTGGAGTTGATTGTTGGGACCGAGAGAGAGAGGGAAGAAGGTCTTGAGGTGTGGCGAACCTTTGAGGTGGAGGAAGAAGTGGCATGTTCCTTATTGTATATTCTTCTGAGTGATTATTAATACAATTGTGTATTGTCTCTCAATTCCTGTGTTGTTTCATATTTCTAGTTACTTATTGATTCTGGTATAATTCCGTGTTTAGTTGCTAATACAAGAAGTAATCATATGTGCTCTAATTGAGGAGCAAGATCCTGACTCAGTAGGGATCGGAGCATGTTTATTGTTCTAGGTTCCCTGACATCTTCCTCATTCCTTTGTTTTCCTTCCACGACCACAATTTTATGTCAATATTTATGTGATGTCTCCTAATATATGGAAGATACTTAACCAACTGACACAATTTTATGTTTTAATCATTAAAAAAAAAAACATGTTTTGGCCTGACTGGGCCTTATGTGATTGGTTATTTGTGGATGTTACACTTTGGTATCAGAGCTTGACTTACAAGACTAGGATCTCTGAGTTATAATTTGAAGTTGACTTACTATTACACATAATTGTAACTTTGGAAATGCATTATTTACTATTTTTTAAATATTTTTTATCCATAAGATGAGTTAATATTTTTTATTTGCAATTTTCAATATTTAATTACAGCTTAGCATTTTTATGCTTAGAACCTATGATTCGAATATTGTATACTATTATGGCCTTCTTGTTTATTTATCTATTTTTCTATTGGATAATTTTTCTAGACATGTTAATAGTCAAGAAGTACTCATCTTCCTTGGAGTCCTTGGCTTGGGCCATTTATTATGATGTTTTTTTAGTAATGATATGAGTGTTAACACCTTGACTAGGCCAAGGTTCCCAAGATTGTTTCATGAGCGGTTATAATGGTGTTAACATATTTAGCTTCTTAGAATCATAACTTGGATAGCGAACACTTGACAAAAAACTCAGTCACAAAAAGTGACCTCACCATTGCTTGAGTCGTTGACTTGGTAAAATGTGTTATTAGTAGTGTGATGGCTTAGGATTGATGAACCTACCCTCCAATGGTTACCAATATTATTCTTAGAGTCCTCTTGATGATTGTTTCCTTATCCTTGCAATATTATTATTGAAGATGGAATCTCCAATCATGGGATTTGACTTAGTCTTCTATAGAAACCTAGGATTGAAGACCAAATTGATGCTCTTATAAAATAATTATGTGAGTAAATAAATGTTGATTCATTTTTCATGAGATTAAGTGGTCCAAATGATAGTTATGTAGGGATAAAAACTAAGGATATAATCTCACTTTTATATGATTTCTTGATTGGGGCCTTGTAGATTATTATATAATGTTGTCACTCAATTTTTCACCCTTGGAGAGGTAGTTCAAGACTAATCCAATTGAGTGAAACAATGGGATTACCCCTAGATCTATGGGTTATCTATAGTGGGGGTAAACCTCTAGTTGATAGGGTTAACTCCCTACATTTATCTTGATTGTACTCTTAATAGTTTGTTGGTGTATGAAAAGGGATAAGAAACTATCTAATTGCAAGAAAACTGGAACAAAGGGGTGATACAATAGAATATTTTGATCCAATACTATCCTAAACTTGCACTTAAAATAAAGAAAACTACAATTTGGTCTATATTTCAAGAGAAAACTTCTAACATCAGTATTTCAACCTAGAGACTATGGTAAGTATAGTAGATAAGGTGAGAGATTTAAAAGACTTAGAAGACAATAATGAAACTCCAAAGTACTTAACTACAATACCACACTTTAATGTACTCCAAGTGACCTACAAGAAGACAATGTATCCATACCCAGGGGTACACAATTAGGATAAGATGCAAGGAGAAGCAATTTTCTCACTAGCATCTATCAACAACTCATTCAACATGCTAAAATATGAACTTGGAAAGCCTAAACTAGTTTGAATTCAGTTCTTAAGGCAAAATATAAGTAAAAAAAATAGTATGGATTCACCTAACTATATTGTAGATCCTTTACAATGCCAAAACTAGGTATATGTATAGCACCAATGAGAGAGAGAGAGAGAGAGAGAGAGAGAGAGAGAGAGAGAGAGAGAGAGAGAGAGAGAGAGAGAGAGAGAGAGAGAGAGAGAGAGAGAGAGAGAGAGAGATGAGAGAGAGAGAGAGAGAAATCCCATGCCAAGAATAGACTCTTTGGGGGTTAAAAGAAGAACACCAATGTGTGTGTGTGTGTGTGTGTGTGTGTGTGTGTGTGTGTGTGTGTGTGTGTGTGTGTGTGTGTGTGTGTGTGTGTGTGTGTGTGTGTGTGTGTGTGTGTGTGTGTGTGTGTGTGTGAGAGAGAGAGAGAGAGAGAGAGAGAGAGAGAGAGAGAGAGAGAAATCCCATGCCAAGAATAGAATCTTAGGGGTTAAAAGAATATATAAAATATTTATTAGATTTATAAGAGTTAGGCAGAAGCATCTAAATTCTTTAATAGGTGTTACTTGATCTCCAAGTCTTTTACAAACTACCTTCAAGTCAAAAAGAGTCAGTCTTTGAGGAGTTGATAAGCCTTCTAGAAAATTGATCTGATATTTTGTAGTAATATTATTTATCTACCTTAAAAATACATTAATATCCATGTATAAATGTATATAAACACCTCACCAAGGTGTATGCATCATTATCTACCCTTGAAATAGGCTTGCTTGGAAGAGGCAGTTAGATTAGTTCATAAGGTGTAGTCTGTCTTCTTGGGCAGTGGAGAGATCATCTGAATATTGCTATAGATATTGTAACTAAAAAATATAAGAATGAAATATTATATTACCACCTATTTATGGATCTGAAGGCTCTAATTGACACCTTGCAATGATTTTCATACTTCTCAAGGAGTCACTTCAACATTGGTTATCTAGTACTAGTTGGCAGCTAGGCCTAGTTTCACATGTTAGTCTATTTGAATGTCCATGAAAATTGAATAAATATGTATAAAAAGTCCTAATATCCTACTATAACAACAAATAATCACTTCATTTTATGAACAAGGCTTTTAAAGCATCATAAACCTACTACTCTCGCCAATCTAGGTAGTTAGGTCTCTTATTCCTAGTACACCTCAAACTATCTTTTTTGTGTAGACCTATAAGAATAGTTCCATGAGAAGATGAAAGGATTTTGTGACCTTATAATTTATAATACATCCCATGGAGCCTCATACAATGACATTCAAGCATTTATCCATGTTTGTACCCCTCAATCTCATCAAAACTAGCAAAAAGGATGGCATTTAGTTTGTTCGTATAGGTGACATTAGCATCCAATTTCATGGTGAGGATTAATAGAGATTTTTTTACAAGGTTAAAGTATTTTTAGATTTGAAACAATGCATATAGATCAATTATAAGGAAAATATTCCATATCAAATTCACCCGAGGGTTTTAGTAGGGTTTAAGACCTATTTGGGGTCTTAATGATCATTTATAAAGCACAGGCCACCAATTAGTCTCATTACACTTGTATAACCTTATTTAATTCCCACTCCCACCTATTCCAATTATCTCAACTTCCCATTCAAAGTGTGAGAGATGGTGTGAGTGTGTGAAGCTGCTCTTCATTTGCTAAACTTAGCTTTTTTGAACTTGAGAGAGGTTTAGTTTGGGTTTTGGGTCTCAAAACTCAATCCCATTACTAGGATAGATTCATACACATAAAAAAAATTCTTCTTCATGATTATACATGATTTTTTAATGATTATTACTCCACTTTATGCATTTGATGCACTAGTTAGGGGACTTGGGGTTTTAGGTCTGTCACCTCCTTGTTAGCCCTCAAGGGTATTTAGATTGAAAACTAAGGTTTTATGAAACTTAAAAGTGTATTGAGACCATATATATGCTTATTTATCACCTCAAGGTCCTTCCATGGGTTTTTGACATTCTTATCTTGTGTTTTGGGTTTAAACAGATCCCTTGGTCTCAAGACTATCGCTTGCCAATAGAATGAACAAGGTCTAAGATAAAATAGTGACTATACTTGATGCTTGTATAGCTTTGAGGTGACAATTAATATATTATTCCACTCATAACCAACATATGTATCTATTCACAAAGTGTAATCATTCTTATAAGGGCCTCAAAACTCAATCTCTCTCATGACTGACTAATTTAGGCCAGTGGTCTGTAACTAAGTAAATGTACCTTATGATGGGGTCCTTGAATCTATGTGACAGTCTTGTCCTATCACCTTGAGAATTTTAGATACTCATTATTATTTTTTTATATTCTTACCCATTCTATATTCAAACCTCAGAACTTATACATGACCTATAATGTATGAGATTCTTCTTGAAACCTTATAATAAGCCCAAACTGAGCTTACAACTATGAATGTTTTACTTAGTCAGATAGTGGCAATTACTCCATGGAATCAACACACTTTTCTTATTGAATGGTCTCATAGGCACCTCCTCATTCATGTCCTTGAATATATATAATATTTAGCAGTGCACTTAGCCCATCTCCTACATGTATCATTTGTAGGTGTCTCAAAAGGGCTAGTTGTAGGTGCACTCTCCCCTTAACCACTAAGTCATTAGGAAACCTATCATCATAAGACCTTATTGAAACCTTATATAGTTTATGTGGTTCATTTGGGAGGTGTTTTCATGTTTTAAGACCATATAGGTTTTGACAATGCTCACTAGTCACATTAACAACTACCACCGAATGAGATAAATATGTAATCATGAAGAAACATGGACGTCTACTTCATTTTTATACACTAGATGAGTTGATATTATGGCACTATAAGACCTATCAAACCCTTTTAAATATCCTAAAACATTTATTCCTATAACAATGAGTGTACATTTATAATAAGACTGTCAAGAAATCAAGGTGATGGGGTTTAGAGCCTTCACCAAGCACTTTACTTTATGAGCATTTTTTCATAAAGAATAGGAGCCTAGCCCAAAAACCAATGCCATGAATCTCAATCCCATTATGGTCCTCATAATTGGTGAAGATATTAGGATCCATCTCTCTACATTCTATACAGAATAAACATTTAGACATGACCCTTGTAAGGTTGCTAAGGGACCTGATGAAGTAGATACTGAATACATTTCCATTTTTAGACTTGTGAAAAATCTCTAAATTTTGAAAATTCCTGAGGGTGGGGAGTTAATTCTCATATGTTCACTCTTGAATATGATTGTACAAGTGATCATAAATTCCCTTTTTCTTAATTTGTCCTTTCTTGAGAATTGAACCTTCAAGGTCTGACTAACCTCTAACTTGATCTAACATTAGGAATGATAGAAAACATCTTTACATGATTTACAAGTATCACTTGTGTGTACCATACATCATACTCATCTAATAAATGGCTCTAGAATCCTTAAGAAGCATTTTTCAAGTGTAAATAAGGCTAGTAAAACTAGATGACCTCATGGAGTGGACACGTCATTTGACCAAGACACTAGAAGACCTCATATGGACTCTTGTTCACCTCTTCTAAAAACCATGCAAGAAAGAATATTTTAAAAGACCCCATTAGCCACAATAGAAACCTTAGCATCCCTAAATACCTTAATTTTTGCTAAGAAACCTTAACTTATCTAAGGTGATTAGAAATGGGTTTGAACTCATGATTTTAGCTATGCAAGGGCATGGGTAAGCTATGAGAATCCATAGACACTTCTAGGAAAAAGAAACATGAAACAAACCTGGACTCATAGAGGTTTAAATGATGTCATATTTCTATAACATTCTTGGTGAATTTTTGGGGTATCCTACCTACTAGGCTATGAGACTAGTAGCCTTTCCTCAACCATTGGGTGATGGATTCATGGTATAGAAGATTTGAAACTAAACTAGATAAAGATAAATGATAACCTAAACACACCACACCACCCTAAGACATCAACCATCCAAAATAAATGGGAAAACACACCACACAAAGAGGAAATAAGAAAATGTGCATAAGCACTTATTCGACACACACCTACTATGTACAAACCATAAAACATGTTTGAGGTGATGAATCAGTTCTTATTGATTCAATAAAAACAATATTCCTTGAGTCACATCTGATCCATGAGAATAATTCACCATATGATGGATGTTTTTCAAATAAAATTTGATTGTAAAGGTGATCAAAGGACTTACCACTCATGGGACCTCTGCTAGCTGCAAGTGAATCACTTGAAACTCCATTGAATGGTCCTCTTAGCTCCTCTTAAAGTATGCTTGATAGTGCAGCCTGATTGATCTCCTTCATTCTCATTTTATGCTTGTTAATCTGCTTCTTGGGAGTCATGAAACCTTTCTCAACTTCACCTTCATCTAGACCATGATGTACTTGATGTCTAGAGCCCTGATTCTTGCCTTATTATTGGTCAAACATGTCTATAAGTGACTCAATATCATATTGATGCCCAGGTTGCCTCTCAACCACATAAACTTATGCCTTAGTGTAATTTCCTTCTTCTAAGACTGAAATCTATTTTTCAATAACTTGACACTCCTCTTCATGTTCATTATGTCCACCAATGACCTTACTATCAATCTCATGTTATTTAGGAAGGAGGGTTGGGTCACTTGTTCAAACTCTCAAACTATGGCATGGAATTATTGTCATAGATCATCACACTCTTCATGACTATCACACTCATGAACTTCTTCATTTTGGGCAAGAATAATTATACCATCTTCCTCATTATCATGATCTATCACACTTGGAGACTTATCATCATCATCCATATGAAGAAAGTAGTTACCCTATTCAGATTGTTTAAGGGAATCATCAAGACTTACCTTAGAAAACTTATCATCCTCTTCATGAATGATATATGTACCAAGACCTTTCTATTCAATATGTTTATATATATCAAACTCATAGGTCCCAAAACCATATTATCTAAAAAGAGATAAAAAAAATAACTTCAAGAGGGAAAGATGCTTCATCATCTATGGCATGCTCCTCTTGCTCTTTAATAGTTCAATTTAGATTGGAACTAATTTCCATATATGGTTCAATGTGGAACTTTGCCAATGGTTGTGTTTTTATTGTCACTTTATCTCCATACCTCATTATAAAAACCAAGAAATATCGATTAACAACAACATACCCTCCTTTCTTGGTAGTGAAGTCTCTTGATAGGCAAATGGCAAAGTGTGTAGGTAAATCCATCACCACTATGTCTTATAGAATTGGAAAACTTGGTTAGTCATGCAAGAACACTTTAAATCCTTTGATGATACCTATAGACTTTGTCGGTTTTCCATCAAGTTGTAACACTCCTTTTAGATAAGGCTCATACTTCAAACCTAACTTTTCTGTAACTAGTTTAGGCATGATTGAAGTGTTTGTGCCATTATCCACAATGCAATTATGGACCATCTTATCTCCCACAATGAGGGGTAAGATAGAAATGTGAGGGTTTTTCAAACTTTTTGGAAGGTTCAATAATATGAGTAGGTTAATTTGTGAGAGCTACACCAATATGCTTTATTGGTTGGGGGGAAATATGGAGTTGGGATAACTTCTCTTGGAGTAACTCCTTTTGACCAAGTAGATGGAGTACCTCCCAAATGGATATACTTATTTTTATGTTCTTCAAGGAGTCAATAGTATTCAAAGGGGAGACACTATCCTTTGATTACATCTTTAGAGGTAATGTAGTACCTTGAGCTTGAGGCAATGAAGGTTTGACCACCTTTCCCAAGTTATGATTTTGAAGAGGTACAAGAATCATAGAGGTTGCCATATTTGAATCCATACCTTGTTGTCTTGAAGGGTATTGTTTGGAGTTCTATCCACATATTGAGCATATCCTAAATATCTCCTCTTTGACCTTATGTTGGCTGCAACTGAGGTGCTCTTATTTATGATAAATCTATCCTCCATTTGGTAGTTTACAAAGCTCATTCCTAAATTACTACACTCTCCACTTGGTTCTGCTTACATGAAGCTATCATCTTCTGATGTCAAGTAAGGATTAGTCCCTCCCTGAGCTACCAAGTCTTGAAATTCCCCCTCACTATCATTCATGTAATGACCATGAGACTTCCCCCAAGAATTTATTCATTCTTCTCCTTAAACTAGGTTGTTATGGATTCAAACCATGGATCTTGAGGTGGGAGCAGAATTTGGATTGTAGGAATTAGGTGACCTATTAAAATTAGGTTGACCTTATCTCCTCCCTTGACTATTATTCTGAGGTGTAAATCTATTTGGTTGTGGAAGGTAATAGTAGGAGTTTTAGTAAGCTCCAATATGCTGATTTTATTGCCTAGTTGAAGCTTCTAAGGCTTTATATTTTTCTTACCAATCAATTGCATCATCTAATTTCTTTGGAGCATATTTTGACTTTTTATTTGTATTTGGATCTAGATCAAGGCTTGGAGGGGTAGTAAACATGTTAGGAAAGATAGGCATTGAGAGCTTTAGAGGGAGTTTACTAGCTCATATCAAGCCATTCTCAGCCCTAATAGCCACATCATAGGCATCAGGCAAGGTATTACCTCCCATGGATTGAAACATGATAGCTATATCAATCCTAATAGCTCTGAGGTAGGTTGGGAAAATAAAACTTGCATGAGGGTCTCATAGGAGGTGGAAGCCTATTCCATGTCCTTTGTAACTTCCATTTAAATCATGCATGGATTCCTTAGGACCTCTTTGGATGACATTTAGTTGATGGATTAGTGATGTATGATCACTCTTATCCTCAAATATTTTAGTCAATGACTCCCCAAATTCATCCCAGTAGTAATGCATCCTCCTAGAAAGGTTATATACCAATAAAGGGATTTTCCCCTAAGGGACATGGTAAGCAATCTGATTGTTATGTTAATTTGTGTGATATTATGGAAATTTTAGAAGCTGGATATGTCTTTAATGTGTTCACTTTTGGTGATAGGACCTTCCCCATTGAAATTAGGGACATTCTTGGTGGTATTGGGAGGGATATCATCATAGGTAGCAAAGTTTATGGGATTTTTAGTATTGAAATCTAGGAAAGAATGTTGCCTAGACATGTCACCTTCAATCTCTTCTTCACTCTATTTCTCCTCTTGACTTTCAAAATATTCCTACTCTTCAAGGTTTTCTTCATGATTTTCAAGTGTGAAGAAAGGCTCAGGGTACTAAACTTCAAGAGAAAGCTTAGGGTAAGGGATTGGATTTGAAGAATGATTACCTCTACTAGTAGCTAAATTGGTAGTGACCATGAAGCATAAAAAATGATAAATTAGTCTACAACTAGATGTTATAACTTCAATGGAGTCATCAAATGCTGAGCAAGAAACACTTGTGTAGTTGTGGTCTTATCAAAACTAGCATTCACCTTGATAAGAAGTGTTTGGGATAATTGTCCCACTAAGCATGCTAGAACTATAATCACTCAATTTTTCACCCTTGGAAAGGTAGTTCAATCCTAATCCAATTTATTGAAACAATGGGATTACCCCTAGACCTGTGGGTTATCTATAGTGGGGGTAAACCTCTAGTTGATAGGGCTAGCTCCTAAATTTGTCTTGATTGTCCTCTTAGTAACTAGTTGGTGTATGAAAAGGGATAATAAAATATCTAATTATAATAAAAATATAAAAAGGGTTGTTACACTAGAATATTTTATTCAATACTATTCTACACTTGCACTTAAAAGAAAGATAACTACAATCTAGTCTATGTTTCAAAAGAAAGCTTCTAACATAATTATTTCAACCTAGAGGCTTTCGTAAGTATAAAAGATAAGGTGAGAGATTAAAAGTATTGATAAGACACTACTAAAATTACAAAAAACTTGTCTAAAATACCACACTTCAATGTACTCCAAGTGACCTACAAGAACATAATGTATCCATACCCAGGTGTACACAAGTAGGACAAGATGCAAGGAGAAGCAATTTTCTCGCTAGCATCTATCAACAACTCATTCAACACACTAAAATATGAAATTAGAAAGCTTGAACTAGTTTTAATTCATTTCTTAAGTGAAAATATGAGTAACAAAAATAGTATGGCTTCACCTAACTATCTTGTGGATCCCTTACAATGCCAAAACTAGGCATATTTATAGCACCGATGAGAAAGAGAGAGAAATCCCATGCCAAGAATGGAATTTTGTGGCGTTAAAAGAATAGATAAAAGATTTATTGGCTTAAAAATATTTAGTATGGATAATTTTAATTGTTTAATAGGTGTTACTTGATCTCCAAATCTTTTGCAAACTACTTTCAAGTCAGAAAGAGTCAATACTTGAGGAGTTCATATGCCTTTTTAAAAACTAATCTGATCTTTAGCAAGAAGATTATTTATCTACCTTGAAAATTAATTAATATCCATTTACAAAGGTATATCAACAAATAACCAAGGTGTATTCATCATTATCTACCCTTGAAATAGGCTTTCTTGGAAGAGGGAGTTAGCTTAGCTCATGAGGTGTAATTTGTCTTCCTGGGCATCACAAAGATCATCCAATTCTTGCTATGGAACTTGTAACTGACCATTATGATCATTAAATATTATATTAACACTTATTTAAGGCTCTTAAAGCTATAATTAACACCTTTTAATGCTTTCTATACTTCTGAAGGAGTCACTTCAGTGTTGGTTTTCTAATACTAGTTGGCAGTTAGGTTTAGTTGCACATGTTAGTCTATTTGAATGACCATAAAAAATAAATAGATGCCTATAAAAAGGCATGATATCATGATACTAGACCCAAAAATCACTTTATTATATGTACAAGGATTTCAAGGCATCATAAATGTATCATTCTTACCAATCTAGGTAGTTAGGTCTCTCATTCCTAGTACACCTCAAACTATATTTTTGTGCAGACCTGTAGGAAATGAGTAGATGAAAGGTTTTTTTTGACTTGAGAAGTTAAAAAACATCTGATGGTACCTCCTAAAATCATATTTAATAATTCATGCATGTTTTTACCCCTCAATCACATCAAAACTAGAAAAAGGGAGGGCATTTAGTGTGTCCATACAACTGACATCAGCATCCAATTTCATGGTGAGGAGCAATAGAGAAATGTTGACAAGTTTAATTATTTTATATTTAAAACAATGAATTTGGATCCATTAGATGGAAAATCTCTCATATCTAATTCACCTAAGGGTTTTAGTAGGGTTTAAGACCTATTTGGGGTCTTAATGATCATTCATAAAGCACAAGCCATCAATTTGCCTCATTCCACTTGTAGAACCTTCTTAACTAACCCCCCCACCACCACCCATTCCAATTGGCTTAGATTTTCATGCAAAGTGTGAGAGATGGTGTGAGGTGTGAAGTTGCTCCTTGGGTGGCAGACATAGCTTTCTTTAAATTAAAATAGGTTTAATTTGGGTTTTGGGCCTCAAAACTCAATCCCATTATTGGGAGATATTCAGACACCTATACAGAAATCTTCCTCATGATTTTAAATTCTTTGGTAATGATTATTACTCCACTATATACATTTGGTACATTGGTTACAGGACTTAGGTTTAAGGTTTGTCACTTCCTTACTATCCCTCAAGGGCATTTGGATTGAAAACTAAGGTTTTATACAACTTGAAAATGTATTAAGACCATAAATATGCTTATGTATCACCTCAAGGGCCCCTAATGGGGGTTTAACATGCTTATATTGTGTTTTGAGTTCAAATAGATCCCTTGGTCTCAAGACTGCCCCTTACCGTAGAGTGAGTAAGGTCTAAGATAAAATAGTGAGTATACATGTTGCTTGTATGGCTTTGATTTGACCATGAATATATTAGTTCACTCATAACCAATCTATGTATCCATTAATAAATTTTATTCATACCTATGAGGGCATAAAAAATCAATCTCTCTCATGATTATTTAATCTAAGCTAATGTTCTGTAAATAGGTAATTGTACCTTATGATGGGGTCCTTGAATCTATGTGACAGTCTCATCCTAGCATATTGATAATTATATATGCCCATTATGACTTTGTATATTCTTACCCATTATATATTTAAACCTCAGAACTTCTACATGGCTTACAATGTATGAGATCCTTCTTGAAACCTTATAATAACCCCAAACTGAGCTTACAACTTTGAATGTTTTGATTAGTCAAACAATGGCACTTACTCCATGGAATTAACACCCATTTGTTGGTGAATGGTCTTGTATGTACCTCCTCATTTATGCACTTGAAGATATACAATGTTTAGTAGTGTGTTTATCCCATCTCCTACATGTATCATTTACAGGTGTCTCAAAAGGGCTAGCTGTAGGTGCACTCTCCCTTTTACCACTGAGTCATTAGGAAACATGTCATCATGAGACTTTATTGAAACATTATATGGGTTATGTGGGTAATTATGGAAGTGTGTTCATGTTTTAAGACCATAGACGGTCTAACAATGCTCATTGGTCATATTGATGACTACCACCCATTGAGACATATTTGTAATCATGAAGAAACATGGAGGTATCCTACATTTATATGCACTAGATGATTTGATATGATGGAACTATAATACCTCTCAGACCCTTTTAAATATCTTACAACATTTATTCTACAACAACAAGTTCATATTTACAATAAAATTGCCAAAAAATCAAGGTGGAGTTTAGAGCCTTCTCCAAGCACTTTACTTTATTAGCATTTATTCTTAAATAATAGGAGCTTGACCCAAATACCAATGCCATGAATCTCAATCCCATTGGGGTCCCCATATTTGGTAAATATCCTAGGAGCCATCTCTCTATATTTTTTATAGAACAAGCATTTAGACATGACCCTTGCAAGGATGCCAAGGGACCTGAAAAAGTAAAACCTAAATATCTTGCCATTTTTAGACCTTTGAAAACTCTTTTAATGTTGAAAAGGACTAAGGAGGGTGGGGATTTACTTATCATATGTTAACTCTTGAATATGATCATACAAGTGATCATAAATGCCCCTTTTAGCTTGATTTCTCCTTTGTTGAGTGTTGAACCTGAAAGGTTTGACTAACCTATGACTTACTCTAACATTAGGAACATTAGAAATTATCTTTAAATGTTTTAAAATTTTCACGTGTATGTACCATACTTCATACTCATTTTTAAAATGGATCTAGAATCCTTAAGAAGCAGTTGTCAAGTGTAGAGAAGGCTAGTAAAACTAGATGACCTCATGTAGTGGACACTTCATTTGACCAAGATCCTAGAAGACATCATATGGGCTCTTGTTCACCTCTTATAATAACCATGCAAGTAATAATCTTTAAAAATACCCCCATTAGCCATAATATAAACCTTAACATCCCCAAATACCTTAATTTTTGCTAAGATACCTTAACTTCTTCGAGGTGATTAAAAATGGGTTTGAACTCATGATTTTAGCAATATAAGGGCATGGGTAAGCTATGAGAACCCATAGACACTTATAGGAAAAAGAAACATGAAAAAAACATGGAATCATAGAGGTTAAAATGATTTCATAGTTTGATAACAAGAAATATATACCTGTAGATGATATTTATTGATTATGTAGCACCTCACTCTTATACACTTGGCAAACTCAAACCTTGGTTATTCCTCTTATTTATACACATGCCTTGCTTATGCAAGCCTTTCATATACTCTATCTTGTGACCCTTGGCCTATCTCTTAGTCTAACCAACCTTATATTGATGATGTAGGCATCCCATCTTGCTCGTAACGCTTAAAATGTACTTATCTTACACCTCTACAAGTTTTAAGCTTGAGCTTGTTCTCTTTCTCCCTAGACACTAACATCCTAGACAAACAGTGGGGTCAACATTACTATATTTCCC
Organism: Torreya grandis; assembly: GCA_037957365.1. Lineage (NCBI taxonomy): Eukaryota > Viridiplantae > Streptophyta > Pinopsida > Cupressales > Taxaceae > Torreya > Torreya grandis. The sequence goes on from JARHVA010001074.1 coordinate 3,780,568, forward strand.
CAATTCAAGTTTTCAATACCCTGAATTCATCCAATTATCAAATGAAATGTATTATAATGATTGACCTAAGTTATTTAATGTGAGTTATCTCCTAATAAGTTTGGTATAAATAAAATATCAACCCTCATTCATTCCTCACCTATCAATCAGACCAAAAGAGCACTCAAGTTACCAAAATATTTCCTATTCTACCATAATTTGATATCAGTTAAAGGAATATCCTAGCTACATGTCTAAATTACTAAAGGAGCAGTCATAAGGTCTTATTTGCCAAGTTACAAGCTAGGTCAATATTCTACTTGATTTACACACATTACATGATTCACACACAAGACAACATGTGGGGTAAAACTACATGAGTATGAGCCTTATTTTGGAGTATTGGATATGTAGGTAACATCCTTTGATAGTAGCACTATTACAAGTTAGCTCGACATTGTGTGCCCACTAAACTATTTTTTCCCAAGGTCACATTGAAGATGGAAAGCTAAGGTTTTGCCATTTCACCGAGAGTGGCAATCCATGATCTAGATTTGAATGGAGCAAAGGAAAAACTAAACCAAAATAATTTATGTGGTTACATCTTGTTTCAACAAATATTCCATGCTAGACACTAGAATTAAACCCAGATAGTATCATTGATGCAACTGTCCCAAGCTAACACAACTATCTAGAGAACCAGAGGCACTAGATCTAGAATTTGATGATTGTTATAAAATTATTTTCTTGCCTATTTTTTTTATGTTCTATATCCAAAATTGGGTTAGCATCAAAAATATCTAAGTACTCTGTTTTATGTCATTTCTATATCTAGTATAGTTTTACTTTCCATTAATAGCCTATCTCTATTTAATAAGTATAGCATATGGTATATTTGAGTTTAGCACATTAATTGGCCTACTATAGATCTAATATTCACCCTTGTAACCTATCATTTCAATATCCTTAACCCTATCATACCAAGTAGGATTCCATAATCAAACTCAGGGTTAAACATTCATTGAACTCAATCTTTGAACATCAAACCTTAGGCTACTTAGGGTTTTTTTAATTTTTTTAATTATTGCATTGTATTTCAAATTTTAAACTTTTCATTTGTGAAGCACTAAAAAATGTTAGCATAACCACCTGATTCCAAATGAAGGATCAATAAGCATTGAAACAATAACAAAGGCTTAATAGATGTTTTTTTGTATGTTACAAGAGATGAAATGATCAAACAAGATAAAACCAAGGTTATCTCACATAGTAATGGTGAATCCTTAGAAGGTACTATAACTCATCCCACACTTATCAATCCATCTACATATAATGAGGGCATGGATTATGTATTTCAACCTTTGTTCCTTAAAACTACTATTGATACGTCTATTATGAAATTACCCATTATTGCAACATAAATACTAATTCAATGCCTATTACTTATAAAAATATGTTTCCATCCCCTATGGTGAGCACTCAAATTGATAATCAAATTTTCATTAGGCCTATAGTTCAATCACTCTTTCAAGTCATAAATACCTTGTAGGACAAGGTTACAAATATTGAAAAAAATGCTTCAAAGTTTTTACATGATATAGATTCACAAGATGTGTTGCATAGCTCTTTTTCACTTGAGATCTCTTTACACCCTTTGCCAATTGGATTTTTTGCACCTGAGTTCACATTTTATGATGGCGAGGGTGATCTTGAACAACATCTTCAAACCTTCTATGTGGCATGCCTTGATTATGATTCAAATTATAAATTTTTGACCAAATAATTTCCAAGGAGCCTTAAGTACTATGATTTAAGGTGGTTTTATGACTTACCTCTTCAATTCATGAAAGCATTCAAACCTATTGCAGATCAATTTTTGCCACATTTTTCTATTAAAGTTATAAGAAATGTTTCAAATGTTAACAAACAAGGAACCAATGAACCAATCAATGAATATGTATTGATATATAAGATAATGCTAGCCAAAATGACCAATCCTATGGCAGGCAAAGAGTTAAAAGACATATTCAAGCAAAGTTTGCTTGCTCCTTTTCATGAGTCCATTGTTTTCAATAAGTTTATATCTTTTGATGACTTATGCCACATTGTACGAGATCATGAAATGAATATTATGTCATATAATAATCTCAATTATGTAGTAAACACACTAGCTACATCTACATCTAATATAAAATTTACAATCAAACCAAGTTATAAGGTAAAACCTCCCAAGCCTAAAAATGAAACAACCACCATAGTTAACATAGTTGCACAATAACCTAATCATCTTGTATTATCCAATGCACCAAGGAGATAGTTTACAAGTTTACCTAAGCCTCCTTCATTATTCCTACAATTTCTAGAGTGTCATCTTATATCTCTCTCTCCTCCTATAAAGGTTGATGTAAATATACCTTTACCCAAAGGATATGATGAAAATTCTTATTGTGATTATCACCAAGGCCTTGGGCATTCTACAAATAGATGTTTTACCTTAAATCATAAGATCCAAGACCTCTTTAATGACCAATAGATTACATTTGATGATCCTCTAAAGGAATCTTGTTCACAACCTAGTGATCACCATAAATAGGAAATATTTAAAAATACTTTAAAAGACCATTATAAGAAGGAAACAAAAGTTCAAATGGCATATAATGCACATCCTCCTCCATCATATTATGGTCACCCTCTATATTGGGTTATTGGTACTTATATGCGACATATACCTCCTATGATTTAAAAACCTTCCATTTCCTTTGATGACAGTGAAGTTCATGATGATGATTTTGATCTTAATTCTCTATTCATTCAAGCATACCTTGATAAACACCCCATACATAGTGTTATGATTGATAATGGTGCAATTTAAAATGTTTACACCATGAAATTACTCATGCATTTGGGTTATCCATGTCATGATTTATACCCTTTTGCTAGATCAATTAGAGCATTTGATGGGACCTCCTAGAAGGTTCTTGGTGAGATTGATCTACCTTTGAAGGTTGGTCTTGCACATGTGGTTACTATTTTCTCAATTATACCTTATAAATTTGTCTTTATAATGTTGTTGGGATGACCTTGGATACATAGTATTCAACTAGTACCTTCTACATTACATGGGTTTATTAAATGCATTCATGCTAATTGGGTAATTATAGTTTCCATTATTCTATATGATAATCCTCTTAAACAAGATAAATTCATACCCAAGTGGTTAATTATCAACCCTATTAATGTTAATCCACCGTAAGAGGGTAAGCAACAGGAAATCCCCTTTACTAGGTGGTCAATACTTGAGAGACCCTTATATCAGAGATAGACGGTGGGTTTCATGGAATCCTCATCTTCTATGCACCATATTTAGATATCCAAAGCACTTTAAAATGTTCTTACTATTTTTATTTCAAATAAACCATAGAGTAGACAGGTATGGGTTCCAAGATCCCCTATTCCTTCTATTGGTATTTTGGTATTTCACTACCTCAGAGTCCTATTATACATACATTGAGCATCACAAATACTATAGTGATAGATATTTCACCTATACATGCTACTTGGTACTACCATCAGTTTATTACACCATGTTCAGAGTGGGAAGATACCTATGATCATCCTTTCGTTGAGATCATAGGATGATCTTGTCTGTAAAAAAATACCCAAAAAATCAAAAACATTCAAAAATCCAAAAACATTTTAGGTAACTACATGTTATATTAGATCCTTAGCATCTATGTGTAAGTTTTATATTGAGGGATAACATATTATTTACTCTTACATATACATATATAGACATAGACAGAAACATGATACACTTATGGGTATTGGTATTTCCCTCTACTCACATCACCAGGATGTTGGGGACAATCATCTTCTATGATCTTGATACACATAGGTTATGTGATTCGATGATCACTCTACATTATCATTTTTGATATTACATATGTAATTACACATGCCTTATCCATGCTTATATCTTGCACATGGTACTTGATATTCTATGTACTTGATGTTTTTTCTACCACATTTGATCCATAAGCCACCGTGACATGTTTATGTTGGTTCCTTATGATTTTCCTTTACACACTTTTTTGTGTGTTTTGCTTTGTTATTGTCTTACTTTTTTTAGCATTTTAATATGATTCATTGTATGTAGCCCATGCACCTATGTTTATCTTCTTGGACATTTTAATATGTCATCGCTTGTTGTATGGACACTTGAATATGTCATTGCTTGTTATATAGACATTTGAATATGTCATTCCTTACTTTTTGGACATTTTATTAAGTCATGTCAATTTGATTTTTCATCATTTAAGCATGCCCATTATTTATGGTCTCCTTGGACAATTGCATTTGACTTGATTTTTAGTGATATTATGTGTGTTCTTATTTGCTTATCAAGCTTTTACTATTACTATCTAGACATTGTCATGATTTTTATAATGCATCTTAGGCCTACATGTGATCACATTGGTTCTATCTACTTCAATGATACATTTACCTATGCATGTTTCCTCCTATATGATACATGGTTACATTCACATATTTTACACTTGTCTTACCCTTTTGAGGTGAGGTAACTTATAGGTACTATTTTCTCCACACTTCAAAGGGGGGAATATTAGTGGGGGCATGCTTGGGAAGCACGTTCTCCACACTTTATCAGTTTATAAATTTAGTGGGGGCATGTCATATGGACATGGATTCCACAAGTTCACACTTTCTATATTACAGTGGTATCATGCTTTAAAAGCATGTTCTTCATAATTATTCAATATTAAATACTATACCAGTTTGAAAATATAGTGGGGGCATGTCAGATGGGCATGGCTTCCACACATTCATAGTTTTTATATTTAGTGGGGGAATGCTTTAGAATCATGTTCTCCACATTCATTCAATATGTTACTTATATCAATTCATAAATTTAGTGGGGGCATGCTTTGGAAGCATGTTATCCACACCTCTAAGTATTCAACATGTCTAATTTATATTTGGGGCATGTTTGGGAACATGTCCTCCATATTGGTACTTATATCAATTTTTATATTTCTCCATATAAAATGGGGGCATGTTTTAGAAGCATGTTCTCCACACTTACATAGTTTTCTAAATTGGCCAAAACACATAGTTATATGATTCTGATACATGATAAAATTTTATACATGGTACCATTATTATACACAGTTTTATCACAAGACATATCTAAGATGCATATGCTATGAAACATGTGCCTAATATTTCAAAATCCAAATCAATCTCATATTATAAAACTATTACATGTGTTGATACCCTATGGACTTTTATAGACTTTAATAGGCCAATTTAATGTATTAGTTGGTTCACCTTTTGGTATGGTTGAGGTGATTAAATGACTCAATATTGCCAAAATTTTAGGTTGGACTTGATCATCCAACCTCACCAGGTTATAAGTTCATTAAGTTGCATGGGTGAACTAATCTCAATTTCTAGGTGGTAACTCATTTTTGCTCCAAATTTAGGGGCATGTACCCCTCTCTCTCTCTCTCTCTCTCTCTCTCTCTCTCTCTCTCTCTCTCTCTCTCTCTCTCTCTCTCTCTCTCTCTCTCTCTCTCTCTCTCTCTCTCTCTCTCTCTCTCTCTCTTCTTAGATATATATACCCTTTAAATATTTATTTATATTTATCCTATTCTTAGTTTCATAGCCTTACAATGATATATATATATTTCAAAATAAGTTTTTAATAGGCAAGGCAATTACATTAACACATAGGTGTACTCCTAAACCTTTCTCTTTCAATTCCAATCTATTTCAAGTACTTTTGACGCAAATTATATGCACTAATTATACATTGTAACATTCTCTTAGTTGCAAGTCAATCGCCAATGATACACTCAAATTAAACTCCAGTGAAGCACTCAAATTCAAATCAAGCAAAGATAAGGTGTGCATACAAAAAGGGGTAAAATATAGATGATATTTTGTGATTATGTAACACTTGTCTTGTACATTTGGAAAACTTAGACCTTGGTTGTTCCTCTTAGTTCTACACATGCCTTATTTTCATAAGCCTCACATCTGATCTATCATGTGCCCCTTGGCCTATATCTTAGTCTAACCAATCTTATATTAATAACACATGCATGCCATCATGCTTAAAATGTATTTATCTTACACCTCTGCAAGTTATGAGCTTGTGCCTGCTCTCTTGATACCTAGACGCTAAAGTCTAAAACATACAATAAGGTAGACATTATTATCATACCTTGATTCAAGTGTCTAATTCCATAAAATCATCTAATTTTCAAATGAAATTTATTACAATGGTCAGATTAAGTACTTTAATATGATTGATTTATTGATAGGATTGGTATAAATACAATATCATCCCTCATTCATTCCTCACCTAGAAATCAGACTAAAAGAGAGCTTAAGAATCACTCAAGTTACAAAAAGCTTTCCTATTCTACCCTACTTTGATATCATTAAAGGGAACAACATAACTATAGGTATGAAGTACTAAAGGAGTAGTCATAAGGTCTTATTTTCTAAGTTACAAGTAGGTCACTATTGTATTTTCTTTACACACATCGCATGATTCACACACAAGCCAACATGTAGGGGAGAAATACATGAGTCTAAGACCATATTCTAGAGCATTGGTTATGTAATCAGTGCCCTTTAATAATGATATCATTTCGAGTCAGCTTGACACTATGTGACCACTAACCCATTTTTCCCCAAGGTCACATTGAATATGGAAAGCTAGGGTGTTTCCACTTCACCAAGAGTGATAGTACATGGCCCATATATAAATGCACTTGAGTGAAGGTGAATCCAAACCTAGAATAATCTAGATGGTTTCATCCTATTTTAGTAGATATTCTATACAAAACACTAGTGTCAAAACCAAACAATAGTGTCAATACAATCATCCCAGTTGACACAACTATCCAAAGAGCTAGAAGCACTAGATCTAAAATCTGATGATTGTTCTAGATTTATCTTCATGCCTACATTTTCTTATTCCATATCCATCACTGTGTTAGCATTGTAACCAGCTAATTACACTCGTTTATGTCATTTTTATATCTATCATAGTTGTACTTTCCATTAATATCCTATCTCAATTTAATAAATTTAGCATATGGTACATCTGAGTTTAACACATTAATTAGCCTGTTCTAAATCTGATATTCACTCTTGTGCCTTATCATTTCTATATCCTTAACCCTATCTACCCAAGTAAGATTCCATAATCCAATTTAGGGTTAAAAAATATTACAGCTTTACCCCCTTTGAATTTGTTCTCATCATGAGTGCCAAATTTAAAAGTTAGATTATGTGTAACCAATTTCAATAACCCTTTTTATAGCCATGTCGTATTTGTGTTTCATCTCAATTTTGATAATACCAAAATTTACCATATGATTGAAACACGTTTCTAGTATATTAATGAAAATAAGTACCTTTTTGATCATGCGTATAATTAAAAGCATGTTGGAATGTGCCTCAATTTGTGGAATTTGATATGCAAGTTAACTAGGTTTGATGTCTTGACCAACCCTTTTTGGTTCAAAATTAGGGATGTTTTGGGCAAATTCATGAATCAAATGCTTATTGGAGTAAAGGTACCATGCTGTTGTGTTTGCAACTAGAATTTTTATTGGGTTAATACTAGTTTAATAGCCTTGTGACAAAAGCATCACATTATTGATTATGGTTCTTATTATATAAAATTTTAGCCTCACTCATATTTTTTATTAGACACTTGACAATGTCAATTTTGACTTAGATTTAGTATCCATGACTTGTGCACACTTAATCAACTCTTGCTCACTTTCTTTTTTAGCTATTATCTTATCAATGGGCCTGACCTTCTCAAATTATCATTATTGATACATAATATTTCCTTGGTCTATGCCTAAATAATGTATTATTATTCTCAATCTCTCTCCTAATCTCATATCATTGCTTCATGTATTATATATGGTTTTAATCATATTCAAATGAATCATTTTATTAGATCCATCTACCTTAGCCAAACTTGCTTGTGCGCCCTTTAAGAACTATTTTCCTAGATCTAAATCCTTCCAATGGGTCATTCCATACATTTATCATATTAGTTCAAAGGGAAATCACCCATATAGTTAGTAATATAATAATATCAAGCCTAAGCTTATTCCTATCTATCAATTAGCAAGAGCACATCTACTATTCATCTACACATTGAGAGGAATTGCCCGAAAGCTTCCAAATCTAAAACCTTTAAAATTATCAGACCCTAGTCCAAGTTTCAATACCATTAAAAGGTTAAAATAATAGGCTTTTAAGTGTTTAAATTCATATACATGATGGCACATCATTCCATTATTACACTGATTGCACACACTCAACTAGGTCAGATAACTACATCTAGTTTGAGCCTTATTCATAGTGTTAGAATGTAGGCAGTGCTCAGGCACTCAATGAAAGGTGTTCAAGGTTAGTCTAACCCATATTATTCAAACCATTTTTACAAGTCACATTGTCCTTTAGAGTTAAAATTAGATTTTTAAAGTAGGAGAATGAAAACATAGTTTTTTATGTTGGTCCAAAGTAATTTGAATATATATGAATTGGATACATATTTACGTGCAATGATCAAAACTGTCACAAACCTGCACATATCACTTAGATGAAATTGTTAGATAAAAAATGAATCTTGATATCATAGGTATCCATCCATAATTAGAATCATCCCATTAGGTCTCCCAATCTATTTCTTGATCCAAGTCAACTAGAGTTTCCTACCATATTTTTGATCATTTAGATCGAACACCTCGAGGATGATTACTTTCTTACTTGTTAATCTAGTCACCTTCACCATTTGTGTTTTATGTTGTGAGTGTTTAATAATCATGGGATGCTTATCACTTAAGTATATTTGCATTAGTTTTGTGTTTTATATACACTAATTCTAGGATTGGGAAATCCTATAAGACCATTTAGACTAACACCACCTAGTGCAGTGGGAATTTTCTTTTAGTAGTGTGTAGATGTCCTTGTTGAGGATTCCTATGTGTTAGGATTTGGATCATGATTTGACACCCCATATGTGTATATAGATTAGGAATAATTTTTAGTTATTATAGAGGTGATTTTTTTTTCTCCCACCTTTTGGACATCATTATAAGCCACTGAGTGGATTCATATTTTCTTGATGTTGATTTAGTGTTCCCTTAAATGGAAAATTGTTTCTGAAATATTATTTTGACCATACTCCCTTGAGTTCATGGGATAGTGTTTTTTAATTCTTTTTGAGATAAAATTTGTAGGATTAGATGAATTTATGCATATATATGGTTAATACTTTCCTTCTGATTGTGGAAGTAGGTTATGATACTACTCTTACAAGTTTGGTAAGTAGGTAGTGATTATGGAAACTTGGGTTTTGATGTTTTATTTATACCATGTGAGGGAATTTAATAGTTTTATTTTTGGGATGTTAGCTATCTACTTCCCATTTATGTATTTTTTATTAGATCCATACTTTCTAGAGTTATTTTATCTAATCTTATGAACATTGATCACGAGGAGTGGTGAACCTTGAATTTATATTGGTTTTAGATTAAGGTTTATAAGTTGATTATAATCATTATGATAATATATACCCTTGATTAGATTGATATTATTTTATTTTTTCTTAAATAATTTTATTTTTAAGAGTTATTTATGTACATTTCACTGAGAGCAAGTAGGGTATAACATGTACAGAACATCTTATTAGTCTCAAAGGGTTGAGATAAACTTTTAACTTTTTGTGTTTTATCCAAATAAGCAGTGAGAATTTGTCTCGCTTATTCCTTTATAAGGTTGTAAAGTATGGTATGATCATTAGCCTTTGTATGTTATGTTAATTTTAACATTATTTCATCTTAACTATGAATATAACGTAATAGGTTAAGCTGTGAAAAATAATACTAGTTATGTTTGGCTAGTGGCAACTTAATACAATTATGGAATGATTGTCTGATTTTTTTTGTATGTATGTAGTATATCTATAATTAATTAGCATATAGCATTGTTTTCTATGAACTGTTAGTATGTATTTGTAGTTCATTGAACCTTGTACACATTTTAGAGATCATTAGGTCATGGAGACCTAAGGAAAGAGTGGTGAATTTGGAATGTGAGTACTAAGAGATGGGAGTGAATCCTAGTTAATCTCACATTGACTTGGTAGTTATTGAATTTAGATCTGACAAGGGGAAATTTTCCAATCTAAGATTTGATAGATAAACTTATCAAATTTATTGAATTTGGACTTGATAAGGGGAGCTTGTTGAATCCATGATTTGATAGTTGGACTTGTCAAATTCAATCATATGGCCATACTCATGTATACTATAGATAAGTATCTCTTAATTTTGAAATGTAGTATACATTAGAAATGTAGTATTTCAAATTCCTATTCATCGTCATACTTTTCAAGAAGCTACATAGAATAGTGGCAGTATTGACGTGTTATACTTACCCAAAGCTACACAGAGTAGCGATAGTATTAACTTATGTATATCATTCTTAATAGGCTCCCTAAATACTTTTATTTAGAATGAGAAAAGCATGCTCTAAGTTAGAGATATGTGTGGAAGGGTTAGAAGGTTTTGTGAAACTTTTCCTGATCATTTGTTTTGGCTTTTATGATGATCTCATGTGTTTTTAGGAAGTCAGTAAAACTTTCACTGAGATATGTATATAAGCTTCTCTTACCAGTTTTGGACCCCAAGGTGGTCATGATAGAACCATTCAAAGTAAGTGATGCTCATAAAACTTATTTGTATAATAGTGAGATTTTATAGAGCAGGGTCTTTTGAAACCAATACGTTGGGAATAGTACTATTTGGTAGGACTATGGTGAGTTCTATAGGGGAATTTCATATTTAATTGCTTGATTTGATACTTTTTACTATGACATTTTTTTTCTAAAAAATATTTTTGATTTAGAACTTATATTTGAACAAGAGTCATCTAGGATGATGACTAGATTTAGGGGGGAAGGATGTTATATCTGGATTCCTCACTAAGCAAACTATTTGATTATCCATGGATATATATAGTTGAAAATTTTAGATTTTGTTAATTTAACTAAGCTTTGAGATATATGTTGTTATGAAACAATAGGATATTGCTTAGGTTACATTATTATGATTTAGCTATAATGTATATATTTACATTGCAAACATTTTGATTTGTTATTTCAGTTATATTTTATGATGTATGTATATCATGATTGTTATGGTCTAACTACCTACTTGTTGTGAAGTTGACATAGAATAACTCATCCCTTAGAGTGTGACAAAGAGAGAGCATCATCAGAGAGGATGACATAAATGGAGATGTTGAAGGATGATAGAGAAATCAGTTAGAACCCTGCACACACATTATTTAAGACATGTTAGATGCATAGTTAAAAGGTTTGCATAGTGCATTTTAATGACGTTTATATTTAGTTAGTATTTATGCATGGTTAACTTAGTGTAGCAATGATGTGGAGTTAATTGTATGTTTTTATGATTGTAGCATCTTTATTAAATTATTATGGCTAAATTTTGTATTAATTAATCATTTATTATTAAGATAATTTAAGAAATATAAAAAAATAATAAATATAATAGAATAAAATAGAAATATGTATTTAAAGGAATATATTATTTAAAAAAGAAAGAAATAAAACAAAATTAAACTTTTAAAAGGGAATGAAAATAGAGAAAAATGAAAAGGATTAAATCAAAAAGAATTTTTTTTAAAAAAAAGAAGAAAAGAATGGCTTTAAAACAAGAAGGGTGAGTCATTAAGGAGAGATTTTCATGAAAAGCAGTACTTTATTCAGGAAAAAAAAGAATGATTAGGGGGCATAATTCAAAAGAGAGAAGGCAACATAGAGATAAAAAAATGTACAATGTGGGAAGGGAGACTGAGAAAGAGACCAATGATGGAAGGGTTATTATTACCTTCATGTTTGAAATTCCCAACTAGGAGAAGATAGTAAACTTTGAAATGAAGTTAATGGACATTTTGTATTGGATGTTCTCAAGTCTGAGTATAAATCTATTATGAGGACATCATCACAAGAGTTTGCTTCATAATTTTAAATATTTACGCACCATTGGTAACACGGTTATGAGTCTATAATTATTTTGTTTTCATTATTAACTAGCTTGTTCTTATTAAAAGTTGTGGAACTTTTACTCCTCAATTTTAAGCCACCGTTGAATTTGCATATCATGTTAGATTTATGCGTTATCTTTAAAATTGAGCTTTTATTATTTATATTTATTAATGCATAAAATACTATTATTTTATATTATTTATATATATCATAAAATATCATATATCTGTATTATATGATTAAGATACAGAAGTGATTTATAGATGAATTAGAAATATGATTATACATATATCTATATAACTGTATATTACCAACTAGGGGTGATTTATATAATAGTTACCCTATAACCTATTCAAGATACAAAAGTGATTTACAAATAACTCAAGGGATACGATTATACTCTATTATATGGTGAAATATATCTTTAAATACCATATATGCTATTATATATTAAGTTATAGTAACTTATATATAGGTATCAATTTGTAAATAATAGGCAACAAGTTGATAGTATATTACTGATTGATTTAAATAGCAACCCAAATTTAAGTATATACATGAATTCAATAGCATGCAGTGAATTGGAATAATAGTGGGTAGTGATTCATGCTTATTAACATTTATACAATGAAGTATAAATAAAGTGCAGTGATTTAATTACTGTTGGATGATTTTTCATAGTATTTTCCCTTTTATATCAAGCCAAGATTCCTCTTGACTGAGTATCTAATTTAAATTGCTAAATAGGAAAATTAAAACAATCTTAGTTACAGATGATACTACATAGGCATTAGAATATGCAAGTACTAGGGTGATTTATATAGTCAAAGAAAATAACAATCCCATGTTATCACTATATTGGTAAGTACATAGTGAGTATATATTAACTTAAAATTTATGAAATACTATTACTAGTGGGATGTTATATTGACTTTAAGTACATATGTTATCATTGTATGCTCCATTTATTGGCAAACCATCATCTATATGTATGAAAGTGTTACCTGATGTATTGGTTTAAATAGTACTTTTAAATCATTATTTGTGTGTTTGTAATTTTAATACTATGGATATGTAGGGGAATACTAGTGATGCATATATGAAGTATTCACAATGTATTCTAAGTTATACCACATATAATTCATATATACTTATTAACTTATATATCCAATATTGACTAAAGATGTATTTGTTATATTATATCACCAAAATGGTAACATTCAATGAGATAATATCATTGGACTAAAAAGCCCTGAGTGATATTTTGTAACTTCGTATAATTTAGGTAGAGACTTTACATGGGTAAATCCACTTTATATAGAAGGATATATAAATAAAGATATTAATGTTAATAAATATTGATGATGGGGAATTATTAAATGAATAATAAATGGAAGAGATATATATGTCAAGAAATAATGATTTAGATATGGGGGGGGGGGGGGGGAAGGGGGGGGGGAGGGGGGTATGGGGGCAGGGCAGAGCCATTGATTTTTATTTTTTATTGGATTATATTTTTTATATCGTATTATGAAGGAAATATGATAGCCCATTTATTATGGATCTTTGAGTCGTTTTACAATATCCCTAATCATTCAGAGTGTCAATGGTTGAATATTACTTATCATCTAATTTGGGAAAACTCAATCTAAAAGGTTTGGCTCCCAACGGAAATAATAAATAGGTGGTTGCTCAAGTTTGCATGAATTCACCAATTGAACCATAGATTTTATAAGTCCGTATGGTATGAATTTTTGGTAAATTAAAATTGGGTGTCAATTTGGATAAATAAGGGTTGACTATGGATATGTATAGTTTATTGGCTATAACATTTGATTCATTAATATTAATACTTTATTATAAATTATCAACATGTAAATTATAACGGTTGTTGAAAATCATATGAGTCATTGATTCAGATTTTATATGATTACTGACGTTTACAATTTATATTATTGAATACATGTATACGATACATAGTATGAGAATAGATAATACATATAAATGCATATGTATAGGAAATGTATCTATATATGAACATGAGTATTCATATGAATATATAACATACACTAGGTAATGGCTTGTGTACCTTTAACTATAGTTTTTTTTACTATTAAAAATAAATCACAAGAACTCGTGGGTCATGGCACTATAAACCATATGAATACAGTCTCTTAGAATGTAAAAATATTAAGACCACCTATTGATACATAGGCTTTTAGTATGGAAATCATGTGTACAATACATATTATGAGTATATGAATATGTACAAGTGATTATACTTATATAGCTTATATTAGTGCATCATGATGTGTGTCTATAAGTTATAGTTTTTTAATTTGGTAAAGACTAAGTTATATATTCTTATAGGATGAGAAACTATTTACTTATGCATACAGTCTCCTACAATACAACAAATTATTTAAACAAAGGACTGTGATTTTGTGAGTATTATGATTGACTGTTGAAAAGGAGTGTTGTATCCTTGGGAAGTAATGGACTATGATATATTGCTTATCATAGAATATATTATGTACTTAATATATATTTATAGAGATTAGATTTTTAGATTAAGCATAGGATTATACTCAATTTGTATAAGTTGTACTTACTTGCCTACTATTTAGGATTAAAGGGCATTGAATTCTTGAAATTGTGAGACTAGTTGTTCATGACTTAGTAGTATTCACATGTACAATGAACTATGATATTATTAGATATCATAGAGTATTTTCATTTTAAAATTATAGTCAAAATCTATGTTATACCTAGGTGGTAAAAATGGTGATTGTTATGTCTAGACTCACACATACATTTGACAGATTAAATGTATACATGTGGGTTATTACTATGAATAACATATTTTATGATATTTAATAGGACTTTATGTATGTGTGCATACAACCTCTAAAAGTGTAATGAATGCTAGGATAGAATATTATGTGTTTTATGGAACTATGACTTGCTTTCTTATATCTAGTTGCTTGAATAGAATGTTCTATTTTCATGGATTTAAGACTACTTTATTATGGTTGATTGTGGAAAATTAATAGTTATGTCTTAGAACACTAGACTATGATAATATAGGTTATCATAAGGTGTATTATGCTGAAAATTAATTACGGTAGTTAGAATCTACAGTTAAAGGTGTATTTTACGTAGGTGGTATAAATAGTAGTCATTATTTCTAGCATGAGATAGATAATAATGTGAGATTCATTCATATGTTTGATGGAATAAATTTGTGTTTTTTTATTACTCTTATGCTTAACATGTTATATGATATGATTGCTATTAGGGTGAAAATTGTATGAATATTTTGGTTATATTACATTAAACAATCTTGCATTATTGATAATGAGAAAGGAGTGAGATGAACTTCATTGACTTACTAGCAGATAATATTAGATGAAGGTAATCTGATCAAGTGGTGTGTATAAATTTTGATTGATCTATAGATCACTATTATTTATTATTCTTTAAATCTTTGGTCAAAGTATGTTTAGTGAGACATTGTCATTTCATGAGTATGATTTTAATGTTTAAGTGATATCTTGTAATAGAACGAGTATCCTATGATACACCACATGTTTAGTTTTAAAAATCATATAGCACACAAGTACTAACTTATCTCTCTAGATTCCCATACTATCACTATCTACTCATCTATGAAGGGAGAGCCATTTCCTAATGTGATTAGTGGGGGATCATTGATCTATGGTTTGTGGTTAAAAGTGTTCAAATGATGTTCTCCCTCCCTATAGCATTACTAATTTTGAGATGACACTTGAGATTGGCATAGATACTAGAGTTTGGGAAACTATGCTCTAGAGAACCATGTATCTTATATGTATACACTATATTGTATTGTATTTATTATTGGAATATTATTATGATGAGCTATAGTTACTTATTATACATTGATAATAGTGGTTATAGGCATGTACTAGTCGTGGCTGATTAATTGTAATTACCTTTTTTACATATTATGATGTGTTTCTTATGAAGATAGTGTTTAGTGATATATGATGTTGTATGCTTCATTTACCATTATTAAAATTATATTATTTTATATGATCATTGGTTAGATTTTTGTGGTGTAATATATTTATAGTGTGTGTTTAAATTAGAAAAAAAAATCACATATTTCTAGGCAAAACCCAGTGAAGTTGTTACATGTGGTATCAGAGTTTTGGCTAGAACTCTAGGACCTAATGAGTCCATAAAATTTTTGTATACTTCTATTTATAAAAAAAGGATAATTTTGAATGTGTGTGGTATATTAAGTGTGTATCTTAGGAGCATTCAGACCCTATTAGAGTTGTTAAAGGGTTGGTTTATCAAGTGTCTCAATGGTGATGGTTATAAATGAGGTTTGGGTAGGTGAGTACATAGCATAGTTCATGAGTTGTGAATAAGAGTTTCCTACCATAGTTTTGATCATTTATATTGAACACCTCAAGAATGATTACATTCTTACTTGTTAATCTAGTCACCTTCACCATTTATGTTTTTTGTTGTGAGTGTTAATAAGCATGGGATGCTTCTCACTTAAGTATATGTGCATTATTTTTGTGTTTTATATACACTAATTCTAGGAGTGGGAAATCCTATAAGACTATTTTAGATTGGCATGACATAGTGTGGTGGGAATTTTCTTATAGTAGTGTGTAGATGTCTTTGTTGAAGATTCCTATGTGTTAGGAGTTGGCTCATGAGTTGACACCCCATATGTTTATGTGGATTAGGAATAAGTATCAGTTAGTATAGAGGTGAGATGTTGTTCTGCCACCTTCTTTTGGACATCATTATAAGCCACTAAGTGGATTCATATTTTCATGATGTTGATTTAGTGTTCCCTTAAATGGAAACTTGTTTTTGAAATATTGTTTTGAACATATTCCCTTGAGTTCATGTGATAGTGTGTTTTACTTCTTATTGAGATAGATGTTGTAGGACTAGATGAATTGATGCATCTATGTGGTTAATACTTTCCTTTCGGTTGTGGAAGTAGATTATAATACTACTCTTACAAGTTTGGTAAGTAGGTAGTGATTATGGAAACTTGGGTTGTGATGTTTTAGTTATACCATGTGAGGGTATTTAAGTGTTTTGTTGTTGGAATGCTAGTTCTCTACTTCCCACTTGTGACTTTTTTGTTAGAATGATACTTTCCAGTGCTAATTTATCTAATCTTGTGAACTTTGATCATGAGGAGGGTGAACCTTGAATTTATATTGGTTCTAGATTAAGGTTTATAAGTTGATTATAATTGTTCTTATATTATATACCCTTGATTAGATTGATATTATTCTCTTTTTTCTTAAATAATGCTATTTTGAAGAGTTATTTATGTACCTTTCATCGGGATTGAGTAAGGTATAGTATGTACAAAACATTTCATTATTGTAAAAGGGTTGAGATAAACTTTTAACTTGTTGTGTCCTAGATGAACAAGTAGGGAGACTTTGTCTCACTTGTTCTTTTATAATTTTGTAAAAGATGGTGTTATCCTTGGCCTTTGTATGTTATGTTAATTTTAACATTATTTACTCTTAACTATGAATATAAAAGAATAGGTTAAGTTATGAAAAATGATACTAGTTATGTTTGGATAGTGGCAACTTATTACAATTATGAAATTATTGTATGATTTTTCTTGTATGTATTTTAGTACATCTAGAATTATTTAGCATCTAACAATGTTTTCTATGATTTATTAGTATGGATTTGGTTTATTAAACTTTGTGCATATTTTAAAAATCATTAGTTCATGGAGACCTAAGGAAAGAGTGATGAATTAGGAATGTGAGTACTAAGAGATGGGAGTGGATCCTAATTAGTCTCACATTAACTTAGTAGTTACTAAATTTAGATCTAACAAGGGGAGCTTTTTGAATATAGGATTTGATAGATGGACTTGTCAAATTCAATCAATTTGGACCCGATAAGAGGAGCTTGTCAAGTTCAAGATTTAACAAATAGAGTTGTCAAATTTCATCATATGATCATATGCATGTATATTGTAGAACATGTATCCCTTAATTTTAAAATGTAGTATACGTTATAAATGTAGTCTTTATAGTTCCTATTCATCATTATACTTGTCAAGAAGCTATGCAGAGTAGTGGAAGTATTGACATGTTATACTTACTCGAAGCTACATGGAGTAGCAGTAGTATTCACTCATATATATCATTCATACCAGGCCCCCTAAATACTTTTCCTTAGAATGATAAAAACACTCTCTAGGTTAGATATATTTGCAGAGGGGATAGAAGGTTTTGTGGAAATATCCCTGGTCATTTATGTTGGATTTTATGATGATAACATGTGCTTTTGGGATGTCAGTGAAAATTTTACTAAGATATGTATATAGGCTTCTCTTGCTAGTTCTAGACCCTGGGGTGGTCATGACAGAATCATTCAGAGTAAGTGCCACTCGCAAACCTTGTTTGCATAATAGTGAGATGTCATAGAGTAGGGTATTTTGCAACCAACACTCTATGAATAATACTATTTGGTAGGATTGTGGTGAGTTGTATAGGTGAATTTTACATTTAATTACTTGATTTGATACTTTTTACTATGACATTTTTCTACTAAACAATATTTTTAATTCAAAACTTATATTTGAATAAGAGTCATTTAGGATGATGACTAGATTTAGGGGGGAGGATGTTACATCCCAATTCCTCACTAAACAAACTATTTGATTATCCATAGATATATATAGCTGATAAATTTGGATTTGGTTATTTTAACTAAGCTTTGATATATATGATGTTATGGGATAGTAGGATATTACTTAGGTTACATGATTATATTGTATGAGTTAGTTATAATGTATATGTTTACATTACAAACATGTTGATTTTTTATTTCAATTAACATTTTATGATGTATGTATATCATTACTATTATGATCTAACTATCTGCTTATTTTGAGGTTGACGTCGGAGAACTCATCTCTTAAAACATGAAAGAGGGAGAACATCATCAGAGAGGGTGACATAAATAGAGATGTTGGGAGACAATAGAGAAATAATCTAGAACCTTGTACACACCGTATTATTTAGGACATGTTAGATGCATAGTTGAAAGGTTTGTGTAGTGCATTTTAATGCCATTTGTGTTTAGTTAGTATTTACACATGGATAACTTAGTGTAGTAATGATGTGGAGTTAATTGTATGTGTTTATGATTGTAGTGTCTTTATTAAATTATTATGGATAAATTTTATATTAACTAATCATTTAGTAATAATATAATTTGGGAAATATAAAAATTAAGAAATAAAATTAAAAAATAAAATAAAATAGTAATTATGTATTTAAAGGAATATATTTTTAGAAAAATAAAAAATAAAATAAAAGTGAAATTTTAAAAGGGGAATGAAAATAGATAAAAATAGAAAGGATTAAATCAAAAAGAAAGTCTTTGAAAAAAGAATGGCTTTAAAACAAAAAGGGTGAGTCATTAAGGAGAGATTTTCATGAAAAAAAGTGCTTTATTTAGGAAAAAAAAAAGGAAAGATTAGGGGGCATAATTCAAAAGAGAGAAGGCAACATAGAAATTTAAAAAATGTACAGTGTGGGAAAGGAGAAGGAGAAAGAGACTGACAGTGGAGGGGATATTGTTACCTTCATATATGAAAGTCCCAACTAGGAGAATATAGCAGAATTTGAAATGAAAGTAATAGACATTGTGTATTGGTTGTTCCCAAGTCTGAGTACAGATCCATTATGAGGATGCCATCAAAAGAGTTTGCTTCACAGTTGTAAATCTTTATGCACCATTGGTAACATGGGTATGAATCTAAAATTATTTTGTTTTCACTATTAACTAGCTTGTTCTTATTAAAAGTTATGAAGCTTTTACTCCTTCCCAATTTTAACCCACCATTGAATTTGCATATCATGTTGGATTTATGTGTTACCTTTAGAATTGGGCCTTTATTATTTTATATATGTTAATGCATAAAATATTATTATTTTATATTATTTTTATATCATAATATATATATATATATATATATATATATATATATATATATATATATATATATATATATATATATGATTAAGATATAGAAGTGATTTATAGATTAAGTTAAAATGTGATTATATGTATATCTATATAACTATATATTACCAAAGAGGAGTGATTTATATAATATTTACCCTATAACCTCTTCAAGATACGAAAGCAATTTACAGATAACTCTATGGATACAATTATACTCTATTATACGGTGAAATATATTTGTAAATACCATATACACTATTATATATTCAGTTGTAGTAACTTATATAGAGGTATCAATTTGTAAATAATAAGAAGCAAGTTGATAGTATATTGCTAATTGATTTAAATAGCAATCCAAATTTAAGTATATATAGAAATTCAATAACATGCAGTGTACTAGAATAATAGTGGGCAGTGATTCATGTTTATTAACATTTATTTATCAAAGTATAAATAAATTACAATGATTTAATTACTATTGGATTATTTTTTCATAGTATTTCCCCTTTTATATCAAGCTAAGGTTCCTCTTGACTGAGTATCCAATTTAAATTGCGAAACAAAAAATAGAAAAATATCAATTATGGATGATACTACATAGGCATTGGAGTATGCAGGTACTAGGGTGATTTATACAATCAAATAAAATACCAATTATATGTTATCAATGTATTAGTAAGTACATAGCAATTATATATTGACTTAAATATATGAAATACTATTACCAATGGAATGTTGTATCGACTTAATTACATATGCTATCGTAGTATGCTCCATTTATTCGTAAACCCTCATCTATCTATATGAAATTGTTACCTAATGTATTGATTTAAATAGTAATTTTAAATAGCTATTTGTGTGTTTGTAATTCTAATACTATGGATATGTAGGGGAATACCAGTGATGCATATATGAAGTATTCACTATGTATTCTAAGTTATATCACATGTGATTCATATATACTTATTAACTTATATATCCAATGTTGGCTAAAGATGTATTCATTATATTATATCACCAAGATAGTAACATTCATTGAAATAATATCATTAGACTAAAAATACATGAGAGGTATGTTGTAAATTCATAGAATTCAGGTAGAGACTTTACATGGGTAAATCCACTTTATATAGAAGGATATATAAACAGAGATATGAATGTTAATAAATATTGATGTTGAGGAATTATTATATGATTAATAAATGGATGAGATATATATGCCATAAAATAATGCTTTACATGTGGTATTATGTGTGTGTGGAGCCATTGATTTTTATTTATTGTATAAACATTTTATTGGATTATATTTGTTATACTATATTATGAGGGAAATATGGTAGCCCATTTATTATGGATCTCTAAGTTATTGTATAACCTACCTAAGTCATTTAGAGTGTCAATGGTTGAATATTACCTATCATCTAATTTGGGAAAAATCGATCTAAAATTTTTGGCTCCCAATGGAAATAATAAATAGGTGGTTACTAGTCTGTGTGAATTCACTAATTGAACCATGGATTTTATAAGTCCATATGGTTTGAATTTTTGGTATATTAAAATTGGGTGTCGATTGGACTAAAGAAGGGTATAATATGGATATGTATAGTTTATTGGCTATAACATTCGATTCATTAATATTAATAATTTATTATAAATTGTCAACAGAAAAATTATAATGGTTGTTGAAAATCTTATGAGTCATTGATTAGGATTTTAGATGATTGTTGATGTTTAAAATATATATTGTTGAATACATGTATGTGATACATAGTATGTGAATAGATAATATGTATAAATGCATATGTATAGTAAATGTATGTATATATGATCATGAGTATTCATATGAATATATAACATACACTGGGTAATGGCTCGTGCACCTTTAACTATAGTTTTTATGAATGTTAAAAATAAATCACAGTAATCCATGGGTGATGACACTATAAACCCTAAGAATATAGTCTCATAGAATGTAAAAACACAGAGACCAACTATTGATACATGGCTTTTGGTAGGTAATATTGAGTTGTGGAGCTAAAAGCTTCACCAGATGAGCAAATGTAGAGGTTGCTGGAGTTACACAGTCGTCGACATCAATTAGGATCAACCGACATCGGTCAGGGGTCGACTAAAAGCTACGGACGTCGGTTATGGATCAGTTGACATCGGTCATATGCAGATAGATAGGGACCGACGTCGATCATCTGTGCATTCCAAAAGTCTATTTTTGAAGGAGAATAGATTGTTTGCATGAAAAGAGTAACTGTTAGTTTTGAGTCCGCGTTTCTATTTTTGGCAGGATAGATTTGAACCTTTGATTAAGAGGTGCATCTAACGGTGGAGAATGCATAGCTCATGAATCCTAGTTATATATAATAGGGTTAGATCCTCATAGCATTGTAAGCTTGTAAGAAGAAAATGTGAATCAATTTAAGGATTGAATTGGTTGTAATTGAGAGAGAGAGAAATCTTGAGGGAAAGAGATCTGTACATCTAAGAGGTGTGAGAAGAAAGAGAGATTTCTTCATTGTATTTCCTTCTGGAAGAGTTTAATACAAGATTGGTTGTTTCTTTTATCTCCTATTCTTTGCTATTTCTAATTTCTAGTTACTTATTATTTCTGGTTTAATTTCGTGTGTAGTTGCTTAGACAAGAGTAATCAATTATACTCTGTAAGATCCTAACAAGTGGTATCAGAGCTTGGTTCACTAACAAGTGGTATCAAAGCTAGAGTTAGTGTTTGTTGATTACATGATTCACTCACAGGGGTTTCTGATTGAGTGGGAGTAAAGCAATGGCAGAAGAAAGTAAGCTAAGAATGGAGAAATTTAATGGCAAGAATTATCAATTATGGAGGATGCAGATAGAAGATTATCTATATCAAAAAGATATGTACTTACCGTTGAGTGGGGTTTCAAGAAAGCCCACAGATATGCAAGATGAAGAATGGAATGTTCTTGATAGAAAGGCTATTGGATCTATAAGGTTGAGCCTAGCATCTCCTATGATTTCTAACTTATCACAGGCAAAGACAATGGTAGATTTAATGGATACTTTGGCAAATTTATATGAAAATCCCTCAGCTTCGAATAAGGTATATCTTATGAAGCAATTATTTAATTTGCAAATGCAGGAAGGAGGATTTGTATCTAGTCATCTTAATGATTTCCATGCAATAGTAAATCAGTTAAATTTAGTCAAAATAGTTTTTGATGATGAAATTAAGGCTCTCTTAATCTTATGCTCTTTACTTGAAAGTTGGCATAGTTTGGTAATTGCAGTTAGTAATACTGCATCTGCTTCAAATATCTTGAAAGTTGATGACATTGTTAGTGTAATCTTGAATGAAGAAATTTGCAGGAAAAGCACAAAGGAAACATCAGGTAATGCTTTAAGTATTGAAAGTAGGGGAAGGCAAAGAGAGAAGGGAAAGCAAGGGAGATCAAGGTCAAAGTCAAAGATGAGAAGTAAATCCAAATCCAGAAATGGAAGAATAATCTACTGGAATTGTGGAAAGAAAGGGCATGCAAAGAAATATTTTTGGTTGAAAGTTAAAGAAGAAAATCAGCATGAAGGTAATAAAGAAGAAGCAAAATTTATAGGTATTGTTGCATAGGATGCTCTTATATTTTCTTTGGATAATAAAATAGAATCTTAGGTTTTAGATTATGGTGCCTCTTTCCATGCAACCCTAAATAGAGAATTTTTCAATGATTATGTCCATGGAGATTTTGGAATAGTATATTTAGGGGATGATGAGCCTTGTCAAATTATTGGCAAAGAAAAAGTGCAGCTGAAATTGTAGAATGGCAACACATGGGTGTTGAAGGATGTCATGCATGTACCCGTCTTGAAGAGAAATTTAATTTCTGTAAGAAATTTGGGTGATGAGGGTTGCACAGTAACTCTCATAGCTAAATCTTGGAAAGTTTCCAAGGGTGCACTTGTATTAGCCAGAGGTAAGAGAGTAGGTACACTTTACCTATCTACTTGTATTACTGATCATTCTCCTTCTATTTTATCTACTTCAGATGTAGATGCAAAGTTGTGGCACTGTAGGCTTGGTCACATGAGTAAGAAGGGAATGAATGTTCTTAAGTCAAAAGGTAAGCTTTCAGATTTGAAAAGCATAGATTTAGATTTCTGTGAGCATTGTATTTTTGGAAAATAGAAGAAAGTGAGGTTTCTCAAAACTGGGTCAACAAAGAAGAAGCACAAGTTGGAGCTTGTTCACACAGACATGTAGGGACCAGCTCAGGTAGCTTCTATTAGAGGATCACAGTATTATGTTACTTTCATTGATGATGCTACAAGAAAGGTATGGGTTTATTGCATAAAGAGGAAATCTGATGTTTTTGACACATTTAAGAAATAGAAAGGTTTGATTGAGAATGAAATAGATTTGAGATTAAAGTGCCTTAGATCTGACAATGGTGGTGAGTACTACAGCAATAAATTCAATAGTTACTATTCTATGAGTGGAATACACAGGGAAAGGATGGTTCCAAGGACACCTCAGCAAAATGGAGTTTCTAAAAGGATGAATATAACAATAATGGAGTGTGCATGGAGTATGAGGTTGCATGATGGTTTGCCCTTACAGTTTTGGGTAGAAGTTGTAGATACTGTGGTTTACCTAATTAACAGAGGACCTTCTACTGCACTGGATGGTGGAATTCCAGAAGAGGCTTGGACAGGTAAAAAGGTAGATCTTTCACATCTCAGAGTTTTTAGTTTTAAAGCTTTTGTGCACATTGATAAAGAAAATAGAAAGAAGCTGGATGTTAAATCTATGCAGTGCACTTTCATTGGTTATGGCTCTGGAGATTTTGAATTCCGATTGTGAAATTTAGAAACTAACAAAATTATTAAAAGCCATGATGTAGTTTTTAATGAGAAGGTGATGTATAGTGATCAGCTCAAGAGGTTGAATAATTCTGAGCAGGGCAGTGTTGATTTGGATGAGGTTATGATCCAAAATGAGCTCACAGGTAAAAATAATCACACACAGGAAAACACAGACACCAACATCAGTCAGGAAAGAACCAACGTCGGTCAGGCAGGAACCGACGTCGATCAAACAGGAACCAATGTCGGTCAGAAAGAAATCAATGTTGATCAAGTGGAACTGACATCAGTTAGGTGTAGATCGACATCAACCAGAGATGATCGAGATCGGACATTGACAGAAAGAAATTTGGGCAGACAGAAAGCTGTAAATGAGTCTCAAATGCCCATAAGGAGGTTTGAAAGGGTAAGTAAACCTTCAATTCATTATTCCCCTTTGTTATACTACTTGTTGCTCATTGATGGTGGAGAACTAGAAAGTTTTGATGAGGCAATGCAGGTAGAATCTAGGAAACAGTGGGAGCATGGTATGAATGAGAAAATTGATTCCTTAAAAGAGAACCAAACATGGGATTTGGTAGAGTTGCCAGCCAGAAAGAAATCACTGAAAAAAAAATGGGTTTACAGGTTAAAGGAAGGAGAGAATGGATAAATGAGACATAAGGCTAGGTTGGTAGTAAAGGGATTTGCACAAAAACTAGGTATTGATTTTGGTAAAAAAAATTCTCCTATAGTAAAAATGACTTCTATTCGGACTGTATTGTCTTTAGTTGCTATTGAGGATTTGCATCCTGAGTAGCTTGATGTTAATTCATGGAGATTTAGATGAAGAAATATATATGGATCAGCCAGAAGGTTTTGAGGTCAAAGGTAAGGAGAAACTTGTGTGTAGGTTGAAGAAAAGCTTATATGGTCTTAAGCAAGCTCCAAGACAATGGTATTTGAGGTTTGACAGGTTTATGATAGAGCATGGCTTTAGTAGATGTCAATCTGACCATTGTGTTTATTTTAACAAATTGGATAATGGTAGTTATATTATCCTGTTGCTGTATGTAGATGATATGCTTGTTGCAGGTTCACAAATGCAAGATATTACTGAGCTTAAGGTAAAATTAGCTCACACATTTGCCATGAAGGATTTAGGAGCAGCAAAGAAAATTCTTAGCATGACTATTAAGAGAGATAGAAAAAATCATAGTTTGATTTTGTCTCAAGAGGATTATGTGAACAAGGTGTTGGAGAGGTTTAATATGTAGAATGCAAAACTAGTAAGCACACATATGGCTGGACACTTCAAGTTGAGCAAAGAATAGTGTCCTAAATCACATGATGAGGTTGAGTACATGAGTAGAGTTCCATATGCTTTAGTAGTTGGGAGCTTGATGTATGCAATGGTATGTACTAGACTTGATATTGCCAAAGCAGTGGGAGTTGTCAGCAAGTTTATGGCCAATCTAGGAAAGGAGCACTGGAAAGCAGTTTAGTGGATTTTCAGATATCTAAGAGGGACCATCAGTAGGCATTTATGCTATGGAGGGTCAAACACTTCTCTACATGGGTATGTAGATTCAGATATGGTAGGGGACTTGGATGGTAGGAAAAGCACCATAGGATATGTGTTCACTGTTGGTGGAATGACGGTTAGCTGGATTTCAAAGTTGCAGAAGGTTGATGCCTTGTCTACTACAGAGGCTAGCAAGGAAATGATTTGGATGACTTGGTTCATGGAAGAGTTGGAAAATAAGTAAGAGAGTTGAAGATTGTACAGTGATAGTCAAAGTGCAATTCATTTGGCAAAGAATTCAGCCTTTCATTCAAGAACCAAACATATATAGTTTAGGTACCACTTCATTAGATAGGTATTGGAGGATGGTGAGTTGAAGCTGGAAAAGATCTATACTAATGAGAACCCTGATGATATGTTAACAAAGCTGATAACAAAGGAGAAGTTGAATCTTCATTCAATTTTTGTTGGTCTTTAAGATTGAACTTGAAGATGGAGAAACAAGCTAGAGGATGTTGCTGTACAGGTACATGTGCAGTTGTTTATCTCCAAGTGGGAGATTTTTGAGTTTTAGAGCTAAAAGCTTCACCAGATGAGCAAATGCAAAGGTTGCTAGAGTTACACAGTCATTGACATCGATCAGGGGTCAACCAGAAGCTGCTGACGTTGATTATGGATCGGCTGACATCGGTCATATGCAGATAGATAGGGACTAACGTCGGTCATCTGTGCATTCCAAAAGTCTATTTTTGAGGGAGAACAGATTGTTTACATGAAAAGAGTAACTGTTAGTTTTGAGTCTGTGTTTCTATTTTTGGTAGGACAGATTTGAACCTTTGATTAAGAGGTGCATCTAACGGTGGAGAATTCATAGCTCATGAATCCTAGTTATATATAATAGGGTTAGATCCTCATAGCATTGTAAGCTTGTAAGAAGAAAAGGTGAATCAATTCAAGGATTGAATTGGTTGTAATTGAGAGAGAGAGAAATATTGAGGGAAAGAGATCTGTACATCTAAGAGGTGTGAGAAGAAAGAGAGATTTTTTCATTGTATTTCCTTCTGAAAGAGTTTAATACAAGAATTATTGTTTCTTGTGTCTCATATTCTTTACTATTTCTGATTTCTAGTTACTTATTATTTATAGTTTAATTCTGTGTTTAGTTGCTTATGCAAGAGTAATCAATTGTACTGTATAAGATCCTAACAGGTAAAACATGTGTACAGTACATATTACGAGTATATGAATATGTATAAGTGCTTATACTTAAATAGCTTATATTAGTGCGTCATGATGCATGTCTATAATTTATAGTTCCTTTGTTTGGTAAAGACTAAGTTATATATATTTTTTAGGATGAGAAACTATTTACTTATACATAAAGTCTCCTAAAATACAAAAAATTATTTAAACATAGGACTATGATTATTATGACTAACTATTGAAATGGAGTGTTGTAACCTTGGGAATTAATGGACTATGATATACTTCTTTTCATATAATATATTATTTATTTAATATATATTTATGGAGATTAGATTTTTTAGTCTAAACATATGATTATATCTATTTGGTATAATTTTTACTTGCTTGATTATTATTTATGATTAACAGACATTGGATTCTTAAAATTATGAAACTAGTTGTTCGTGATTGAATAGTATGCTCATGTACAATGATCTATGATATTATGGGATGTCATATAGTATTTTAATTTTAAAATTATAGTCAAAATATATGTTATACCCGAGTGGTATAAATAGTCATTTTTATGTCTAGACTTACACATACATTTGATGGATTAAATGTATACATGTGGGTTATTACTACGAATAACATGTTTTATGAAAGTTAGTAGAACTTTATGTATGCATGCATATAACCCTTGAGAGTGTAATGAATGCTAGAATATAATATTATGTGTTTTGTGGGAACTGTGACTCACTTTGTTATATCTAGTTACTTGAATAGAAGCTTATGTTTTCATGGATTTAAGACTACTTTATTATGACTGATTGTAGAAAATCAGTAATTATGTCTTAAAACACTAGACTATGATAATATGGGTTATCATAAAGTGTAGTATGTTGGAAATTAATTATGGTAGTTAGAATCTATAGTTAAATTCGTATTTTACTTTGGTGGTATAAATAGTAGTCATTATTTCTAGTATGGGATAGATAATAACGTGAGATTCATTCATATGTTTGATGGAATAAATGTATGTTTTTTTATTACTCCTATACTTAGCATATTATGTGATATGATTGCTAATAGGGTGAAAAGCACATGAATCTTTTGGTTATATTATGTTAACCAATCTTGCATATATGATACTAAGTAAGGAGCGAGATGGATTTCACTAGCTTACTAGCATCACAATGTCAGATGAAGGCAATTCGATTGAGTGGTGTGTATGAATTTTGACTGATATATAGATCATTATTATTTATTATTCTTGAAAGATTTTACCAAAGTATGTTTAGTGAGACGTTATCATTTCATGATTATGATTTATATTTTTTTGTGATATCTTATAATAAAATAGGTTTTATATGATACACTGCATGTTAATTTTTAGAAATCATACAACACACAGGTACTAGCTTGTCTCTTTAGATTCCCACACCATCATTATCTACTCATCCATTAATGAAGGTCCATTCACTTATGAAATTAGTATGGGGGATCATTGGTCTAAGTTTGGTGTGTAAATGCACTTAGATGATGCTCTCCCTCCCCACAACAGTACTACTTTTGAGATGAAACTTGAGATTACCACAGATACTGGACTTCAAGAAACTACGTTGTAGGGATCCATGTATGTTATATGTATACATTGTATTGTATTGTATTTATTATTATAAAATTAACATGATGAGATGTAGTTACATAATTATTGTATATTGATAGCAGTCATTGCAGGCATGTACCAACCATGGCTAGTTAATTATAATTACCTTCTATATACATATTATGGTGTGTTTCTTATGAAGATAGTGTTTAGTGATATATGATGTTGTATGCTTCATTTATATTTATCACACTTAGATTATTTTATATGATCATTGTTTATATTCTTATGGTGTAATCTATTTATATTTTACGTGTTTAAATTAGAAAAAAAAATCATGTATTTCTAGGTAGAACCTAGTGAGGTTATTACAATTACTGTATCTAATCATAAAGGTAAATAAAACCTTAGATACATGGATAATTCAAAATTTAATAAGGAAAACAACATTAATAAATTAAATATTTACACACATTTCTTGAAATAAAAATCTAAGCCCGCACATGAAGTTCATCATGTATCAACACTAAAATTACTATATCCTGATCTTATCAATAGTATGGTCTCACTAAAGATTTGAATATTGGATGAGTTCCCTAATGATGAGCCTCTCTTTTAATATTTTGAGTCATATGAGTATCTCCCTTCACTTTATCATAATAGTCTACATAAAATGCCTAGACATATTTTGGAGAGAGTGAACATCCATAGGATGATGTCTAAGTAGATGGTCCTAATAAAATTCCTACTACACCATATATGGAGGATAAATCAACATTGCTAAATGAAGAACAATATAACTCAATTACACAAAAAATAGAGATATGTAACATGTCCTTCTTGTATCCATGCTCAAATATGATGAAGGTAAAGATTTTAGACAACTATTACATGACTACCCTAAGTTATTTAGTTGGGATTATTTAGGTATGCTAGGAATTGACCCTATAGATACAATGCAAAATATAATACCCTACTTAGAAGCCAAGCTAGTTAAGAATAAAATTTAAAATATGCATCCAAAAGTAGCTTTGTTATTTAAAGATGAAATTCAAAGGTTTTTGGATGCAAGGTTTATCAAATCAATTGATTACTCTAAACAAGTTTATAATTCATAATAGTTTCCAAACCAAGTGGTAAAATTAGATGTTGTAAAGACTTTAACTCTTTAAATAAGGCTTATCCCAATGACAACTTTCCATTAAAAAAAATTATATGGTTTTAGACTCTATGGCTAGTTGTGATATGTTATCATTTATGGATGGTTTCAATAGATATAATCAAACAAAAATAAATCTTGAAGATCAACCAAAAACTACATTTACTACACCATGGGGAACATTATTTTATCTGGTCATGCCCTTCAGAAAACCATAGAAGCTACTTATCAAATGGATATGATGAACATATTTCATGATTTTATACATAAAACTATGGAATATTATGTTTATGACTTAATTTCAAAATATACACATCGACATGATCATTTTACAAACTTATGATAAATATTCAAACACTTACATAAATACAATGTGTGGTGCTTAAACTTAAAAAAATGTGTATTTGGGTTATGTTCAAGAAATTTATTAGGCTATATATTATCTCAAAAAGGCCTAGAATTTGATCCATAAAATATAAAACTATTGTAAATATTATTCTTCCAAAAGGATTAAATCAATTATGATGTTTATAAGGAAGAATTCAAATAATGTGATGTTTTTATGGTTGGATTAGCTGATAAGATGTTGTTTAACCCTAAATTAAATGTGGATCCTACTTGGGTAGATAGAGAATATATAAATTATAATGCACAAGAGTGTTAATCAAATCTACAGTAGGCCAATTAAATGTCAAACTGAGATATAACATTTGTTGAATTTATTAAACAGAGATAGGCTAACAATAGAAAGTATAACTATAATAGATATGGAAATGACAAAGAAATAAATTAATTATGTGGTTCTAATGATAATAATTTTTGGATATAGAATATGTAATAAGTAGATTGAAAGAAGATTTTAGAACACATAAAATTATGGATTGAGTTCCTCTAAAGCCATAGACACTAGTGTCAGCCTTAGATATTAACATCGATGTTATTATTTAAACTAGATGCATGTTTCTTATACAAAATACCTATTAGAAAAAGATGTGACCACCTTGGTGCTTCTTATTTTGTCTTCACCTTTACTTTGGTGTATTTAGACTTGGGTCATAGATTGTCACTCATGAAATGATGAAACCCTAATTTTTCATCTTCATAGTGACCTTGGGAAAAATGGGTTAGTAAGATCATTTTTTTGAGCTAACCCCAAAGACCCCTTTGTCAATTAGTATTGCCTACATATGCACTACTTCAAAAGAGGATCTTAGACTAATGTAGTTATCCCCGAATGTGTTGGCTTGTGTGTGCACAAGGGTGCAATATGTGGAAAGTAAGTACAACAGTGATCTCACTTGTAATTTGGAAAATTAGGCTCTTAGGCTACTCCTTCAATACTTCATACATTTAGATGTGTCATCCTTATGAATAATATACAAATAGAAATAAATAGGTAATCGTTACTTAATTGGATTCTCTTTGAATGCTCTTTGGTATGAATGGTAGGTGTGGAATAAATGAGGAGTGATTGTGAATATATACCACTCCTATCATGAAATATCTCACATTAAATCACTTAGGCTAACCATTAGGATACATTTAATTTGAAAATTAGATGAATTTAGGTCACTATACTCCTATGTTAGGATAGGACACTAGCATCAATACAGGGGTCTAATACTGATGCTTGTGTCCTAATAGCTAGAAAATGGGTATTGTCTCAAAACATTTAAGGGCATAAGATAAGCATATTTAATCATTATGGGAAAGATATAATGTTTGGGTCATCAACATAAGACTAGTCAGACCAAGAGATAGGGTAAGGGGCAAAAGATAGAGCAAATGTGAGACTTTTAAAAGTGGGAAAGGTCCAAAACTAAGAATAACATCAAAGGTTTGATTTTTCCAAGTATACAAGATTGAGGTGTTATATAATTCATAATTATCATCTACATTTTCACCACCCTTTAATCTAGTAATAAAATTATTGATTTAAATGAGAAGAAATGCATACCTAGATGTGTATAATGTACTTTGATTTTGTGTGAGCCTAGATTGAGTGATTTTTGGTGACTAACCTAAAATTAAGAGCATGTTACAATATATAATCAATACACATAATATGAAATTTAAATCATTGAAAATATTGAAATTGAAAGAGTAAGGTTTAAGATTACACCTATGTATTAATGCAATTGCCTTGCCTATTACCAAGTTGATTTAAAAAGATGTATCACTACAAATATCTGAAAGTGAGAGGAGGAAAAATATATATAAATCTATAAATTTCATATATATAGATGGATAAAGAGAGATTGGAAGGCACATGCCCCCAACTTTGGATAAATTTTCAATTGTCACATGTGAGTTGAGATTAACTCAACCATGCAACCTAATCATACTTATAACCTGGTAAGCATGAGTGAAAAAATTCAACCCATACCATATATTTGGTGAGACTAAATGATGTAATCAATTCTAACCTATAAATTTGGCAAGATTAAGTGATTTAATCACTTTAACCATACCAAAAGTGAACCAACTACTATAGTAGATTGTCTCAATACAATCTAATCTGGTGGGTGATAATAATTCATAAAAGAGTTTTAAAATCTAAAAATGATTTGTATTTTGCAATATTAGGTGAAAATTGCATAGAATATGCACCTTAGATATATCTCATACTGAAAATGTGTATAACAATGGAACCAATGTATAGAACTATGTCATAAATGTGTATCTAAATCATATGACTTTATGGTTTAGCCAATTTGAAATTTTTCATAAGTGTGGATAGCATTATACAATAACATTCCCCCACTATATATGGAAAAATATAAAAATTTAAATAAGTTCCAATGTGGAGAACATGTTTCTAAAACATGCCCCACCAAATTTGGGTATGACGAATACTAGATAAGTATGGATAAAATGCTTCCAAAACATGCCCCCAATAAATCTAAAAATGATTCCAAATGTGGAGAACATGTCTCTATGGAATTCCCCCACTAATATTCCCCCCTTTGAGATGAGGGAAGATATCAACTAGTAATTACCTCACCTCAAAAGGAGAAGACAACTAAATAATTTGTGAATGGAACCATGTAGCATATAAAAGAACATGTATAGGTAAATGTATCATTGAAGTGCTTAGAATAATGTGATCACATGAAGGCCTAATATTCATGATAAATATCATGTAAACATCTATATAGCAATAGGACAAGCTCAACAATCAAATAATCACACACACAAGAGCACTCAAAATCAAGTCAACATACAATGGTCCTAGAAGACCACAAATAAGGGGCATGTTCAAATGCCACATAATTGAAGGGATGTGACTTAGTAAAATGTCCATAAAATAAATAATTAAATATTCAAATGTTCATACAATAAATAAATACATTCAAGTTTTAAATAAAGCACTCATAGGCATGGGGGCCGAAAATACACGATCATATTCAAATGCTTGAACAATCAAGACAATAGCAAGGCAAGACACTCAAGGAAGTGCATAAAATAAAGCATAAGAAACTAGCATAAACATATCATGGTATCCCATGGATCAAATGTGTTATAAAAAAATGTCAATTGCATAGCATATCAAGTACCCTATAAAATATATAATCATGGATAAAGGCATGTGTAAGTACATATAAACTCAAACATGATAATGAAAAATGATTGTCGAATCTTGTAACTTATGAGTATCAATATCAAGTAATCAAATTCCCTTATTGTCCACATAACATGAGTAGAGGGAAAGCCCAAAATCTAAAATAGGAATAGATCATGTATCTGTGTATAGCTATATCACACTCAAATAGAAGCATGACACACATGTGTATGTAGAAATAATTGATATATCATCCATCAACATGGAACTAACACATAGATGCTAAAGATCCAGTATAATATGTAGGTGCCAAAAATATTTTTGGAGTTTTGATGGTTTTTATTTTTTGGCATTTTGGAATATATGAAGATGAAAGAGCATCCTATGATCCCATCCAAAGGATGGTCATAGGTATTCACCCACTCAAAATATGGTGCAATGAATTGGTGGTACTACCAAGGAGTATGTATAGGTACAATATCTATCATTGTAAGATCTTTGATGTTATGTGTATATATAATATGGCTATAAGGTCATGAATTAGTAATAGAAGGAATAGGGTTTCATGTAACCCCTCTCTATGTGCTCTATGTTTTTTTAATAATAACAATAGTAGATCATGTTTAGGTGCTTTGGATGTTTGAATATGATGTGTAATAGAAGATGAGGATTTCATGGAATCTATTGTATGTCTTTGATGTAATGGTATCTCAAGTACCAACCACCTAGTAAAGGGGATTACATGTTTCTTACCCTTTTGCAGTGGATTAACCTTAGTAGGTTTGATAATTAGTTGCCTCGGTATGAATTTTTATTATTCAAGAGAATGTTCATATATAATTATAGAAACTATAATAAATCAATTGGCATGAATGTATTTAACACACCAATACACTGTAGAAGGTAATGGTCAAAGTATATGGATCCAAGGTCTTCCCAATAACATATAAAATATTTATATGGAAGGTATAACCATAAATATAGTGACCAAATGTGTGGGATCACCCTATAAAGGTAGGTTAAACTCACTAAGAACCTTTTGGGGGTTCCCATTGAATGCTCTAGTCAATTTAGTAGAAGGATGGAAATCATGATGAATATAACCCAGATGTATAAGTAATATCATGTTGCAAAAATTTTCACTTTAAACACTATCAATCATAACATTGTGTATAGGTTGGTGACCAATGAATTCTTGAATGAATAAATAATGAAGATCAGAGTCATCATCTTTAACCTCACTGTCATTGAAAGTAATAGAAGGTCTATGAACCATAAAAGGTGTATGTCACGTATAGGTACCAATAATTCCATCCAATGGATGATCACAATTTGATGGAGGAGGAAGTGCATTATATACCATTTGCAGTTTTGGTTCCTTATTAGAATGATATTTCAAAGGAGTGTTAAATATTTTTTAATTTCTGGTCATCACTAGTTGTGAACCTAATTCCTTGGGAGTATCATCAAATGGAATCTTGTGGTCATAAATGAGGTCTTAGATCTTATGCTTCAAGGCAAAACATATATTCATAGAATGCATTGGTCCTTGATGATAATCATAATAAGCATTCATATCATATCCTTTGGGTATATTTTGACTCATATCAACCTTTATAGGATGAGGGAGAGATGTAAGCTTACACTCTATTAACCATGGGAGTAATGAAACTAGAGACTCCTATAAACATTAGAACTATCTCCTTGATGCATTGGAAAAAATAATTCGATTAGATTATTTTGGTTTGTTCTTGTCCTAGGGTTTAGGGTTTAACCTTAAAAAAATTTAGTGTCAAAATAAAGGGGATTTTTTTGAACTAGGGTCCCAAAACCCTAGGACAAGAACAAACCAAAATGAAATAAAGGTCCACCAAAGACCAAAGGAAAGATAAATACAAAAGAGGGCCAAAAATAGCTAGAATATAGCCTAGATACAACATAGATACATCATAAAAATATAATATGATCATTGGTTAGATTCTTATGGTGTAATCTATTTATAGTGTACATGTTTTAATTAGAAAAAAAATCATGTATTTTTAGGTAGAACCTAGTGAGGTTGTTACAATCACTATATCTAATCATAAAGGTAAATGAAGCCTTAGATACATGGATAATTCAAAATTTAATAAGGACAACAACACTAATAAAGTAAATATTTACACATATTTCTTGAAATAAAAATCTAAGCACGCACATGAAGTTCATCATGTATCAACACTAGAATTAATATATCCTGATCTTATCAATAGTATGGTCTCACTAAAGATTTGGACATTGGATGAGTTCCCTAATGATGAGTCTCTATTTTAATATTTTGAGGCATATGAGTCTCGCTACAAGAAGGACATGTTACATATCTCTATTTGTTCTATAATTGAGTTATATTGTTATTCATTTATCAATGTTGATTTATCCTACACATATGGTGTAGTAGGACATGTCCTTCTTGTAGCCATGCTCAAATATGATGAAGGTAAATATTTTAGACAACTATTACATGAATACCCTAAGTTATTTATTTGGGATTATTTAGGTATGCTAGGAGTTGACCCTGTTGATACAATGCAAAATATAATACCCTACTTAGAAGCCAAGCTAGTTAAGAATAAAATTTAAAATATGCATCCAAAAGTAGCTTTGTTATTTAAAGATGAAATTCAAAGGTTTTTGGATGCAAGGTTTATAAAATCAATTGATTACTCTAAACAAGTTTCTAATTCATAATAGTTGCCAAACCAAGTGGTAAAATTAGATGTTGTACAAACTTTCACTCTTTAAATAAGGCTTATCCCAATGACAACTTTTCATTAAAAAAATCTATATGGTTTTAGACTCTATGGCTAGTTGTGATATGTTATCATTTATGGATGGTTTCAATAGATATAATCAAACAAAAATAAATCTTTAATATCAACCAAAAACTACATTTACTACACCATGGGGAACATTATTTTATTTGGTCATGCCCTTCAATTAAAAAACCATAAAAGCTACTTATCAAATGGATATGATTCACATATTTCATGATTTTATACAAAAAAATATGGAATATCATGTT
Organism: Torreya grandis; assembly: GCA_037957365.1. Taxonomy (NCBI): domain Eukaryota; kingdom Viridiplantae; phylum Streptophyta; class Pinopsida; order Cupressales; family Taxaceae; genus Torreya; species Torreya grandis. The sequence continues at coordinate 3,817,636 of JARHVA010001074.1, forward strand.
TATGACTTAATTTCAAAATATATACATCAACATGATCATTTTACAAACTTATGATAAATATTCAAACACTTACATAAATACAATGTGTGATGCTTAAACTAAAAAAATGTGTATTTGGGTTATATTCAAGAAATTTATTAGGCTATATATTATCTCAAAAAGTCATAGAATTTTATCCAAAAAATATAAAACTATTGTAAATATTATTCTTCCAAAAGGATTAAATCAATTACGACATTTACAAGGAAGAATTCAAGCAATGTGATGTTCTTATGGTTGGATTAGCTGATAAGATGTTGTTTAACCCTAAATTAAATGTGGATCCTACTTGGGTAGATAGATAATATATAAATTATAATGCACAAGGGTGATAAGCAAATCTACAGTAGGCCAATTAAATGTTAAACTGCGATATAACATATGTTGAATTTATTAAACAGAGATACGCTAACAATAGAAAGTATAACTATACTAGATATGGAAATGACAAAGAAACAAATTAATAATTTGGTTATAATGCTAACACTTTTTGGATCTAGGATAAGTAAGAAGTAGACTAAAAGAATATTTTAGATCACATAAAATTATGGATTGAGTTCCTCTAAAGCCATAGACACTAGTGTCAGCCTTAGATATTAGCATTGATTTTATTATTTAAACTAGATGCATGTGTCTTATACAAAATACCTATTAGAAAAAGATGTGACCACCTTGGTGCTTCTGATTTTGTCTTCACCTTCACTTTGGTGTATTTAGATCTGGGTCATAAATTGTCACTCCTCATGAAATGATGAAACCCTAGTTTTTCATCTTCATAGTGACCTTGGGAAAAATGGGTTAGTAAGATCATTTTGTTGAGATAACCCCAAAGACCCCTTTGTCAATTAGTATTTCCTACATATGTACTGCTTCAAAAGAGGATCTTAGACTAATGTAGTTATCCCCTAATGTGTTTGCTTGTGTGTGCACAAGGGTGCAATATGTGGAAAGTAAGTACAATAGTGATCTAGCTTATAACTAGGCAAATTAGGCTCTTTGGCTACTCCTTCAGTACTTCATACATTTAGATGTGCCATCCCTATGACTAATATAGAAATAGAAATAAATAGGTAATCTTTACTCAATTGAATTCTCTTTGAATGCTCTTTGGTATGAATGGTAGGTGTGGAATAAATGAGGAGTGATTGTGAATATATACCACTCCTATCACGAAATATCTCACATTAAATCACTTAGGCTAACCATTAGAATACATTTCATTTGAAAATTAGATGAATTTAGGTCACTATACACCTATGTCAAGATAGGACACTAGCATCAATATAGGGGTCTGATATTGATGCTTGTGTCCTAATAGTTAGAAAATAGGTACAGTCTCAAAACTTGTAAGGGCATAATATAAGCATATTTAAGCATTATGGGAAAGAGATAATGTTTGGGTCATCAACATAAGACTAGTCAGACCAAGAGATAGGGTAAGGCACAAAAGATAGAGAAAATGTGAGACTTTTAAAAAGTGGGAAAGGTCCAAAATGAGAGGAACATCCAAGGTTTGAGTTTTCCAAGTATACAAGATTGAGGTGTTGTATAATTCATTATTATCATCTACATTTTCACCACCCTTTAATCTAGAAATAAAATTATTGATTTAAATGAGAATAAATGCATACCTAGATGTGTATAATGTACTTTGCCTTTGTGTGAGCCTAGCTTGAGTGATTTTTGGTGACTAACCTAAAATTAAGAGCATGTTATAATATATAATCAATACACATAATATGAAATTGAAAGCATTGAAAGTATTGAAATTGAAAGAGTAAGGTTTAAGATTAAACCTATGTATTGATGCAATTGCCTTGCCTATTACCAAGTTGATTTAAAAATATGTATCACTATAAATATATGAAACTAAGAGGAGGAAAAATATATATAAATCTATAAATTTCATATATATAGATGGATAAAGAGAGATTGGAAGGCACATGCCCCCAACTTTGGATAAAATTTCAATTGTCACATGTCAGTTGAGATTAGCTCAACCATGAAACCTAAACATACTTATAACCTGATAAGCGTGAGTGAAAAAATTAAACCCATACCATATATTTGGTGAGACTAAATGATGTAATCAATTCTAACCTATAAATTTGGAAAGATTGAGTGATTTAATCACTTCAACCATAACAAAAGTGAACCAACTACTGTAGTAAATTATCTCAATACAATCTAATCTAGTGGGTGATAATAATCCATAAAAGAGTTTTAAAATCTAAAATTGATTTTGATTTTTCAATATTAGGTTCACATTGCATATAATATTCACCTTAGATATATCTCATGCTAAAACTGTGTATAACAATGGTACCAATGTATAGAATTATGTCATAAATGTGTATCTAAATCATATGACTTTATGGTTTAGCCAATTTGGAATTTTTCACAAGTGTGGATAGCATTATACAATAACATTCCCCCACTATATATGGAAAAATCTAAAAATTTAAATAAGTTTCAATGTGGAGAACATGTTTCTAAAACACGACCCACTGAATTTGGGTATGACGAATACTAGATAAGTATGGATAAAATGCTTCCAAAACATGCCCCCAATGAATCTAAAAATGATTCCAAATGTGGAGAACATGTCTCTATGGAATTCCCCCACTAACATTCCCCCCTTTGAGATGAGGGAAGATATCAACTAGTAATTACCTCACCTCAAAAGGAGAAGACAACTAAATAATTTTTGAATGGAACCATGTAGCATATAAAAGAACATGTATAGGTAAATGTATCATTGAAGTGCTTAGAATAATGTGATCACATGAAGGCCTAATATTCATGATAAATTTCTTGTAAACATATAGATAGTAATAGGACAAGCTCAACAAGTAACTAATCACACACACAAGAGCACTCAAAATCAAGTCAACATATAATGGTCCTAGAAGACCACAAATAAGGGGCATGTTCACATGCCACATAATTGAAGGGATTTGACTTAGTAAAATGTCCATAAAATAAATAATTAAATATTCAAATGTTCATGCAATAAATAAATGCATTCAAATGTCAAATAAAGCACACATAGGCATGGGGGCCAAAAATACATAATCATATTCAAATGCTTGAACAATCAAGACAGTAGCAAGGTAAGACACTCAAGGAAGTGCATAAAATAAAGCATAAGAAACTAGCATAAACATATCATAGTAGCCCATGGATCAAATGTGCTAGCAAAAAATGTCAAGTGCATAGCATATCAAGTACCCTATAAAATATATAATCATGGATAAAGGCATGTGTAAGTACATATAAGCTTAAACATGATAATGAAATTTGATTGTCGAATCATGTAACTATGACTATCAATATCAAGGAAATATATTCCCCTATTGTCCACATAACATGAGTAAAGGGAAAGCCCAAAATCTGAAATAGGAATAGATCATGTATCTGTGTATAACTATATCACACTCAAATAGAAGCATGACACACATGTATATGTATAAGTAACTGATATATCATCCATCAACATGGAACTAACACATAGATGCTAAAGATCTAGTAGAATATGTAGGTGCCAAAAATATTTTTGAAGTTTTGACGATTTTTTTATTTTTTTGGCATTTTGGAATATATGAAGAGGAAAGATCATCCTATGATCCCATCCAAAGGATGGTCATAGGTATCTACCCACTCAAAATATGGTGCAATGAATTGGTGGTACTACCAAGGAGTATGTGTAGGTACAATATATATCATTTTAAGATCTTTGATGTTATGTGTATATATAATATGGTTCTAAGGTCATGAAGTAGTAATAGAAGGAATAGGGGTTCATGTAACCCCTCTCTATGTGCTCTATGTTTTTTTAATAATAACAATAGTAGATCATGTTTAGGTGCTTTGGATGTTTGAATATTATGTGTAATAGAAGATGAGGATTCATAGAATCTATTGTATGTCTTTGATGTAATGGTGTCTCAAGTACCAACCACCTAGTAAAGGGGATTTCATGTTGCTTACCCTTTTGCAATGGATTTACCTTAGTAGGTTTGAGAATTAGTTGCCTAGGTATAATTTTTTATTATTCAAGAGGATATTCATATATAATTATATAAATTATAATAAATCGATTGGAATGAATGTATTTAACACACCAATACACTGTAGAAGGTAATTATCAAAGTGTATGGATCCAAGGTATTCCCAATAAAATATAAAATATTTATATGGAAAGTATAACCATAAATATAGTGACCACATGTGTGGGACCACCCTATACAGGTAGGTTAAACTCACCAAGGACCTTTTGGGAGTTCCCATTGAATGCTCTAGTTGATTTAGTTTAAGGATGGAAATCACGATGAATATAACCTAGATGTATAAGTAATATCATGTTGCAAACATTTTCACTTGAAACACTATCAATCATAACACTATGTATAGGTTGGTGATCAATGAATGCTTGAATGAATAAATAATGAAGATCAGATTCATCATCTCTAACCTCACTATCTTTGAAATTAATAGAATGTCTTTGAACTATAGGAGGTGTATGTCACATATAGGTACCAATAATTCCATCCAGTGGATGATCATAATTTAATGGAAGAGGAAGTGCATTATATGATATTTGCAATTTTGGTTCCTTCTTAGAATGATATTTCAAAGGATTGTTAAATATTTTTTTATTTTTGGTCATCACTGAGTTGTGAACCTAATTCCTTGGGAGGATCATCAAATGGAATCTTTTGGTCATCAATGAGGTCTTAGATCTTATGCTTCAAGGTAAAACATATATTCATAGAATGCATTAGTCCTTGATGATAATCATAATAAGCATTCATAGCATATCCTTTGGGTAGATTCTAACTCATATCAACCTCTATAGGATGAGGGAGAGATATAAGCTTACACTCTATTAACCATGGGAGTAATGAAACTGGAGACTCCTGTAAATGTGAGAACTATCTCCTTGGTGCATTGGAAAAAATAATTCGATTAGATTATTTTGACACTAAATTTTTTTAAGGTTAAAGGAGGGAATTTTTTGAACTAGGGTCCCAAAACCCTAGGACAAGAACAAACCAAAAGGAAACAAAGGTCTACCAAAGACCAAAGGAAAGATAAATACAAAACAGGGCCAAAAATAGCCAAAGTACAGCCTAGATACAACATAGATACATCATAAAAATAGCATAAAAAGGAGTAGACTCATAATCCATGTCAAGATTTTTAGAGACATCCTCCCAACAAATTTTCATCCTTTTGAGATTAATATCTATTTGTAATAGCAGTTTGTCTTTGTCAATATCTTTTTGGCAACTGCTACATTGAACTTGTTTGCCTTTTCCTTTGCCAGTGGCCTTATTGTCAAATATCTATCTCAGGTGATCTCTAAGGTCCTCAACATTTTTAATTCCCTCATTCATCTCAACCTTGATTCAATTTACCATGAAACTAATTTTGTTTTGTGCTTATCATTCTCATTCTCTAGCATGTCATCTCTAAACTATAGACTCTGCAACTGTTGGTTGTCCTCCTTGTCTGTATTGATTTGATTCAATCTTTCATTCTCATGTTGTAGTAACTTAACCTTCCCTTTGAGGTCAATTAACTCCTTCATAAACCATTACATGATGTAATTTTAAAGATCTAGTTATTCAAAAATATTGTTAGCATTTTCTTTACCTTTCAAAGAATTCACTAAACTATTAATATTCTCATTTAAATCTTTATGTTGATAATTAGAAAGAGTTTAACCTTTATCCTTATCATCATCTCTAGTCTTCCTTTTTACATATTTAAGAAGCTTAGGATGAGAGGTCTCATCCAAATCTTCTTGTTGAATAGTCTCTGTAGGCCTAACCCCATCTTCTTCAACTAAGATAGAGTCATCACAGTCTAGCCTGATCTACCCTTCTTATCTAGAGAATTTACTAACACATTGGGAATCCTGACCACACTCCTCAGCCAATTCTTGATATTATCTTGAGTCTTTGTGGAATTAACCTTTTGCACCTTTAGTTCCTTTAACAATTAGTCTCTTAGAATATTTGTCCTTGATATTCTTGAGAACATTGTCAGCTAGGATCTTAGAAGATGTTTCCTCGGTATTCTTATGAACATTGTTAGGGTACTTGATCCAAACCTTCTAAATTTTCTTAATGTCCACAAGTTTATCCTCAATAATTCTCTTTTGAGGTTTATAAATATTAGGATTTAGGTGATTCATGCCCTTGAAGGATTTATGGATTAAAAATATAAACCCTTCATGCTTGGGAATAGGGTGTTTTCCATTCTTGTATTTCAAAATGGAAGCTTATAATGAGTGGAGAATATAGAATGGGAGGCCTAATAGAACATCATGCCTAAAATAATTAAGAAAATTAAATATAAACCATCTGACAACATTATACCTACCTTTTAGTGTGATGTATTTCATCAGATGAAAAATGACTTCTCCAAATGGCCTAGGTAGAGATTCACCATCAAATCCATTATGTAGAGTCTCCAAGGTTGCCCCTTCCTCTAGAAAAACCTCCTTTTATCTTTTATAATCTCTATAAGATTTGTATTTTTTTTCCCCTCTATTACCAAGCCTATTAAATGAGCAATCATCTCCTCCATGATTTCCAAAGTGACCCCATTAATGTTAATTATTTTATCTTTCCAGGCATTAATAAATAGAGTTGAAATAAGTTTGTCATGCCCTTCAATTTTTCCATGAACCCTACAAAACCCCAAACTTGTAATTCCTCCCAAATTCTTTCATTATTCTTGACTTATTTAGATAATTTGGGTTCAATCCTATTCAGTAACCACATGGTGATCACAAAGACTCTAGAACAAGAAAGAAAAAGGCTTTCCCAAATCTAATACACTGAAGAATTAATAAACCCCAGAGATATCTTTTTATTGTCTTTGATTACTGAAAACAAAACTATAAGGAAAACAATCATATCTAGAATCTTCTCTAAGAGTTTGAAAAAGGATGAAAAAACATATAAAGTTCTAAGACTATATGTTAGTATAAAACATTAGATGACATTTCACCCTTTATCCTTTGGATGATATCCCAAAGAAGATATTCAGAGTCCATCAAAGTGACTTGACCCAATGAGGTCACACCCCTATTTTTAAACCAATCCTGTATATTGTTTCCTTCATGATATATGTGTTGGGTTAAAACTTGATGCCTGAAGTGTAGTATAAATATTGATTCCTCTATCACTTTTTTAATAGTCTAGCTAATGGCTAGATAGTTTAATATATTAAGATAATCTCCCTATATTATGATCAATTGCACCACCTATTGTCGATCCAATTTAAGACCCCACAAGGTAGAAACAACTTCAGCATAGTGATTATAATTAATACCCATATATCTATCATATGCTACCATAAAATTTCTTTGTTGATCTCTTAGAATACCACTACCTCTAGCTGGGCCTGGGTTCCCTTTGGAAGCTCCATAAAAGTTGATATTTAACCATCCCAACAGAGGAGGTTACCATTTTGGTTCTTTTTCTAATCTCATCTTTAGGATCCATCTTTTCACGTCTGGAAGTGTCAATTTGTAAGTTTAGAGCTAGAATTTGTTCAAACTGAAGTAGACTTTTACCTTTCTTATTAGGCTCAATCTTGTAGTTCTCCATGATGACCTCAAATATCCTTTTGGATAACACTTTGTTGATACATTTCTTCTCTCAAAAAATCCTATCATTGTGCTCTCCCCAAATGCCCCAAATGATATGAGGCAAAGAGAGATTCCATACTTTCTTAAGTTGAACATTCTTAAAGGGACACTCCCATGACTACCTTACTTCTAACATTGAACCTGCATGTATCCAAATAACATTGAGTTTAAGAATAATATAGCTCCATATATCCTGAGAGTAAGGACAATCAATAAGTAGATGAAAGATATATTCATTATCTTTTTTGCAAAGAATGCATCTATTGATCAAAATGCAACCTCTTTTCTTAGATTGTCCATGGTAAGAATTCTATTTTGGGTTACAACCCAAAGGAAAAAAATAATTTTGGGAATCAACCATTTATCCCATAATATTTCTCACTTAAAATTAACACAAATATTTTGTTCCAAAATAGAGCAACCTGATTTGACTTGGTAATGACCATTGAAAGACTCCTTCCAAAAAATTTGATCTTCTCTAGTACGAAGTGGTAAATGAAAATTTCTTAGCAAATTGTTCAAGTTAGATAACCTCAAAGTGTCTTCTTGGTTAATGTTATCTAGACTAAATTTTATCAAAAATTTTACACCCTCAACCACCTGCCAATTTTCATGGACCTTGTGACTATACTTATTTTAAATACCCTCTTGTAAGTACTACCAAAACTTAGTCTGACTTAGGGGATGATCTACGACCTAGGAATCTTTCCAAAAATCCACCTTCTAACCATTCCAATCTATCATTTATAACCTGTGTAAATAATATCTTTATTTCAGATTAAAAAAATTATAGAAGTGTGAGCCCCTAACAAATTGATCTTTAACAAATATGCACAATGGATCATGACCCTCTAAGTATTTAAAACTTATAATTTTAGTCCAGGGGGTATTTTTCTCAAAAAATATCCAAAAAAAAATGAAATAAGCACTTCGTTTATTAGCTAAAAGTTCTCAAACCAGGACTACCATATTTTTTAAGAGTACATACTTTGTTCCAGGCAACTAGATGGAATCTATTTCTATATTTAGTACCAAACCAAAGGAAATTCTATTGATTTTTTATCAACTTATCTTCAATGCCCTTAGGAAGGCTAAAAAGAGAAATAATATATATAGGGAGACTTTGGAAGACACTGTTTATGATCAAAAGTTTGTCTGCTTGTGATAGTAACTTACCTTTCCATCCTGCAAGCTTATTTTGAAATCTTTCAATTAATGGATTCCATACATCTGATGAAAGATGATTACTGAAAAGAGGCATGCCAAGGTAGGATGAAGGTAAAAATTTAATTTGGTAGCCTAGAAAAAAAGAAATTCTATTTTGTCTAGCAATAGGAGTGTTAAAAATATATACAAATCTTTTATCAAAATTGACTTTCTAATTAGAAGCTTGTTCATACATAAGCAGTAATTTTTTAAGAATTCTAGCAACTTGAATAGAATCCTCGAATAGAAGAATGGTGTCATCCATGAATTATTGATGAGAGACGGGATCAATAAAGCAAGTTGGTCTAAAACCTTTCAATTATCTTCAATCAACGACTTTAGATATGAATCTACTAAGAGACTCAGCCATAATAATGAACAAAAAAGGCGATAGGGGTCCACTTGTCTCACTCCTTTGACACTTTTGAAAAATCCTTGGGCAATGCCATTAACAAGCACCAAAAACATACATGTGGAAATGCAAGATCTCATGATTTTTTGAAATTTATCTTAAAAACCAAATTGAACTATAACTCTATCTAAAAATCTCCAATCTAATCTATCATAAGCCTTAGCCATGTCAAACTTTAGGATCATTGCATATCTATTACTCTTGTCTATAGAGTGAATAGATTCATGAACAATAATAACCCCCTCTTGAATTTGTCTTCAAAGAATAAAATCACCTTATTGAGAATAAATAATATTTTCCAGAATTGGCTATAACCTCAAAGATAGCAGCTTAGTGATGATTTTATAAATGGAGTTACATAATCTAATAGGATAAAAATTATAAAAAATTACCGCCCCTTCCTTCTTAGGGATTAACATTATCAAGGTGTGATTAAATTATTTTAACATTTGAGTTGACGTAAATAATTCATTGATAGATGCAATTATGTCATTCCCTATGATATCCCATAATTTTTGGAAAAAAACAATTGGAAAACCATCTGGACTCGGGGTTTTGTCGGGGTTCATTTTAGAAAGAATAAATTTGAGATCTTCATTAGAAGTTACAAATGTAAGAGCTACATTGTCCTCTTAATTCATTAATTCAGGAATCACATGCTGAAATTCTATCCCAAAACTTATATTTATCTTAAAATCATTTTTGAACAAATTTTTAAAGAATTTTACACTTTCTAGATTAATGTGATTAGAATCAGATGTGAGATGTCCTTCACTGTCAGTGATTTTATTAATGGAATTATGACTTATATGATTTAAAGTGGACATATGGAAAAAGTGTGTGTTTTTATCCCCTTTCTTGAGCCAAATATTTCCAGATTTTTGTTTGTAAAGAGTTTCTTCCCTTGTCTCAATGGTATGATAATCACATAAGAGATTTCTTTCTTTGTTCTTCTTTTCAATATCATATCCATTATTTTCAATATCTTATTTAATATTTGATATTTCATATTTTACAACTTTATTTTACATAATAACATTGACAAACACTTGTTTTTTTTACTATTTTATTTTAGTTTTCACATTTTTCATTTTTTCAGCTAGCTTGAACATAACTGGCCCATTAACAATATGTGACCATCATTATAAAATTTGATAATAAATTTTTAGAATTGAAGAGGGGTGAATAAATGATGCAATATAATCCAATTCAATTCTCAAATATTAAACATTTAGCATACATCAACTTAATCAAGCAACATAAACATGAAAGTGTTGGGAGATAAACCGGAAGCACACAATTTGATTACCAAACCAAGCAACTTAATATGCAGAAATTAACCAGATTCACCAAGTAACTAGAATTCAGAATAACACATGATATGAGAGACAATACACAACTTGTATTAACACTTTATACAGAAAAGAATACAATAAAGAAGATGCCACTTCTTCTCCACCACCTTACAGAGGTTTCCCACACCTCAAGTGAACAGTAATTCTTCTCCCCAAAGCTCTCCCTCTCACAGGTCCCAACACCCAACTCAAATACAGAGTTGGTGTTCACCTCCCATGCTCCACGCACACCACAAGTGCTCCACGCACTCCACAAGCACTCCACGTGCTCCACAAGTACTCAAGGTACTTCAAGTAGATCTCCCATGAATCTGCAACAACCTGCAATTCAACAGACCATACTTATGGAAGGAACTCCCTTGCCTTCCTCTTGCTCTATCCGAGTACACACCTGTACTCCAAGTAGATCCTGCCTGATACTGCTCCCTGTTGTGTTGCTGTCTATATGACCTTGCACACCTGCAAATCAAACAACGGTTCTGCTCACCTGTGAACCTAGACCTTGCACACACATACACCTGCAGATCAACGATCTTACTTACCATGTAGATCTCCTATATAGGCCATGCAACTGTGACCAAGATCCTACACTCTTGAAGAACCCAGCTGGCTCTCCAATCCAGCACCAACACACCTGGTACTGAGGCACTAGGAGGAACGCACCATTGCTCTACCTCACACACAGAAGGAGCTTATAATTATGCTCTCTTACTCCCTAGCACACTTTTCCAATACAACCATGAGTCTATTATATAGATCTCATCCAAACAATAATTAGACATCTAATTACAATAATTAGATCCGCAGCTATGAGTCTAAAATTAGCACTCATCATGCAAAGACTTGGTTCGTTAGCTAACTGCCCGTAATTAGCTCGCAGTCGAACCACACAGGCGACTGACGTCGGTCCCTGTCTGCCTGGAGGTGACCGACGTCGGCCGATATATGACCGACGTCGGTTGCTTCTCTATGCTCTCCCGCCGACGTCAGCTGATCAGACCGACCCCAACTTCTTCTGCAACTCAGCAACCTTCAGCAACCTCCTCTCCTGTTTGCATCAGTGAAGCTTTTAGCTCCACAATCCTAACAGAAAGCACATACATCCAAAACATGCACATAAACACATCATATATGTGGGAAACCCACTTGGGGGATAAAACCCACTAAACCCTAAAATATGGAATAAAATCCTATAAAAAAGATCTAAAATTTATACCAGCACTAATTGATCAAGGAATACCCATCCCTTAATTTAGTGAGACACCAATTCCATAAGGAGCTACTACCCCTATTTAGTTGAGCACCCACAACAACTAAACCTTTAGTAAGATTTACATTGAAAGGAGGAACCAACCCCCTACAAAACTAATAACCCACTCAAATACCTAAACATATCACCTTGAAAACCTATTTTTTTATTCTTCAACTGATGATGACCACCTTTATTTTCACTCTTCTCGCTCAAACTGCCTTTAGGGCTAACTCACTCAAACTACCTCTTTTAGGCTCATTAGGTCCAATAACCTATGATTCCTCCTACATAAACTTGATAAAAAAAATCATGAATAATCCTCTTCACTCTCTGATGGTCCTCACTAACATTTAAATTCTCTTTTAAAGGTTCTCTCCTTTGCTTGAATATACACTCACATAATTGCTCAACTTTTCACTCTCACATCTATAAACCATTACCTTTTCTTTCACTCTTTATAGAGTCTTCATGAATATCACCTTATTGGTTTGAAATAAGAATTTAATTAACCCTTAATACTTATATCATTCTAATACATATCTCAAATCCATTCACATAGGTCTCCCATTACCTCATTATCCCCAAACCACTATTAGGTCTTGGTGAGACCTAAAACAATTAAGCCTTCATACTCACACGTTACATGTGAGACTACTTGGACCACCTTTATCTTTTACCAATTATTTAACATATCAAAAATGTTTATAATATTCTCTTTCTTACTCCCATATGATTCCATGCCACATGGAACACCAACTCACACATTGAACCTACCAATTAGGTCTCCTTGCTCTTTAGGCTTTTATACATAAAAAATATAGTCTCAAAATTTTGAAGCAAATACTTAATTATTTCACATATACATATTATTAAATCACATTGTTGAACCCTTAAAGACATATAATACACTTCCATATGATTTATATGCTTCAACATAATCTCTAAGCACTAAAAACAACTCTCTCAAAATGACCACTCAGACTGGTCAAATACAATCAAAATATAGTCAAACTATTTTGACTCTCCACATATGATCAAGAGCATATCATGACCATAAATACTTTATCATTAATATGTTATACTTATTTTACATATTAATATTCATTTTCTTCCTTAACTCTGCTCCGAACACCTTCAAATTACCTTTATAAGATGGTCACTCAAATTGCCAATGTATTCAATAAACACAATCAACTTATAAGCCTTTGTTCACAGTGAATATGGATTGGTAAAACCTAAAAAAATCCATATAGATAGTATTAATTGATTATATAACATTTTCCAATAGTTATATTATTTTTAAACATGAAAATACTATCAAGAACAGTTCAATTATCCTTCTCAGGTCACTTACAGACCATTAATCAATTTTTAAGCTCAATATATTTGACTATACAAACATTTAAACCTTATGACTAGTGTATTTATATGATCCTTGGATTATTTTAAAACTTTACCTCTTACACCATGATCAAATTATACATATATCAAAATTTATAGCTCAAACACTGTAGACTGGTTTTCCCTCATTAATTTGAATATTTGAATTCCAACTGTCATTATGCAAATGTTAAACATCAGACATTTTAAGCTCATATCATGATCCATATAAAATTTGAAAAATTATGATCCATTTATATCCATTATATTACCTTTGTATTTATCTTTAAATCTTAGCATTTATCTTAGATCCTTGCTTATGTGATCATGCCACTTGATAGTTATGCATGCCTTCTACGCACCCTATACCCTTCAGTCAATGTGCTTGTGCGACTTAGAAATTTTTTTTGAAATATAAGCATCCTTTAACTTATTAAATTAATGTGTACCATTTATATATAATTTCATGATCATACCCTCACTTTTGGATATTCATCTAATAGATTAGAGGCTCGTCATAAATCTATTGCTCAGACTCTACGATTGTGACACATGTCACTAGTGCATGTAATATTGAATATTTGACTTTGAAACATGATTTTATATTCTTATCAATTTAGATTAAATTCTCACCATTATATATATGATCCAATTAAATTCTAACCATATATCTCTTCTTGCAAATTTGGCTATGGGAACTTAGTAAAACTTTGCCTAGAAGGCCAACTTTGCACCTTAATAACTTTTACTATGTTGAATCTCATGACCTTAGATTTGAAAAATATGATAACATCACATAGGATAATCCATCCATGCATAAAAATATTATTTAAACCTTTACATTTGTGAAATATGATGTCATCAATCTACTCACTCAATTTTATCTATCAAGATGACTACTTGAGCTCAGACATTCATATGATTGTTTTGATGAATTATGTTTACTTCCATAAGCACCCTTAACACTTATAACACCCAAAAAAGTCTCTTAAACATTTCCATATCATAAATATAATCCATCAATTTCTTATCCAAGTCAAACACTCTCCAAAACATCAAACTGATCACTTTGTCATTAATGCATTAGTACCACATGTTCTCTTTGACATCAATGATAACCAAAACATCAATGACCATGCTCAACAATATCCTAATTTGAATTTGATGGAAAAATAGTCTCAGAATGAATTTTTATATGAACTTCTTCATTCTAATATTTCTCTCGCTTTGACATTAATGACAAAGGGTCTCTCTCTCTCAACATGCCAACAATCATTCCTCAATATCATGTATGCATTCAAATACTATTTAAGATGCTCAGGATACTTACATAGTTTCAAGCATATGAATCAATTATTCCCCCTTTAACATTCACTAATCTAAATTTGGACTACTCTGATCCTTGGACCTATCTACCTATAGAACTCACAAGCTCCCTTTACTCCTGCATGAAGATTCAATACCTTGTAAAAACATATGACTAGGTTTGATCAAGTAATCATATCAATATTCTTGAATTCACAACTGTAGCAAACTTCTTGATTCTTCTATCATGACTGAAGCATATTCACATATGATCCCCCTCACATCAATCACATCTTCTTCAATCCATTCAAGCTAATTGAGTTAGGTCCCCCTTAGCCAAACACATCTTCAAATGATATTCTTATCCTACAACATCAACCAAATTTCAACTAGCATCCACCATACTTCCTCTTGCTTTATAAGTGTCTCTTTGAAGCCTAGATAGAGACACCCTAGCCCACAATGTTCTAAAACAATGTGAAACTAGGAGTTACCCACAACTGCTCATATTCTTTCTCCTCCTTGGTCATCTGATACTGATAGTTATTATTTTTATTCTTCTTAGGCTTAAGAGAAGCAACATGCTCATCCACTACAATATTCTCCTTTTCTTTTAAGAATTAATTGACAATACGTAGAGACAACAAATATTCATGAGATACCTCATCAACTAAATAAATTAATTAATTAATGAGCATTGATAAATGATTTTCTTTACATGAAACTTGCTTTAAAATAGTAGGATGTTCTCTTAGATCTATACATACCTTAAAACTACCCTCAATTTGCACTTTAGTCTTTTCCTTGAGTTTGACTTGAACTAAGTTTTGATTCTCCTTTTCTATCTAGACAGATGATACATTCTCTTGACATTCCTAAACCATCTTCATATTTGATTCCTCATTTGCTTTAGTAGGCAATCCACCTTGATCTTTCAGCTCAACGAAATCAGTTTTATTGGTCTTTACTTCCTTAGGATTCCATACCAAGGATTGACCTTTCTTGAGCACACTAGGATGTCCATGCACCTTTTTATGACTTGAGATCTTGCTTATACAAAATCTTGTAATATGACCAACTTGATGACAACTAAAACAAATAACATCATTCGTACCTTTTTCTTGATGAATATTATGAATCTTAGCAAACATACCATCTTGTCTCTTAGGTTCATTATGCTCAAGCTTAACTGTCTTAGGTGTCCATACCTAGGTTAGTATTTTCCCATGCATTATGGGGTAGAACCTAGAAATATGTCCCATGTCATGACAATTATATCATACTATATTAT
Source organism: Torreya grandis (assembly GCA_037957365.1). Taxonomy (NCBI): domain Eukaryota; kingdom Viridiplantae; phylum Streptophyta; class Pinopsida; order Cupressales; family Taxaceae; genus Torreya; species Torreya grandis. Next base: position 3,833,542 of record JARHVA010001074.1, read on the forward strand.
CCATACCTATAGATGACCAGTTGTTCTTCCTTTTACAGTTTCTTGCCTTATGACCAAACCTATGATAAGCAAAACAATGACCATTAAAATATCTTTCATACTTCATGGCACTTGGTTGTCTTATGGATCTTTTCTTGTTGATCTTGGTGCTTTCATCCTTCTTGTCTTGAGCTAACCTCTCTTTCTCTTTCTTCATCTTGTTTACCTTGACAACAAATTTCTCTTACTCATCCATCAATGAATATAGCTTGGTTTTTAATTGAATGCTCTCATCTTCTTTAGCTCTCATACTTGAAATTGTAGCTTTTACTAAATTTTGAGAACTTGGATAGTCTCCTTATCCCTCTTAGCTTATTTAGCCATGTCATCTTTCAATCTACATGTTTGTTCTTCAATAATATTTATAGAATAAACATTGGAATTCAACTCATCATGCTCACCTTGCTTTGAACTCAACTTGGCATTTTTATCTTCTAACTAAGTTTTGAGATGTCTAAATTCTTCCTCTTTTGAACTCAGATTTGTATTTATAACCCTTAATTTATCCTCAAGATCATGCATGCTCATCTTGTCTTCTTTGACTATTTCACTTAATCTCCCAAACTTGGTTTGAAGATGAGTTATCTTTTCACTATGTTTTTTGAACTATTCATTAATCTATTCACACCTCATCTCATGTTCATCATCCTTGGAGTTATAATTACTCTTCACAATCTCAATATGACTAATTTTTTCTTCAAGACTTTTTACCATTGATCTCAACTCAAAATTATATTTCCTCAACCGCTTAGCCATATTTGTGCCTTAAATCACCTTCAATTGGAATTACAATCACTGAGAGGGGGGGATAAATCAGTGATGCAAGATAATCCAATTCAATTTCCAACTCTTAAATATTCAACATACATCAACTTGATCAAGAAACATAAATATGAAAGCACATACATCCAAATCATATACATAAACACATCATATATGTGGGAAACTCTCTTGGGGGATAAAACCCACTGAACTCTAAAATATGGACTAAAGTCATATAAAACAAGATCCAACATTTATACCAAAACCAATTGATCAAGGAATATCCATCCTTTAGTTTAGTGAGACACCAATCCCATAAGGATCTACTACCCCTATCTAGTTGAACACCCATAATAACTAGACCTTTTGCAAGCTTTACCTTGCAAGAAGGAACTAACCCCCTAGGTAACTAAGCACCCACTCAACTATCTAAATAGATCACCTTGAACACATGTTGATATTCTTCAACTGATAGTGACCACCTTTTTTTTCACTCTTCTCTCTCAAATTACCTCTAGCGCTAACTCGCTCAAACTACCTCTTCTAGGCTCATTAGGTCTAATGACCTATGAGTCCTCTTACATTGACTTTATCAGATAAGAATGACTAATTATCTTATCTCATTTATTTTTATCACTGAGCTATACCTTCTCTTTCAAAGTTTTTCTCCTTCACTTGAATCCACACTCACACAACTGCTCAACTCTGCTCTCTCACATCTAGAAACCATCACCTTTTATTTCACTCTTTATAGAGTCTTCCTAAATATTATATTCTTTATTAGCTATAAGACTTGCTGTCACCCTTAATAATTATATCATGCTAATACATATCTCAAATCCATTCACATAGATCGGTCGTTACCTCATTATCCCCAGACTAGTATTAGGTCTTTGTGAGACCTAAAACAATTAGGCCTTCACACTCACATGTTACATGTGAGACTACTTGGACCACCTTTATCATTTACCAATGCTTCAAAAATATAAAAAATATTTCTAATATCCCCTTTCTTACTTCCATATGGGTCCATTCTACCTGGAACACCAACTCACATCTTGAGCCTACCAATTAGGTCTCCTTGCTCTTTAGGCTTTTATACATAGAAAATATAGTCTCAAACTTTTGAAGCAAACACTCAATTATTTCACATATCCATATGATTAGATCACATGGTTGAAACCTTTAGGACCTTTTACACACTTCCATTTTCTTTATATTCTTCAACATAATCTCTAAGTAGTAAAAACAACTCTCTCAGAATGACCACTCAGACTGGTCAAATATAGTCAAGCTATTTTGACTCTCCATATATGATCAGGGACATATCATGAAAAATAAATAATTTCTCATCAATATTCAAGACTTTATTTACATATTAATATTCATTTTATTTCTTAACTTTTCTCAGAACACCTTCAAATTACCTCTACAAGATGGTCACTCAAACTGCCAGTGTATTCAATAAATATAGTCAACTTCTAAGCCTTTGTTCACACTAAATATGGATTGGTCAAACCTCTAAAATACATACATATAGTTTTAATGGATTTTAAAACACTATCCAATATTTATATCATTTTTAAACATCAAAATACTATCAAGAACATCTCAATTATCCTTCTTGGGTCACTTACATACCATGGTCAAACACATAGTCAACTTTGAATCTAAATATATTTAAATGTAAAAACATTCAAACCTTCTAAATAGTTTATTTAGATTTGCCTTGGATTAATTTTTTTTTTTTAAATTTACACCATGATCAAATTTTTCATATATCAAAATTAATAGCCCAAACGCTATAGACTAGTTTTCCCTCATTAATTTGAATATTTGAATTCCAACGGTCGTTGTGTAAACGTTAAACATTAGAAACTTTGACCTCATCTCATGATCCCTAGAAAATTTTAACAAACATGATTAATTTATCTCCTCAGGAGTATCTCTGTATTTATATTTCAATGCTCACCATTGATCTTAGATCCTTGCTTCCATAATTAAGCCACTTAGTAGCTTTGTGTGCCTTCTGCACACCTTGTACCCTTCAGTTAATGAGCTTATGCCACTTATCATTTCTACATGAAATTTGAGAATCCTTTGAATTATTGACTTAACACATGTCATTTATCTCTAATTGCATGATCATACACTCACCATTGGATCTTCATCTGATAGATTAGATGCTCACCGTAGATCTGTTGCTCAGACTTTGTGATTATGACACATGTCACTAGTGCATGCAATCTTATCTATTTGAATTTGAACCATGTTATTGGATTATTATCTAATAAAATTAAATTCTCATCATTAGATCTGTGATTTGATTAAATATTTATCATAGATCTATTCTTGTAAATTTGGCTAAGTATGGGAACTTAGTAAAACTCTACTTGGAAGGCCAACTTTTCACCTTAATAACTTTTTCTATGTTAAAGCTCATGACCTGAAATTTGAACCACATGATCACCTCACATATGTGAATCCATAAATGTATCAAAATAATCCTCAAACCTTCACATGTTTTAAATATGATGTCATTAATTTTATCACTCAGCTTTATCTATCAAGATGACTACTTGAGGTTAGACATTTATGTGATTATTCTGATGAATTCCATTTACTTCCATAAGCACTCATAACACCCCATAGGGTATTTCAAAATTTCCATATCATATATCAATTGCTTATCCAAGTCAAAAAAACTCCAAAACATCAAATTGATCACTTTGTCATTAATGCATTAGTACCACATGCTCTTTTTGACATCAATGACAACCAAAACATCAATGATCATGTTAAACATGAATGTCTAGGTGTGAGAGCCACATGTGTTCCATCCTAAATGGGTATTTGTTTTCCTTTTTATCTTGATCTACAATACTAAACTCAAGGGGGTTATGATTTGAACTAATCTAAGGGAGAGAATTTAAAGTCAAATCTTTATTCATTAACCTTTCCATAAAAACAAAAAAATTATCCAACCTATATTGAATAAGATTATCTCCCAATATCCTATTGCTCCATGTGAATTTAGGTTCTCTCAACTCTATATCTATAAAACATGTATCCAAAATGAGGGATGAGAAATCATCCATGTTGTTTGAGAATTCTAGATTCCCTCTTTTTTTATCCCCTGGGTATAAATATCTATCCATGATCTAAGGGAGATCTTTGCAATTATTCCTAAAAGTTATAATATCTTCCCAATGTTTTCTATGAGCTGAGGTAGAATTGAGAGCATATATATTAGAGAAGATCCATTATTAAGTGTTTATTGCATCCGTAAAGAGTACTGCTACATGATGCTAAGACCTGAGAATAGCTTATCCTATAAAGAAATTAGTGTCCCAAAAATTGATAAGACCTCCAGAGGCTCTTGAAGTGCTAAAGCATATGATACCAGCTTCAACCCAATATTTATTTTTATGATTCATAAAAAAAAATCCTCTGACTTGGATTCTTTAATATCTAAAATAATAGATTTGTGAGTCCTAAAATCCCTAAAAGCTTTTTGCTTTGAGGAATTGTGCATTCCTATGATGTTCCATGAATAAAGTAACATGATTACTTAACATAAGAGTTGCCTCCTTTGAATGACAAGGTTTTTTGAAGTCCATCTATAATATCTTCCTCTATAAGTTTTTTGAAAATTTATTTTTTAGATGATTTTCCAACTTTTGGGGGCATTTTATAAGAAGGGCCTTTGATTCCACTCCTTGTAATAACCAATGAAGTAAACTTTGATTTGTTGTCATTCTTAGACATGGCTGAAATCTATTGTGAGTCCTTATCTTCCTCTTGATAATTTTTAGGAGATAATTCAATTTGGTGGTTAAAGATGTCTAAAATTTCTAATATTTATGAGCCAATCTTATTAATGATCTGAAGTTGCATATATTTTAGATACACTAGGATGTCAAACTGATTAGAAGATTAAGGAATGACCAGCTCTAGATTATCCAAATCTTTATTATCAATATGATAAATATTGGTGTCTTCTTTAGTACCAGGAGTATGTTGATGCTCTTGACTGGGCATTGATTTGAATTTTCATAGTTCTTAAATATTCAAAAGGCTATCATTTTCCTACACTACTTTATCACATACATCTAATATTGGCTTGTCTAAAAAGTTATCTTCCCTATTCTCTAAAACTATCAACTCCTTGTTACAAATCTCTGATACCTCTGGTTGATAGTTCTTTGAACAACACCCTGCTTTCCTTTGCCAAGAGGGCTTGTTATACATTGAATTAGATGAAAAGGTACATGCTTTCAAAGAGTGTCCTATTTTATGACACTTATCACATACGATACCATATTTTTCAAATTTAATTTTATAATTTTTGATACCATAGGGAGTGTGAAGGAATATTAAAGAAGGAAGATCTTGATTCAAAAAAGTGTTGACATAAAATCTAGCATGAACCAACATGGATTTGGGTTTGGTGGCTAAATCAAATGCTACTAAGTAACTGAACGTCTTACCAATGTTGATAAAGAGATCTCCCTCCTAGTATTCAATGGGGAGGCTAGGGAGATGTACCCAAATCATCATAAGATTAATTTTTTCTATTTCAAGATTAAACCCTGGATGTCATTTTTTAGAAATGTCCTGATTTGCCAAAAAACTAGGGTCCCTCTACTAATATATTAACACAATCCTCTAGATTGTTGAATCTAATCATGAAAAAACCATTTACCATGACCACTATATCCATATGTCCTTTGGGGTTCCATTTTTATTTTCCCCATGCTCTAAAAGTATCAATGTTGGGTCTGGCTCCCATAAACTTGCCCATCAATGCCTATTCCATTATGGATGAGGCTCAGCTTATGAGTGAGGGTGTGACTTTAATATGGATATTTTTCCCATCTTTAATAGTCTTGAGAAGTTTAACAGGCAAAATTTCCTTCTTAACCATTTAACCAAGCAATTTTAAACTCTAATAACACTCACCTAATGCCTTTTTAGGACTCTCTTTATTGGATCTACTAGGGTCTCCTAGAAATATTCCATCTGTCTATCCTTGGTTCCCTAGAAGGGAATCAAATCTTCTCACCCACATGATTATACTTTCCCCATCATTGACCTTCTCCCTTTCAAAGACCATATTTGAATTTTTTTGTGCTCTCCATCTTCACGTTGTCCACTCTCCATCCTCACATTGTCTACTCTCACAAATCTAAATTAAATGAAGATATGTTAACCATGTGGTCGATTCTTTTTTAGGCTCAGGAGGTTTTACCTTATAGCTTAGTTTTATTGTAAACTTGGTACTAGATGTAGATGCAGTTGGTGTGTTTGCTACATAATTGAGCTTATTCAATGAAATAAACTTCATTTCATGGTCGCATACAACATGGCATAAGACATCAAAATATTTGAAATTCTTAAAAATAATGGATTCATGTAAAGGGGAAAGTAAACTTTACTTGAATATGTTTTTCAACTCTTCATCTCCCATAGGATTAGTCATTTTAGCCAATATTGTCTTATACCTCAAGACATATTCATTGTTAGGTTCATGTTTTTTCTTATTTGATTTTGTCAATTTGAGCATAGGAAACCTTTTCATAAATATTTATGGAAAAGTGTGCCAAAAATTGATGTGCAAGAGGTTTGAATGCTTTCATAGATTGGAGAGGTAAATCATATAACCACCTCAAAGCATATTCCTTAAGGCTTTATGGGAATAATTTGGTCAAAATTCTATCAGTGTAGGCATAGTCAAGGCATGCCTCATAAAAAGATCAAAGATATTATTCAAGATCACTCTTGCCATCATAAAATGTGAAATTAGGTGCAATAAAACTGATTGTTAAGGGGTGTAAATATATCCCAGATGCAATCAGACTATGTAACACATCTTCCAAATCAATAGTATGATTAAAATTTAAATCTTTTTGTTCAATATTTTAAACCTTGCTCTCCAAGGTATTTATAATTTTAAGGATATTTTAAACTGTAGACCCATTGGGATTTAGATTAGCAAGTAGAGTAGTCACCAAAGGGGATGTAAACATGGTTTGAATAGGCATAGATACTAGTATTTTAGTTAAATTTGTTGTAATCTCATGGTAAATGTAACAATAGTATTTTTATTTTTAAGAAACAAAATTTTAAAAACATAACCCATTCCCCCACTAGATGTAGGAATCGATGAAGTATCCAAGGGGAGGGATGTTTTAATTATACCTTTTGATTTTTTTATTTTCAATATAGTTTTGAGGATCTCATCAAGGTCTTTAAGGTTTTGATGAATACACTCTCAAAATAAAGCAAGAGTTTTTACTTGATATTGATCTATTTATTCATGTGCATTGTTATCATTGCATTCATGGTTTTCATTAACATAATCTTCTATTATAACCACATCATCAATAGTCTACTCATTATTAACATGGGCATCATTATAGACCCTAGGATTAGGCTCTTTATTACTTTGAGACATCTTAGGTGGTGGGAGAGGAAATTAAATGTGTTAAATAGGCACACCACCTAATCTAGGGCTATGCCTAGGTTGCATACAAAATAATGCAAAAAAGAACTAAAAAAGGACAACAATCTAAAACCCTAAGAGACCAAAAACCTATGAAATAGAAAAAATTGCATTCACATGAGTTAGGTTCACCAAATGTTTGACCCTAAATTATATTTGGATCTTAATTGGGTAGATAGGGTTAAGAATATAGAAATTACAATGCACAAGGGTGATAATCAGATCTATAGTAGGCCAATTAAATGTTAAGCTCAAATACAATATATGATGAATTTATTAAACTAAGATAGGCTAAAAATGGAAATTAAAATTATGATAGATATGGAAATGATAAAGAAATAATGTACTTAGTTGGTTCTGATGCTAACACAATTTTAAATCTAGAATAGCTAGGACGCAGACTAAAAGAGGAATCTAAAATAGTCACCAAATTTTGGATTGAGTGCCTATAGAGCCATAGATATTAGTGTCAATGTTGGATGTTAGCATTGACACTATTATCTAAACCAAACGTAGGTATCATGTACATAATACCTATTATAAAAGGATGTGATTGTCTAGATGCTTTTGGGTTTGTCCTCATCTTCACTCTAGTGCATTTAGATCTAGGTCATTGACTGCCACTTTTCATGAAATGGAAAAACCTTGGTTCTCAATATTCATAGTAACCTTAGAAAAAATGATTTAGTGGGCTCATGGTGTTGACCTAAACCAAATACCCCTCTATCAATGGGTGTTTCCTACATATCCATTACTCCGAAGAGGGCCTCAAACTGATGTATTTCTCTCCTAATGTGTTGGTTTGTGTGTACATAAGGGTGAAATACATGGAAAGCAAGTATAACAGTGACCTAGCTTATAAATTTTCAAATTTGGCTCTTGGTATGATCCTTCAGTACTTCATACCTATGGATTTGTAGTCCCAATGACTAATGTGGAAATAGGAATAAATAGGTAAGCTTTGGTTAATTAAATGCTCTTTGAATTCTCTTTGGCATGAATGATAGGTATGAAATGAATGAGTAGTGATTGTGAATATATACCACTCCTATCAATAAATATCTCACATTAAATCACTTAGGCCAACCATTGGGAGATGTTTCATTTTCAAATTAGACGACTTTAGGGCACTATACACTAGTGTCAATGCAAGGGTCTAAGATTGATGCTTGTGTCTTAGTAGCTAAAAATAGGTACAAGTGCATAACTTGGAGGCATAATATAAGCATATTTTAAGAACTATGGGGAAGATAGAAGGTTTAGGTCATCAACATAAGATTGTTCAAACTAAGCGATAGGCTAAGGGGCACAATATAGATCAAATGTGAGACTTCTAAAAGTGCAAAAGGTCTAGAATTTAGAGGAATAACCAAGGTCTGATTTTTTTAGTGTACAAGACTAAGGTGATATATAATTCATGAATATCATCTACAAATGCAACCTTTCATGAGAATCACTAAAGAAAGATACAAAATTCAAATGGGATTCTAATTATCAATAGATTTTTAATCAAATCAAATAATATCTACTTAATCCACCTCTACTCATGCCTACAATTCTTTATAAGCTTTTATTATTATACATTTGTTCTACATATCATGCCTTAGGGTGGATTTATTGACATAGTATGATGATTATCATAGATATAATGTAGTTTATTACATCAATCATACACTAGTGGATTATGAAGTAAATCATAATACAATGGAGAAGCTATGTCTAGCCATTGTCTTTGCAAAACAAAAAATTTAACACTATATTTTTAATAATGAAACTATGTCATTGTAAAGTTTAACTTGTTAAAGTATCTCATGCCAAAACCACATTTATCAATATGTATAGTTAAATGGGTAATGATACTTCTAGAATTTGACTTAAATTTCATATCTATAAAATACATAAAAGGATAAATGATTGTAAATAAATTAGTTATAGCATTGTTAGTTGGTATAATACCAATCAATGATACTTTTTTAGATGATCTTATATCATTTGATGATGATACATAAACTATGTACTTTGATAGAGCTAAATGTGCCATAGGCACTAGAGTCAAAACAATTATCATCACTCCTTAGGGATAGCCTATGCCATTCATATATCACTTAGGGTTTTCATGTACAAATAATATAGAAAAATATAAGGCATTCATTCATGTATTATACATTATTTTCACATTGTAGATAAATATATTTGGGTGTATGGTGATTCTCAACTCATAGTGATTCAGGTTTCAAATGTTTGTCAAATAAAAAATAAATTTTGATCCCATATAATGAAATGATATAAAAATTAATGACATACTTTGATATGATTATAATTGAGATCATAACTTTAAAGGCAATCACCATGTAGATGTTGTGACTAGCAAAAATTTTATGGTTCCTATCGACATTAATGATGATCAAGAAATTTTTGCTATACCTTGATCCAACATGCATCAGTTATAAAATTGTAAACAGCTTAGCAATACTTGCAGTCACATGTAGTGTACGTAATTCATAATAGTATAGTGATGTTTATAATTTTTTGAACAAAGCTATAAACCAAGACAATTGTTCAAGGAACAAAAATGCAAGTTATAAAGAGATACAATTTATTATGTTATAATCAAAGGGGATCCATTTAAGTGATCATTTGAGTGACATTTACTTTGGTGTTTTAATCGTGAGGAGGCTCAAATATCTCTAATAGAGGTACACAATAATGAATGTGGTGGGCATTTCAGTGGAAAATCAAAGCCTTATAAATTATCAAGGATGGGTTACTATTGGCCCAAAATGGAGCAAGAATGTTAAGAACATGCAAAATTATGTGAAAAGTGATAGTGATATAGAAATTTGAATCACATGTCTTCACAAGAAAAATAACCTATTGTATCACTAGAGCCTTTCTCTCTTTGGGGATTTGACTTGATAATTAAGATAAATATAGAATCATCAGAGGGTCCCAAGTTCATTATTACTACTACATAATATTTTACAAAATGGGTTGAAGTGGTACACTATAATCAACTACAAGGGAGGATATATACAGGATTGTAATAAAAATTATCATTTTATAATTTGGTCTCTTGTCATCTATCATAATATACAATGGCCCATCTTTTGAGAAATGTGTTTCTAAACACTATATTTTTCATACATTTTCCACTGCTTACTATCAGAAGCAACATAATAATAAAATTGGGAATGGACATGCAAAAGCAAAAAATAATACAATCGCTAAATGAAAAACAAAATAATTACAAAGCATGGTGAAGATTGACATAATCAGAATATATATGCCTTATGGGCCTATCGCATGAGTGTTAGTACACCTATAGGTGATACTCCTTATTCTCTGGTCTAATAGATATTATATTGATTTTAGATCTATAGATACCATGTTTGCATGTTTTTATAAAATATATTATTAAATATAATGAGTATCATGAACTTTAAAATTTGGATGATAGATGGATACAAGATGTGGAGTGTCTCATATTATATCAAAATCACATTAAAAAATGAGATTCAAAATAGATAATTTTAAATTGGTACTTATTCCTAAAGGAGAACCAAAAGAATATTAATGTAGATAATGAAACCAAATGTAAGTTCAAACTAAATTGGCTAGGGCCATTTGTGATGATAAAGAATTAAGGCATAAGGGTTTATCATTTGGCTTCACTTGAGGGATAACCTATGAATAATCCTATGAACATCATGCATTGATGTCAATTTTACATGTAAGCATCTTAGATTATATATATATATATATATATATATATATATATATATATATATATATATATATATATATAAACATTACAAAAATAAAAAATAAGGGCCTATGCATGACATTTATTACTAATTTACATGATTTATTACATATGAAAGATAATATATCCAATTTATCTATGCACATGTGTTTCATGGTATACATGAGTGAGATGCAGGACATACAAGTATTAATGGCATGGACATTTAAATTAACAACATTCCTACGCACATGAGTTACCTTTCCTACATTGGAGGCATGATTACACTAAGGGAATATTAGTACATATTTACACAAGTTATAACTTTAGATTGGAAATTTTCATATATCATATTGAGCTATTTATATTGATTACACATGCTTACTCTTATTTATTCTACTTAGAGTTTTTTTTCTCTAGATAATATATTTTGATATATGTTATGATGACATAAATTTGTGGTGTAAATTAGACTTTATTTTTATATGTATTTTAGATGCTCATGCATGTTACATGTTGTGATCCTTGATTATGCATTACATTGTGTGAGTATTTCTCTATTTGACTCTAAATTTGTGTGAAACTGAATGTTCATTATGTGACTCTATACTTTGTTAGATTGTGTGTTATCTTGTGTGTTTCTATGATTACTTGTGTGTTTCATGGCCATGAAATTGTGTGTGAATTTGTTTCCTATGTGTGGATACATTTACAATTTCATGTTGAGCTCATGATGTCATGATTTATATCACACACTTTTATTCTTATGTGCAGTGACAAGATACATATCATGTAGATTTTACATAGTTATTAATTTGTGCTTCTATATTCATTACTATGTTGACTCTACTTCATGTGTCTCATTTATATATGTATTTAACATGATACTTTTATGCCTTAAGATACATGTTTTGTATATTCTCAGATGATATAATCTTACTATGATGACACGATCTGATCATGTTAGCACATGCTTTATATCCTTACGTATTTTGTATATAACAATATGTGTATAACTCTTTTCTTTTGAGATGAGTAATTATTAGAATACATAACTCACCTCAAAAGGAGGTCGTGCATAGTGATTTTGTCTTACAGACTATCCTTTACAAAAATATGTTCAAATTTTAATCATAGAAAAATTACATTTTGGGCACATATTTGTTAATGGCTCATTTGGCACACAAATGTAAGAAATATGATAACTATCCAACCTCTCCTGAAAGGAGACCAAAGATCTCCCCAAGGTCTATATCACTAGGTCATGGCATACTGGATAACCTAGTTGGTTGATGTGAAATTGATCTATTTCAAGGGGCCTTCTAGTTTAAAATATATGTTTAAACAAATGAGACAGAAAATTTGAGTTTATTGATTTATTGATATGGGTTTTGAGCACACCACAAAGAAAAAAAAGTATGTGGTAATTTTCCCAAATAAAAATAGTGTTTTCAGATTTATCAAAGGAAATACAGTTAGTTGATTTAATAAAACATTCATTGCATGCATTCATTCAATAGTGTGTAAAAAAAAATGAATAAAACATTTGAAATTAAAATAAAACTTGTGAGTCAAATTATAATTTTCAGATCTATTCTAAACTCTAAACTAATAGATTGATAAAAAAAGATCAAAAGATAATGGAAAAGAGGAAAACACTAAACCTATTTTATAACGAACAAATATCAAATTCCCTTGATTAGATGGGACCCATAAAACCAATCTCCCACTTGGCCAACATTTACACAACCATAAACAAAGATATTGCAAGAGTCTGAGGATAAAATATCCATAAAAAAGAAGAACAAATCCATAGTTTACATGCATAGTAAATGAATAAAAACCTCTACATCTTTGATTAATATTAGGATAGATCGTAATCAATTTGAAGATATAAAAATGCTTCAGAACAACATTTCTCACATGAAAATATATATAGAAAGCAAAAAAAATGTGAAAATAGAAAATTTATAGTCCACTATATAATCCTTAAATACAAAATGATCCAACCCTTTGAATGGATTTTGGTTAGGTTTTTATAAAAAATCACTCAATGGGGGAAAATAATTTTCCCTCCAAAAGTTTTTTGAATTCAATTTAGAAATGCATTTCCCCTCTATTGTGAATGAGCTTTATCCTCCTTTTTTCCTTATCACACCTTCTAATGTAACAAATAAAACTAGATATTTTTTGTTAAAATTAAAAAGGGGGTTAATTCATTAAATCAACAATTTATATAAACACCAAAGTCCTCACACTAGAATGTTTACAACTTTGTGATCATTCAATTCTCTCATAAAACACCTATGTCATGATGACCGAGTTGGAACCATCTTCCTGATGCCATAGACGGTGCATGAAATGGGCCTCCACATCAAAATCTATGAGCAAAAAAAATCCCTAAGTTGTTTTAGGCTTGAGTGGGAAAATTCAAATGAATATTAATTTTTTTGTAAAAAAATTAATAATAAATAATTAATTAATTAAATTTAAAAAAATATAGTCAATTATAATTAAATTAATTAAAACTAACTAAAAAATTAATTGATTCAAATTAAGTTAAACAAAAACTAAATTTTAAAAAAACTCAATTAAATAAAAATAAATTTAATAAAATTTAATTAAAAAACATTTTAAAAAGATGGGGAAGGGGGACAAGGGGTGTAATGTCCTCCCCCCATGGCCTACTCACACTTTGAAAACTTGACATCCCAAGGGAAATCCATGAGGCTTCCCCTACATAGTCAAGGATTATTCCCCTACTACAGCAATGAAGGGGGCTCAGGCCCCCCAAAGACTTAATTGGGCTTTCGAGACTAACCACTATTAATTTTCAATTTTTTAAAAAGACACTTCGCTCCACTTACCTGATCAGGTAAAATATTATAATTAAAACTAAGTTAATTTTCATTATGTGTCCCTAGACCTAATCAGAGTTTTTGCACTACAAGATTTTTTAAAAGGCCCTCATGACCTATACAAATCTTTTCACCTAATTTTCACTAGGAGAATTTTAAAAAAGGGGCCTTCAAGACCTAATGATATTTTTTAGCCCAATTAGTGTTAAATTTTATTTTTTCACCCACCAAAGCCTAATCAATATTTTAAGCTTGATTAGCATTAAATATGCAAATCCCCTATCATAGATCTATTCAGGACTTAGAGCAAATTTTTTTGAGAAGACCAAACAAACTCACAGGTGTGTTTCCTAAAGAAGTATTATATATGAAAGTGTATCATTCAGATGTGGTCAATGCAAAAAATAGATTTTCAAGCCCTAATTTTACACCAAAAGCATACCAACTCCCTTAGATACCTAATCAAGAAGCTCACCCAACTAGCAAGCAAGACAAAGGACTTGATAGATTTAATTTTCACCTTAAGTGTTTTATATGAAATTTTATCACATAAACCTACTAGAAAATGGGATGGTTTTTGAAAGAAAGTTTTGCATGTAAATTGAGAAAAATAAACAGCAACCAAATAGACCATATATGTAGGAAATACAATAAATAAAACAAAAAAGAGGGGTACCATGATTTTGATGAAATTAAGGCATGTTGTGTACGCAATAATAAATTATGACTCTATCAAAAAATTATTTTAAGTAATTTATTATCAAAATAAATGTATCTATGAACCTTAAATCTCTAGTTAAGGTAATGCATGGCACATGAATAAATTATTAAAAGGATAAGAAGGGAATGTAAGTAATATGAAATCTGATATTCACATTGACCTATGTGTGAAAATGAATTAATTCATTTTCATGGAACTTGTAGAGACTAGCTACTATAGCCTAAATCATCGAGCTAGTGAATTATACCCTAAAATTATTGCCTAGACATTGCTTTGTTTCTAACCAAGAATCTATAAACCCAAATAATATGTCTCTTATCCCACTTAATGCCTTTATCTACTCCCTATTAGACATCCATAGCCATGGTATAGGTTACTTGAATCACCCAAAAATCAAGTTTGTCTGATAATTGATTTTATTTTCTTTTCACTTTCTCTTTTCTTTCTTTTTAACATCTCAATTTTGGGATGGGGACCACCATGGAAAATGAGAGGTATAATTTTAGATTTTTCACTCTAGATCTTGACCATAATAGTTTTATCCAAGCAAACCCAAAAATCATTAGTGTATTTATGTGCATGGTTTTCAGAGAATATCTTCAGAAGTCAAATAGTTTACCCAAACTCATCCAAACACGAATAAATTCAGAACACACATGACAACCTAAGCCTTTGAAAATAAACTCATAAAAAAAATCTTTTATCACAAAATACCTAAAGTACTTAAGTACCAAAATGTAATTATTGCTACTTACCAATAAACCCCTCTTCCTTACTTCATGATTAACAAGTACCCATTGGATAAAAAACAAATAAGACTGGATTAAAAGATGCAAAGAATGAGGACAAACCAATGGAAAAAATAAGAAAACAAAAACTTAACCTAACAAATAAAGTAGGAAACAAAATAAATTTATGTCTAGGACCTTACCAAGCCAACTCATGCTTAGAAATAGTGCTTAAGGATTATCCATTGACAAGCAATGGGAAATCCTCATGATTTATACACTTGAGCCTAAACACATTCTCACCCAAGATTTTAGAAATATGGAAGTGACCTAACTAGATAGCATCAAACTTACCATGATGTCCCTTCTTCTTATGAGCCTCATCCCAAATAATGACTAAATTAGAAATTCTAAAGGCTTTAACTTTGGCTCATTTTTAAATTTATCATTTGATAACTCCTTGATGTTTACTAAAGTGCAAAAGCGTTGCATCCCATTTTCCCTCTAATTGTATCAAATTTAGCAGTTGAGTCTTAATATTATCATTTATTTCATGGTAATCTCTCATGAATTGTAAGGTATGGATTCTTATATTCATAGAAAAAATAGGATCTTGACCATACACCAGAAGGTATGGGGATGTGCCCATGGATGATTTAATCCTAGTTGTATCATACCAAAGTGAAAATTTTAGGGTGTTGTACCAATTCTCAGGGATTTTTTCTAAGATATTTATAATCTCATCTAGCACATTTGTATTCATTGATTCAGTAACACCATTACCTTACAAATAATAAGAGAACATGAGAATAACATTGTTATTGTACACTCATTAAGTAAATTTTAATGAGGAAAAATTAGGGTTGTTATCACATACAAGATTGAATGACATTCTAAACCTGGTAATGATGTGCTCCTCAAAAAAGTCAATCACCACCTTGGTTTTATAATTAATGAACACATGTGCCTCAGCACCTCACATATAATATTTTTTTTCCATCAAGATGAACTTGTGTCCCATGGAATAATTAGCATTGATGGCTCCAAAAATGTCTAGTACCCTTTTTGCAAAAGTTTAAACTTTAACAGCTAGCTACAAAGGTATAGTAGGGTTGCACTCTTTATATGAGGAAGCTTGAAAATTATGGGAACCCATAACATGGGAGTGAGCATACCTAAATATGTTGGGCCAGTAATAACCTTGTTGAAGAATCTATTAAGCTATATCACTCCCTAAATTGTGTCCAATTCAATAGCTTTAATGGAAATCTTTGAGCACTCTAACTACTTCATCTTTATTTAAACACATCAAGTAAAGGCCTTCATGATTATTCATATACAATGCTCCTAATTTGATCATGAATTTATTTCTCTTCAGACGTAATGCCATTATTTGAGTGGAGTTCACATATTTCATGACTCATTATTCATCAAGTAATAAAATACATCATGATACCACTCATCTTTCATGATGGACTCCACTGTGTACTATTGGTAGAATATTTGGGATTTAACTTCAGCTATCATTTTTCTTAATCCTTGCCCCTTTAAATTTTTCATTAGCTAGATCTCCAATTCAATTTCCTATAGAACGGTCATCCTCACCTAGCTCGTTTTGCATCAACATTACTTTTATAGAAAATTTATGTACAATAGAAAACACTTTATTATGTAGGATATAATGCCTAAATTTTTTGATTAATTTGATCAAAGAAAATGCTTGTTTATCAATGTTAAAAAACCTAATTTTAGCATTTATAAGTGGACAAATCATGAAAGACATTTTTCTCTTATCTCCAACTTCCTTTCTTTTGGTCAAAACATTAGCACTTGAGTGCTTGGAGGTAAAAGAGTAGATGTAGAAGGGTTGTGTATAATTTGGACTTATCAACACCAAAGTGTTCATGATTTAATTCTTGATTTCAAAAAAATCAACCTGTGTTTCAATCATCTAGTCAATATTTGCATCATTCTTTAGCATATTATCCAATGTTCTAACTATTTTAAGGCAACCTAAAATTAATTTCCACATGAAATTGATCTTTATGAAGATGATTTCAGCTCCTTTTTATTGTTGAGAAATATAATTTTCATAATTTCTTCAAATTTATCTGGGTCTATGGATAATACTCTTTCAAAATTGATGTGACCCAATAATTTTGCTTCAACAACTCGAAATATGTACTTTTTTGAATTTAAGAAAATGCCATGTACTTTATGTTAGGTTGTGGAGCTAAAAGCTTCAACCTTTACAAACTGAGGAACAGATGGTTGCTGAGTTCTACAGGAACCGGCGTCGGAAGCAGGACCAACGTCGGTAGAGTCCAGTGCAGAAGGCCACCGACGACGGCAGGAAGTCAGCCGACGTCGGCAGAACCAGACTAGCAGGGACCGGCGTCGGTCGCCTGTGTGTTCCCGAAGTGTTCGTTTCACGGACAGTTAGTTAAGTGAACGATGAGTTTGCATGTTAAGACCACCCAGAGTCTTGGGCTGCGAGGATAATTGTCTAAATTAAGAGTCTAAGTTATTGTTTGAGTTAGGGATCTATTTACAGACCCATTGGCATGTATTGTTAAATGCATGAGATAGAAAGGAAAAGTTCCTTCTAGCTGTAAGATCTGTGAGTTGCAGGTTGTTGCAAGCTCATTGGGGATCTACATGTAAGTTTGGTCTTTGAATTGCAGGTTGCAGGTTCATGAGAGATCAGCTTGAAGTGCTATAGAGTGCTTGGTGTACCGGCAGGGTTATTACTGACTGGTTGGTGAGGTGAACACCAATTCTGTGTGTGAGTTGGTTGTTGGGACCATTTTTTGTGTAGGAGAGTGTGTGTGAGAAGAATTACTGTACACTTGAGGTGTGGCGAGTCTCTGTAAGGTGAAAGAGTGTGGCGGCTCTTTGATGTATTCTTTTCTGTATAGTGTTAATACAAGATAGTGTATTGTCTCTCATATTCTGTGCTATTGGTGAATTCTAGTTACTTGTGTTTCTGGTTATTTCCGCATATTCAATTGCTTATATTTGGTAATCATACTGTGCTCTTTCTGAGGAGCAAGATCCTAACGAGTGGTATCAGAGCATGTTTGTTGTTCTAGATTCCTGACAAGTGGTATCAGAGCTTTTGGTTGGGCTACTAACAGATTGGTGTAGATCTGGGTAGTGTGTTTTGATTACAGGTTACTCACAGGGTTTCTGTTTGAGTGGGAGTTGAGCAATGGCATAAAACAGTCAACTACGAATGGAAAATTTTAATGGCAAGAACTACCAATTATGGAGGATGCAGATTGAGGACTATCTGTATCAGAAAGATTTGTACTTACCGTTGGGTGGGGTTGCTAGCAAACCCTTGGATATGAAAGATGAAGAATGGGAGGTTCTTGATCGGAAGGCTCTGGGATCTGTTAGATTGAGTCTTGATTCATCTGTGATTTCCAGTGTATCACAGTGTAAGACAACAGTGGAGTTGATGAAATCTTTGGCAAATTTGTATGAAAAACCCTCGGCTTCTAATAAGGTATTTCTTATGAAGCGTTTATTTAATTTGCAAATGTTGGAAGGTGGATCTGTTTATAGCCATCTTAGTGATTTCCATGGTTTGGTAAACCAGTTAAGTTCAGTTAATATTGTATTTGATGATGAACTTAGAGCTCTCTTAATCTTGTGTTCATTGCCTGAAAGTTGGGAAGGTTTGGTAATGGCAGTTTCTAATACTGTGTCTCCTTCAAAAGTCTTAAAAGTGGATGATGTTGTGAGTGTGATCTTGAATGAAGAGATACGCAGGAAAAGCACAGGTGAATCATCTGGAGATGCTTTGAGTGTTGAAGGAAGAGGAAGGCCAAGAGAGAAGACAGAGCGTGGGAGATCAAGGTCGAAGATAGGCAAAAGATCCAAGTCCAGGTATGGCAGAATAACCTGCTGGAAATGTGGAAAGCAAGGGCACTTAAAGAGAGATTGCAGATCGGGTGAAGATCACCATGAAGAACATGGAGAAGAAGCAGATGTTGCGGGTTACGTTGCACAGGATGCTCTGGTATGTTCTTTGGATAAAGTAGAATCTTGGGTATTAGATTCTAGTGCCTCTTTTCATGCATCCCCACATAGGGAATTTTTTCATGAGTATGTCCAGGGAGACTTTGGAGAAATTTGTGTAGGGGATGGTAAGTCTTGTCAGATTGTTGGCAAAGGCAAAGTGAAGCTGAAATTGCAGACAGGTGACACATGGGTGTTAAAGGAGGTCATGCATGTCCCAGTTCTAAAGCGGAATCTGATTTCTGTTAGAAGTTTGGGTGAAGAGGGTTGCACAGTAACTCTCACAGCGGACTCTTGGAAGGTTACCAAGGGTACACTTGTTATAGCTAGAGGTAAGAAAGTAGGTACGCTTTATCTATCTACTTGTTTTACTGATTCTCTTTCTGGGTTATCTACTTCAGCTGTAGATTCAGAGATGTGGCTCGATAGGCTTGGTCACATAGATAAGAAGGAGATGCTGGTTCTTGAGTCAAAGAATATGCTTTCGGATTTGGAAGGCATGGATCATGGTTTCTGTATGCAGAAGAAGAAGGTGAGGTTTCTTGAGGAATCCGATGTTAGTGACAAGAACGGGAAAGCCTTGGTTTTCAAGGAGAAAGTGACGGACAGAGTTCAGCATAAGGTGCAGAGGAATTCTGAGCAGAGCAAGGGTGATTTGGACAAGGTTTTGATCCAAAAAGAGCTCGCGGGAAAAAGTCAGGTCTCACAAGAAAAACACAGAGACCGACGACGGCAGGAAAACCGGCGTCGGTGTCCAGACAGGGACCGACGTCGGCTATGTGCAGCCCGACATCAGTGACTCAGGGCAGACAGAGACCAGCGTCAGCCAGGGGAAACCGACGTCGGCAAGGACGCAGTCGCAGGGAACCGACATCGGTCGGCTGTAGACTGAGATGTGACCGGCATCGGTTACTGAGATGAATTTTGGGTGGACAGCGAGTTGTCATGGAGTCTCAAGCGCCCATATGGAGGACTGAAGGTGTAAGTAAGTTCTTAAATTTGTCATTTCCCTTCTTTACACTACTTGTTGCTCACTTATGGCATAGGACTAGGAAGTTATTGAAGAAGCAGAACAGGTAGATCCAGGAAACAGTGGGAGCTTGGCATGAATGAGGATGTGATTCCTTAGAGGAGAACCAAACAGGTGTTTTGGGTAGTGTTGCCAGCTGGAAGTAAGCACTGAGAGACGAATGGATGTTGAGGATGAAGAAGAGCGGAAATGGATACGTGAGATGGAAGATCAGGGTATATGATCTTGTTTTAGTTGCAGGGCAATGGAGGTTTGATCATTGTGTTTCTCTTTACCAGGCTGGATAATATTAGCTACATTATCCTATTTTCTGTATGATGTGCTTGTTGCAGGGTTACATATACAGGTATTGCTGAACTAAAGGTAAAGCTAGTTCAGGTGTATGTCATGGAGAATCTGGGAGCAGCAAGATTCTTTGGCATGAGTGTGTTCTAGAGACATGGAGGTCTTGTTGACTTTGTTTCAGGATGATTGTGTGAAGCCGGTTAGCACGCCGATGGTTAGACAGTTCATAGAACAGGTGTCTTGATTCACATAATGAGGTTGAGTGCATGGTATGTACTAAACCTGAGTTTTCCCAAGCAGTGGGAGTTGTCACAAGTTTGGAGTTAATCCGGGAGAGTAATACTGAAGGGCAGTTCAGTGGGACCATCAGCAGGTGCACATGCTATGCAGGGTCAAGTTCTTTATCTACATGGTTGTAGATGCGGATGTGGCAGGTAATTTGGATGACATATTTTGCACCACGGATTTTGTGGTGGTTGGTCTTCAAGAGTGATCTTGAGGAGGGATACAAAGCCAAGGAAACAAACTAGATGGTGTACAGGTACAGGTACAGGTTGCAGCTATTTATCTCCAAGTGGGAGATTGTTAGGTTGTGGAGCTAAAAGCTTTAACCTTTGCAAACTGAGGAACAGATGGTTGCTGAGTTCTACAGGAACCGGTGTCAGCAGCAGGACCGACGTCGGCAGAGTCTAGTGCAGAAGGCCATCAGCGACGGCAGGAAGTCGGTCGACGTCGGCAGAACCAGACTAGCAGGGACCGGCGTCGATCGCCTGTGTGTTCCCGAAGTGTTCGTTTCACGGATAGTTAGTTAAGTGAACGATGAGTTTGCATGTTAAGACCACCCAGAGTCTTGGGCTGCGAGGATAATTGTCTAAATTAAGAGTCTAAGTTATTGTTTGAGTTAGGGATCTATTTATAGACCCATTGGCATGTATTGTTAAATGCATGAGATAGAAAGGAAGAGTTCCTTCTAGTTGTAAGATCTGTGAGTTTCAGGTTGTTGCAAGCTCATTGGGGATCTACATGTAAGTTTGGTCTTTGAATTGCAGGTTGCAGGTTCATGAGAGATCAGCTTGAAGTGCTATAGAGTGCTTGGTGTACTGGCAGGGTTATTACTGACTGGTTGGTGAGGTGAACACCAATTCTGTGTGTGAGTTGGTTGTTGGGACCGTTTTTTGTGTAGGAGAGTGTGTGTGAGAAGAATTACTGTACACTTGAGGTGTGGCGAATCTCTGTAAGGTGAAAGAGTGTGGCGGCTCTTTGATGTATTCTTTTCTGTATAGTGTTAATACAAGATAGTGTATTGTCTCTCATATTCTGTGCTATTGGTGAATTCTAGTTACTTGTGTTTCTGGTTATTTCTGCATATTCAATTGCTTATATTTGGTAATCATACTGTGCTCTTTCTGAGGAGCAAGATCCTAACGAGTGGTATCAGAGCATGTTTGTTGTTCTAGATTCCTAACACTTTACACCTTTGCAACACCATTCTCAGGTCTTTCATATGGTTTTCCTAGTTCTTGTAAAATATTGTTAGATCATCCATGTAAATCATAATGCATTTTATAATTAGATCCTTGAATGTAATATTCATGGCACATTGAAAATTACCACCCAAATTGATTAGGTTGAATAGCATCCTTTTATATGTGAATTTTCCCCATTTGGTTTTGATTGTTATCTTGATTCAATCTTCATATGTTACTATCCCCTAATTATAATTTGAATACCCATATAATAATGACAACATTTTTTAACCATTCACTATTTTCAATACCTAATCTAGTGAAGGCAATGGGTAATTATGTTTCTCTAAAGTTTGGTTCATGTTCTTGAAGTCCACACATAATCATATTTATCCATTTTTATTTTGAACTAGAACAAGATTTTCCACCCACATGGAGTGCTTAATGGGAAAGATAATCTTAGATAATAAAAATTTCTACACATCCTTAAAAATCAAAGGCTCCAATAAAGGATTGACAATCCTTTGCTTCTGAAAAAAAGGCTTCACTCCTAGATTAATAAGAATGGTGTGAATGAGGATCAAAGTGTTGAACACATTTAGATCTTCATAACTCCAAACTATAATTTCCCTAAAATCCTTCAAGTCTTATGAAATTCCATGCTTTTTAACCATAGTACAAGGTGTGCCTAAAATTAGATTCTTTGAATCACCAACATTTTCCATATTATAATTCTCATGTAACATTCATTTGGAAGTATCTATGTTTTATTTCTCACCTAGGTAGTCGATATAAAACAAACTTTCTAATGAGACCATACCTTTCGGTATGTTATTCATTTTTAGGTTTATCATTCCCTCTCCATCAAATTCAAACTCATCTCTATCAAATTCATCTATGATTTAAGATTCAAACACATCGGTATTTTTAATGAAATTGATAATGTGTTGATCACCACTGAACACTTGGAAGTTTATAACATTAGCTAGAATGGAAAGAGTATATACCAGCGCTACTAAAAAATTCTTCAATTTAGACTCAACAATTATATATACAGTGTTTGTAGTCATTGATAGCACATTTTCTATATGAATTATTCTAAAAATCACAGTTTTTATTTTAAAGACATTGAAGTCTTCTATCAAATTCCATGCCTAGATGCATTACCTTGCCAAGGGTTTGTCATTATAGGCATATTGACTTCTAATTTGCTTGACCACCAAATATGATCACTTAACACCTTCATGTAGTTAACTTTCCTCTTGAGAATGAATTGGAGTCCATGGACTAATGCTTCATATTCAACCATGTTATTTTTCTATGTAAATTACAACATGAATGTAGCCAAATGGGATTTCCCCCTTGGATTAATCAACTCAACTCTAGTACCATATTTGTGTTTGGATTTATAACCATTAAACTTCAAAGTCCATAAATTATCTTCAATTGCTCATTGTGGGTCCTAAGATGTGGATATTGTATCAATGTTAAACACCTCCTTATTCTTTTTCTCAACATTCAAGTTGCATACACTTTGTTCTCCACTTGACAATGACCTCTTGGTTCAATCTTTAGTGGTTGAAGTATGTGTTAAGCTATTTCAAATGGTGGTATTTTTATCTCTAGAGCTTGTAAACTCTTTTTCTTCACTTAATCTACCAAGTTCTAGCTTGATAACTTCTACCTATACTTGTCTAATGCTAAAAAGGGATATTGATATCCATATTTAACCTATGGATTAGAATGATTTAGCTTTATGTATGTAAAGGCAACAATATGGGATGAGGATACTTTAGTTACATAGAATGTATCCTCTTTATCTAGTTGTTCTAGATCTTCAATTCCATTTTGGAACTGATCACTTGAATTTTTTAGTTTCTCTTACATGGATAACATGTTGATATTCAAGTTCTCACAAGCTTTCATCTTACCTTCAAGTGTATATACCCCAAGCTCATATTATTCACACAAGACTTTATTGGTCTTGTTATATTTAATGATCGAATGTATAATTTTTGACTCTCTCTCAATCCTAGTCTAATTAGGTCTACCACTCCATGGGAGCCACATATGAGATAAATCAGTTGCCATATATATATTTAGTATCCTGGACTAATCTCTACTTAGGAGTATACCATATGTATTAGGTATATCAACCACTTGAATGCCAATAAATTGGTGTATGCTTGGAACATAAGCTAACTACATGTGAATGTGATTTAGTTCACCAACCACCTTGACTTATGATTTGTATATTTGAACCACCTTTATGTTTGACTTGACAGGGGTCAAACCCAGCTTTTGGCAAACTGATAAAGGCATCATGTTACCTGAATCCCTTGAATCCACCAAATAGTTATGTAATTTTTTTTTGAGAATCCAGATTATTATGAGGAAAGGAGGAGTTTTAGTCCTTTCCTTGTAAATATCAACATGAGCATCAACTAATTTAGTTTCTATTCCCATATGATCAAACAAAGCTTTCAATAACAAATATTTTTGATTGGATATTTGGAGCAATTCAAACTTTGTTATATTAGATATAGTTTTCTTGATATCTTAACAAATGTTGTATCTAAGTTTGTTTTGCTCAAGATATTTATTATTTTGTGAGGGTGCAACATTTTTATTTTATTGCAAATATATGTTAGGTATTTTAAGTAAAAAGGGATTATTATTATATTTTTCATCAGGTAAAATCTGAGTAATGTTCAAAGGAGTAGAATTTGTCAACAGTATTTGCAATTCACTCCTCAATGTGTAGTTATTCCTCCTTCGAAACTACTTAAATACATGAACTTCATCCAAGTTATCTTTTATCTCATTATCACTTTTATATGGGAATTTGTACTTTTCTAAAACTAAGGTAGTACCTAGATTCCCATTGTTTTGCTATTATTATTCTTAGACACAGGCCCTATCTCCAAATTTTCCATTTATTTTTGGAAGATGTTTAAAACTGACATAAAATCAGAAAAATCAATTTCAACATGTTTATTTGTGTTATGTAACCTACACCAAGTCATTTTTGGCCAATCAACCAAGTTGATAGAGTTTGCAACATTATTAGTTCGATTCATGTTATCCAAAGGACTAGGCACCCCTCTATTTTTAGGTCGAGTTTATACTGATGAGTGGTTATCTAGAAATTAAAATTTATATTTTTAGGAAGGTTTTTTATGGAATGATTATGATGTTGATGTAATTATCTCCATAAACTAACAATTTTATTGATCAATAGTTGAACCATCCGATGTAAATGTCTTATTTCAAGGTTTGTGTGTGTATTATGGCTATTTTTTAATTAAAAAATTATGTAAATTATAGGTGTGATAACATTTATAAATATGGGGATGGCATATGTCATTTGATTATGGGTAGTGTTGGTAGGCATTTGATTATTTAAAAATGTTGGACTGACCTACTTATTACTATTTAAACCATCATAACAACTTATGTTAGGTACAATAACAATGTTATTGTAGCCTATAAAACTAATATGATGATTAGTTACTTGAACCAATGCATTATTTGGAGGGACAATTGTTGATTCATAGGCATGTATTTCAAGGGAATTAGGTTATAAATCTGATTTTTATTTAAATGCATTGCACCTATAATTTGGTTCATTAGAAGAGTGTTACACATGAGCACTTGATTTACCATGGGAAGTTTGTTATGTACACATGATTGTCTCAATGAAGGAAATAGACCAGCACCATATCTTTGAGGCATCATTTATTGTTAAATAGTTATAACTTCATGATACATTAAAGACAAATATGTGAGTTTCACAGAAGTCCTTTAGACAAACATAAAGGTCATCGGGCCAAAAAATATCAAGTAGGTTTTTATGTCAACCACTTTTCTTTTGTATATAGGCATCTTCCAACCTCTTGTACATCTTATCGAAACATGTGTTAAACATGTTCATGGGATTTTTTCTTTTTTTATGGGAAATAGAAAATTGATGATAAAGGATTACAAGATCAATATGTACTTGGAAAAGAATGATCAACATGGTTTCAAGGTCATTACAAGAGGTTACAAATCCATCTAGAAACCCAAGTTATCAATCATAGGCCATTTCATCCAAGTTATAGGTAAATAATATGCATGCCACATCTTCATGTTGGATTTGAGTTCTAATGATGGCATCTTTCAAGGCTTGAATGTGTTCTTTTATAGTTCAAATTTTTCCATGTACATACCTAGGGTGGAATTTATTAGGATTTTTGGGTATATTTTGGGCAACTCTCATGATGTTCACAATGAGGTTACCTCCACCAAGCTAAGAAAAAACCATTGGTTGGTTTAGAGGGGAAGCAAATAGGTTGATAAAAGGATTAATAGTCATAGATGAGCTACTAGACAAATGGATATGTCTATTTTTTGATTTTATTTTATCTACTCTTGTTTTTTATGTTTTATGAGGTATAACAGTTCAAAGTCACCCTCAATGGACCTTGATTTCATGATTATTCTCATATTTTATAGTTTGGTACTTGGAATACCTCAGTGTGGCAACCCCTTTAGAATGTTAAAATCTAAAATTTATAGTATAAAATTTTATGTAGACCCTCCTTCTAGTGCCAATATGCTAATGGATCATTTGGCACACCAACTTAGGTGGGATGGAAACTGTCCAACCTCTTCTAAAATGAAACTAAAAATATACCCAAGGTCTATATCACTAGGTCATGGCATACTGGATAACCTAATTAGTCAATGTGAAATTATTCCATTTCAAGGGACCTATTACTTTGAAATATAAGTTTAAACAAATGAGAGGGATAACACCAGTTAGTTGATTTGTTGATATGGGTTTTGAGCACACACTAAATAACAACAAGTATATGGTAATTTTCCCAAATAAAATATATGTTTCTAAATTTATCAAATGAAATACAGCTAGTTGATTTAATATACATTCATTTCATACACTCATTCAATAGTGTGTAAACAAATATGAATAAAAAATTTACAATCAAAATGAAACTTGTGAGCCAAGATTATAATTTATAGATCATTTCTTAACCCTAAACTAACAAATTGATAAAAATATATATATGTTTTTAAATTTATCAAATGAAATATAGCTAGTTGATTTAATATACATTCATTTCATACACTCATTCAATAGTGCATAAATAAATATGAATAAAAAATTTACAATCAAAATGAAACTTGTGAGCCAAGATTATAATTTATAGATCGTTTCTTAACCCTAAACTAACAAATTGATAAAAATATATATATGTTTTTAAATTTATCAAATGAAATATAGCTAGTTGATTTAATATACATTCATTTCATACACTCATTCAATAGTGCGTAAATAAATATGAATAAAAATTTTACAATCAAAATGAAACTTGTGAGCCAAGATTATAATTTATAGATCGTTTCTAAACCCTAAACTAACAAATTGATTAAAAAAAAGATAAGGGAAAAGAGGAAGAGAGTAAGCCTATTTTTTAATGAAAAGTGATTCACCTAATTATATGGAACCCACAAAACTAATCTCCCCCATGGCCAAATTTTGCACAACCACAAATGAAGATAGTGCAAGAGTCTAAGGATAAAACAATTAGAAAGAAAAAGAACAAATCCACCATATACATGCATATAAAATGAATAAAAGCCTCCATAACTTTACATTTTGGTTACAACTTGATGAATTTTCACTACACTTCCTTGGATATAATCAAAGATTTTACTCTAATTAGCACCATGGGATTTGTAAAAATGCTCCCAAGACCTATTCAAAGCTTTTAGCCAATTTTCACTACAAGAATTTTAAAAGAGGCCTTCAAGACCTAATCAAGATTTTTAGCCTGATTAGTATTAAAAATGATTGTATTAACCCAATAAGACCTAATCAGGATTTTAATCCTAATTACCATTAAATATGTAAATCATCTATCATAGACTTATTCAAGATTTAAAGCAGAAAGCTTTGAGAAGACCAAACAAGCTCACTGGTGCATTTCTAGGAAAGTGTTGTATATGAAATTTTATCATTTGGATGTGATCGATGCAATGGAGAGAGTTTTAAAATTTGGTTTTCCACTAAAAACACGTCAACTTACCCTAATTATAAAATCAAGGCAAAGGAATTATTAGAGTCCATTTTCATGCTAAGTGCTATATATGAAAATTTATCACACATACTTGACATAACGAGATTATTTTTTAGGAGTCAATTTCACATAAAAATTGAGAGAGGTAAAAATGATAACTAAATTAATCAGCAACCAACTGGACTACAGATGCAGGGAAAACCAAAACTAAAAGACAAAAGAGGGGTGCCATGATTTTGATGAAATCAAGGCATGTTGTATAAGCAAAAACAAGATTATTCAGATTATTATAGAATGGATTTAGATAAAGATAGATTTGACACATATTAGGGGAATATGTAGATATTTTAAAATATTATGAATGAAATTTCATAGATTTTATGACATTATTACACATATTGTAAGACTCAATTTATACAAGTTATCAAATTGGGGGCATGTACATAGTATATGTAACATTTTTTAGATATTATGATATTTTGGCACAAGTTATATGACTTAGATTACATAGGTTATTATATTTGGGGCATCTATAAGGCATATGTGAGGCATTCAATAAAATTATTTACTTAGGTTCTACTTAGTTGTATGCAAATTCTCACATTAAATCTTATATGTTTGCAACAAATGATTCAAATAAAATTATTGAGATTCTCAAAGTCAAAAATTTGTTTGAACCTATGGTGGGTCCCATTCTCTAAAATAAAATATAATGAGTAGTGTGTTTGAGGTTATATGTGACTTAACTTCTAAGAACCTCTCTTTCTCCAATGGGTTTGGGGCATATTCAACTCAACAAATAGATTTAACACTGACATCTCGAAGGGGTATAATCACTCCATTCTCCACTGTCTCTAGAAGGCAACTTGGTTAGCATGCATATAGGTGTATTTTTTCCTTATTATTTCAATTTTAATGTGTGTGTGTGTGTGTGTGTGTGTGTGTGTGTGTGTGTGTGTGTGTGTGTGTGTGTGTGTGTGTGTGTGTGTGTGTGTGTGTGTGTGTGTGTGTGTGTGTGTGTGTGTGTGTGTGTGTGTGTTTACTTTAGATTTTATATCATAAGTGAAAGTTAATTTATAAATGTTTCATTGCAAGTTTTACATGAATCAAATAGATACTTAGCACCTATTGAACACACCCACCATAGTTACACTCAAGTATCATCTTATATCCTTTTATTGTAAAATATACATTAATAGAATAAAAGAGGTGGAAATGTAGACACTCATATTTGGTATTATACCATTGAGTCATTTTTACCAAGCTTTAGTATAGATAACTTATGCACACATAACTAACTCTTGTTCACATTCTCTCCTAAACATTCTCTTATACATGGGCCTGACCTTCCAAAATTGTCATTACTAATACACATGATTTACTTTGTCTCTCCCTAAATAACTTATTATCATACTAATATTTTATCATGATCTCTAATCATTATTTCATGTCTTCTAGACAATTCTTGTCATATTCAAATGAATATAGTTACTAGAGCCATCTAGCTTAGGAGGATTCATTTGTGCACCCTTTAATTATTATTTACCATATTCAAATCTTTCTTATGGGTTGGCCCATATGTTTCATATTTTGGTTTAGAGGTAAATTACCAAAGATTTAGCTATATAAGCATATCAAGCCTAAGTTTACTCCTATCTAGCATTGATCTAACACTTATGAATAACACATATATTAGTCATCTACACATTGACAGTAACTAACTTAAATCTTATAAATTTAAAACTCCACAAAGGATTAGGCTCTGGGCCAAGTCTAAATACCATTGAAAGATTGAAATCATAGGTTTTCAAGTGTTTAAATCCATACACATAATTGTAGAGCATGTTAGTATAACATTGATTGCACACACTCAATTAGGTGGGTGAACTACGTGCATTTTTCACCCTCTACAAAGTATTGTAATCTAGAAACATTCAACCACTCAGTGAGGAATGTTTGGGGTCAGCTTAACCCATCTTATCCAACCCATTTTTATAGGTTACATTAGTCTTAAGAGTGTCATCTAGGTTTTTGAATCAAGGAGAAGGAAAACAACATTGTTTGCATAGGTCTAAATGAATCTAAATATATAGGAGCTAGTTGCATATGCAGGAGCAATTATCCAAACTATCACATACTTGCACAAATCCCTTGGAAAAATATGGAAGAGCATAGATGAATTATTTTCCATAGGCATTCGTATAATAATAGATTCATCCTTGCAAGTTTCATAATTTGTTTCCTAATCTGAGTTAACACAGAGCCCATGCAAAGATATTTTTATGATTGTACACTATCATAGACCTAAACAGAACCTAAACAAGCTAAGTGCCCTATCTTCTAGGTCATTTACATAAACATTAAAATGTAATAAATTAGTTATATTATGTGGTTATAATCATATTTTCTTAATTTATACATATATTATATAATATTATTAGACTTAATGTTTTGACTTTTTTAGATCAAAAAATCTAAAATCAATTAAAACACAAATGAATATTAAGATTGAAACATATTAGATACTCTTCACTTCAAAACAATAGTGACACTTTTTGGCCTTGTGATCATGATGAAATTATTGGTTGTATTTTGAGGTTTGTAGCTACACCTGTGAGTCTATTGCTTAAACCTTCATTACCAATAACTTGATTTCTCTAAGATATGCATTAATATGGGACTTGTACTTTTTTTATATCATGGAATCCCTTATAAGTTTTGGAAGTTAATTTTTTACTATATGTTTTTTTAGCTTTTCAGCTATTTATGGAACTTTATTCTGATGTACACGTGATGATATCTAGCATTTTTTAATTAGAACCTTGTCAAACACTGATTGATGAATGATTTTACAAATTTATAGCTTGTTTTTTAGTAAAATTAATTATAATGATGATGTTATGGATGAAATTTCACCTTATTTTGAGGAAATTTCTATGCAAATTAAGTTTTAGCATGGAAACCTTTTGAGGAAATTGAATTTATTTATTTTTGTTGAAAAATCATTTCTACATTATGAACTCAACCATCATATTTTTAAGATTTTGTACCCTGAATTTATCCTTTATGATTAATTTTTTACT
The DNA here is from genome assembly GCA_037957365.1 of Torreya grandis. Taxonomy (NCBI): domain Eukaryota; kingdom Viridiplantae; phylum Streptophyta; class Pinopsida; order Cupressales; family Taxaceae; genus Torreya; species Torreya grandis. The sequence continues at coordinate 3,864,870 of JARHVA010001074.1, forward strand.
TGGATAATACCCTAAACCAAAGAACCATGGAATTATTAATATGAAAGGTGTATCTTTGAATTTGTGTTTTGTTGAGAACTTTTCAAATATGATTTGAGTGTGTGCACTCTTCTCTCCTTGAAAACCTTGGTTTTTGTTTGGTAATGGTCCCTTAATGTTTTGTCATCATTTTTATTAGGGTGTCTTCTTAAACCACAATGTAAAGACTAACCATTATCCCCATAAAATTGCAAGCCTTGTTTTGTTAATTTTATAGCACTCAGTTTATATTATCTAAGTCTCTTTAAGGACCTTTTGTTTTCTCTCATGAAGACAAGAAACATGAAGTGAAATTTAGAATGTTCTCTATTGCTTGTGAGAGAATTGATGGTTTTACAACATTATTTTCTTTCCTTATTATTGACCAAGCTACAATTTTTATCCATGAGTTTTAGGTGGGATGTCTTGAGATTTACCTTATATTTGTACTTCACCAAGTGGCTGAACTTATTCCTAGTTGAGAGGTGGGATATTTTTTTAGATCCTTTTTCTTTTAAAATAAAATCTTATAAATGCATCTTCTTGGGGAAATTCCTAATTCCACCCAAAGGGTGGGTGTATATTAATGCTACTTTTATAAGTTTTTTGAGTGGATCTCATTTAGAAGAATCCTATTTTGACTTATAAATCACAAAATCTCATGAGTTATGAGATTAATTTTTATTTATGAACTAGAAAAAATGGTTGGTGTCGTTCAAGGATTATGCCAATCCTTTTGCTAGTAGTTCCATGTAGTAGACCAACCTTCCAAGTCTCTTTTCTCTCTATCACATCTTAACCACTATGCCAATAGTGGCATTGGATGGATCCCTTATGAGTGATTTTGAAGTTTTTTATTCTAAGATGTGTTGTCTCTTACACTTAAAGAGCACATTTTGATGGTACATGTATGGAACATGCATCCCTTGACCATGATTGGACTAGTCCATTCCCCTCTCGATGAATTTTATAATATATGGATGCATGTGAGATGATATGCTTTTTTCATGGTTCTATTTCATGCAAAGATATCATGATATATGTGTTTAATTTTCCATATCTTTCATTACATCCAAATAGGGCATCAAGATCCAATGAGTTTCTTTGTTACTCTAGCTTTTATAAGTGGAAACCAAATTTAAACCATGTGATTCACTATTGATGTCCCTTTCCATTTGACCTATCCTTGTGGTGATGTCTAAGTGGTGGTAATAAGGTTAGTTACAGTGGCACCCTTTTTTGCCACGCCTTTATTTTTTAGAAGCCATGAGGATGGATGAAATGATTTTAGTCGATAATTTTAGATTTATTAACTCACCCCTAGGATAATTATGTATATATCTAGTGGTATTTTTTTTTTTAACTATGTTCCTTATAATTGTTTAAGGGTTCCTTATGGGGAAGGTACTATCTCCATGTGTTCAAAATATCCTTTACCTATAGACTTCATGATTTCACCATTATGGCACCCTTTGGATATTAACTAGCCAAAAGTATAGGAATCCATTACGTTGGGGTTACATTTGAGTATCTCTGTTGAGATGGAATAATATCCTATTCTTAACTTTCCACCTAAAACCTTTTTATATCAGTGACATAATTTTTGTTATATGAAAACATGCTTTAGGATCACTTATGTGTGGTTTGGTTCATAAATGTAATGTCATAGATATATTTTTCTCTTTTGAGTCCATATATGTTTAGATAAATCAAAGGATATGCCATCAAGGATAATATGAGGATTCAAATAGGATATCGTAGTATACTTATCCATTAACATTGCCTCTTGTAATATGTTTTTCTATTATAAAATGGTATTCCCACCTCACCTCAAGACTTCTAAGAGGAAGTATATATAAGGGTAGGGGAAGTCACACCTCATTTTCTTATATCTTATAGTTGATTTAGATATTATTAGGTTGTGTACTTAGTGTATCTCTTCCTTTGTGCTTTATAGAGATATTTACTATGTCACTATGGATTTTGAACATAATTGTGGTTTCCAACATTCATTCTAGTCTTGGTAGTTATGTGGATCTGTTTGTTTTAATGACCTTCTTAAGATATGGATTTAAATGAGTCTTCACCTATATTTTTATGTGTTGGTTAGGCATTTGAGGTAGTATGCCTAGTTATCTTTTACACATACATAGGTTGATTGCATTACCATGATTAGCTTGTTGTTGATATCCTGTCAATTTAGAACTTTGGTGATGTCAATGACTATTGTGTATTCCACCTAACATTATTTTGACTGCATTAAAAATTATATTCTTTATCATGTTAGTTTTAAAATCCTTTTTTTTTAATTGGCCTTTATAGCTATATGATTATTACACTACTTATGTTGGATATATTCAATATTAAATTATGATTTTATATAATGTATATTGAATTATGGACATGATTATTTTACTTCCCATGTTTGTATGACATGATGAAAAGTAGGTTATTATATTTACCTATTGTGTGGATTATGGACACGATTATTATGACTAGCTTTGTTTAACCCTATATAGTTTTCTATGGATATTTTGATGGGTTTTTGATGTTTTTTATTAGTAGATTTATAGTGTTGAGTTATTACTCAATTTACTACTGACATTATTTGATGACTCATGTGTTTTCATTATTATATATTCATGTAATTTGTGTGATTAGATACCAACTCTCTAATCATATATGCATCTTGTGTTTTGTTGTGTATCATGGTAGTTATGATCAAGATTTGGATATGTGATTGATATTATGCATATGAGCACAACTGGATATGTGTTTTGTGGTTTAAGTGAGTATGACAAGATTTATATAATTATATGACTATGCTATGGGATATGATATTTTATGATTGTTATTTATTCAATTTTTGAGCATTTGGATAGGTAAAATAAGTGTATAGGTGATAGTTTCCAAAGATAGAAAAGATAAAAAGGGGATTACCACCGACCAAAGACCACATCTATCTTAGACATGACATATAGGCCTTGTACTTGTTATGATTTTTTTATCTGACATATGGGTTCTTAAACCATATCATACTCTAATAAACATTCCACATTAACTTCATGATCCATATCAATATGTACCTTATAGCACCACAATAAAACATTAAATATCATTGATTAATTTTATGTAAAAAAACTTTATGAACCCTTACCAAGACTTATATTTTTAATTTTTATAGATTGTCAAAATTATAAAATCCTAAAATCATTTCCTTACACTTTCTTTGGCTAAATATAGGGTACATTGGATATGTGAACCATTGAGAAAATTTATAAATCTATCCCACCCATGATTGATCTCTTTAAGGTTGTTCTAGGGTGAAGTGGAGATGTAAGACTAGAGTGGACATGTGTCCCTATTTGATAGGCTATAAAAGTGTAGCAACATTCCCCCCTTTTGTAGTAATTATGAAAGCATTTTCTCATTATTATGATTGTAAAAAAATGGGGGAGATTGGCATAGTAGAGTTTCAAAAATATTTAAAATAAAGGATAGATGAAGAATAAGGATAGCTTGACCTTCAAGTGTGGATGGCAAAGGGGTTTCTTCTTGGAGATATTTATGGATAATTCAAGAATGAAAAAATAATGTTGGATTCAAAAAGTGATGTACATATTTTTTTGATTTATAGATGGGTGCCATACTTAGTAGATGTATTTATTTAGATACTCAAAAAAAATATGCATACTTGATAATGTCAATTTAGGCCCACATTTACTTAAATTGACTTGAGTACTTAATATGGTCTTATTTCACCACCTCACTTTGTTTTAAAGTACTTATACATTCCCATCCCTTCTAAGTTTTTTTTAGACCTATATAAATATTATTAATTTCTAAAAAAAACCCTATAATATTTTTTACAAACATCTCAAATTCTCAAGATCAAGTGTTACCCTTCCAAGTCAAAATCAACCTGCACAAGTTGAGATCGGTAGACAATCCTAATGTTTACGTATTGATCATGCCCTTCACCTAAAAATGAAAAATAAATAAACCCTCTCTTACAAGTTTAGTTGTATATATAGGATAGGTAGCATGAGGTTTCACCCTTTTGGATTCTAAGCCACTTCTTATAACCACTTGGATATCACTTTACAATTTTGGCAACTTTGGAAATTTCACTATCTAAGCACTTTTATACTATTGCACATTGAGTAAAAGTTTCCTTGTTATTTATAAATTAAATTCTATCCACTTGAATAAATCCTTATCCAAGTAATGAACATATTATACGTAAGTCAATCAAATAATTATCAAGTATTCAAGCTATTTTTAGATGCATACATGTAACAAAGGCACACTATTGCATTAAGCACTCTCGGTGGAAGAACTATGTGGGTTTTATTCCCTATTAATATTAATATGGATACATGGGTAGTGTTCAATAATCAAGGGGGTGAGTAGGGTTATCTCATCCCATTACACTCCCTTATTTCTTTTTTTAGGTTTTCAGGTGTCACAAACTCTCATAGGTTTTCACCACGGAAAAGGTAATTTGCAAGTCATCCACACAGACAAATGTTAAAATTCCACGTACATTCATATTTCAAATAGGCACAGGTGACTGTACTATAAATTCTAATTTTTACATTCATTTCAATATCAACCAATAAAGTTCAATAGTGACAGTAGATCCTAACTGTTTCCAATTAATTTTGACCCAAAGTAGTGATAGTTATTGTTTAAATTCCACCCACATAATCAGATCTAAATTAATCATTTCAATCATTTCTTAATCATACATAATCAACCTAAAATACTTAATCAGCTAAATACTCTTATCCTCTTTGTATTTATCATAGTTATCTTCTTTCATTCATTCAAACTTTGTCCATTTAAATACTTTTACTTTCATTCTTCTAGTCGCAAGTTATTTTAAAGCATTTTTTACCCTTAAATTCATTTTATCTTAATTAGAGTTAATATCCCAAATAATTATAAAATATGATAAAACATATTGGTGAACTTGTAAATCTTATATGAACATTAATTAAAAAAAAAATCTTAGGGTTCAAATAAATTCCTGAATATATGAAACTAAAAGAGATTTCTTTCAACCTTGGATTCAATATCTGACACAAAGAATTTTATTTTAATCTTGGATTTAATATCTAACACTAAGCACTTTATTTTGACTTTAGATTTTATATCTAACACTGAAATCACTTTATTTTGACCTTGGATTTCAAGAAACTTTACTAATCTCCATTCACAAAAAAAAATCTTTTTTTTAGAACTTAAATTTTAGCTTTTTGTTTGCAAATAATATATGGCTACAATGGATGAGCATGCTATTTATTTTTTCCTTCAAACTTTCCTACTTTTGATTGCATGTTGTCTTCTCCTAATAAGTAACATCAATAACAATCATGTAATAAAATGAACAAATGAACAATTTTAAGCCTTGTACTATTATAACATCCAATCCAAGTTTTTACTAATTATTACATACCCTCTTGATAAGCTTATTATGACCGTAGAGAATGACAAGACCTATGACTCTGAATCTGATAAAGAAAAAATATTTGATCATATTGATACATGGTAATTTAGTGTATATCTTGATTCCTACTAGATGAAATTAATTCTTTTATATTTGTAGCTCAATAAGAATAAAAGAAACATGTTCATGCTATCACATTTGAAGAATAAAATAACTTCATTGGTAAATCGATCAACCTATTATAAACCCTACCATAGGTGTTTTTCCCTCTATTATTGAAACTATCATTACATATGCATCTTTGGGTTTAGGGGAAACACAAGGCTACCAATAGAATTATATGCCCACACCTAATGAAATGACACATACATAATTCTTGATTACTACACACAATATGTCACCTTGTTTACTTACTACACAAATCCTTGTGAAAATTATTTTGATTTTTCATGTTAAGGTGTTCCAATTAGAGCAAGGTGCACCAAAATATAGCTAATCAATGGATTCAAAATACTTACTCCATAATATGTTAGCACCTAAAATTATATCATATACTTTACCTATATGATTTGTAGCTCCTAAACTTTGGCTATATGAAGGTAAAGGAGATATGAAACAACAACTTTGATCTTATCAAGTGGTATGTTTGGAATATGCCTTATGTTTTTACATGCATAACATGCCCTAATTTCATCACTAAAATGATGGAACCCATATTTTATCTGGAGTCTAATCTTGTGGTCTAAGCAAGTCTAGGTATCTTTTTATTCATTATCTGATTGAAAAAGGTTCTTGATAAATTTTCAGCTTTGATGTTGTATTGACTTTACTCCTTAAACCAAGACTAAATTTAAAATGTCTATTGTATGCATTTAATCTACAAAAAATTTAGTAATTATATATTTATTGTAAATTAGGTATATATTGATATAACTATCTGAATTTGTCACAAATCTGATAAGTCTTGGTTTGTTTTGGATCATATTTTAAATTGTATTAAAGTTTCCATTTCTAAACCATTTCACCTCAGATTTGAATAGTTTATCTAAATTTTTTAGAGTATTTGCATTCTTTCCTTAGCATTTTTTTGGTCCATTTTTATAGTGTTTCAAGGTTAATTGACTAGATATTTATATGTTTTTATTATTTGACTTAGTCATTTTACCAAAAAAGGCATGGTTTTTGGATTTAAGTTAGGCAAAAATATTGTTTTTTTCATAGGCTTGTTTCTTTTACTTTTCTTTTGACGTTATAATTTTAGGGAAAAATTCATATTCAAAGTCTAATGGCTCTTTTGGTTTCCCCACAAGCTAATAATCACCTAAATTTCTTGCAAGTTCTGAGAAAGTGAGGAACTACCACTTGTTACTCACTCACTTTGGGATTAAACATTTTTTCCTAAACTCTTTAGATGCCCAAGATCATACCACATGGCATAATCCTATTTCTCTATGCCCCTAGGGTGGTTAGTATGTTTGCAAGTATCCCATTAGACCCTGAGTGAATGAGATATATACAAGTGTCAAGATCTCATTTCACCAAGAGTATAAATATAATTAACCCAGGTGGACATTAAATTAGGTCAAAGATGAGTGAATGGATTCCATACGACATGAACTACCAAATAGATAAGATGTTAGAATACACATGAGCATTTCAAGAGATTAAATTTGATAGTCATCTAGCCCATTAAGATCATCATGAAACTATCATGATTTTCCCTTTAGACCTAACTATCATTATTCACTTAAGTGTTTCAATTTTAGGTCTAATTTATCCCTTAAATGGCTAAAAATGGTTGTGTTTTTATACTATTTGACCTTAAGTCTTGGTCATTCATATTTTAAATGGACTAAATCAATTATGTCTTTGGTTAAAATCTCCTATTTTAATTGTTAATTTAATGAGCTTTTTATATTTATTTTAGACTTAGCCAATTTTTTAGTTAAGATTGGAAATTCAAAGGCTAACCACTATTCTTTTTTCAAAGACTAGAAGCTAATTTTATTAGTTTTAGATTCATTGAGAAGCCACCACCTATCAATATATTAGAGCTTCACTTCTCTAGAGCAATTTTTACAAAGAGCTCACCTTTCAACCCTCTAAGTACCTAAGAGGATGCCATGTGGCACAATCTCATTTCCTCAAGCCCTTGAGATGATCAAGACATAGCAAGAAGGTATTGGAATTTCTAGGTGAATGGGATGATGTCACATGGCATCATCTTACTTCACCACACCCTGAGATCAAGCAAGAATAGTATGACAAATTAGAGATCAAGTGAGTTCCTAAAATGATGCCATGTGGCATAATTTTAAGGCTTTAAGATAGTTGGGACATTGAACAATAAGAGAGAACCTTCAAATATTCAAGTGAGTGAGAGCTTACCACTTGTTAATATCTCACTACACCATAGTTTAATTAAAATTCAAGATAATTAGGACCCTCAACATACTACAAGTTAACAAAAACTTGACACCTAGCAGGACCCTAGCATATTATGGACACTATGGCTTTTTCAAGCAGTGAAAAGTGGAAACATGGAGTAACTTTCTAGATGAAGATACATGGACCTCCACTAATAGGATCAGAGCCTAAACTTGATGCCCATCATACTTGTATAGGCCATCAAAGTTAAGAAATCAAATTGTAGGTCTATTTAGATTTGAATAATCAAGTGGTATATTATATTATATTCTAATGGTGATAGGGATAGTGGGAAGTAGTTTATAAGGCAATTGAGATAGTGGTTTGATTTGGGTAATAACATGTACATCAGGATTAGGTAGGTGAATACCACAAAAAGATAAAACTTTGTCTTGATCCTAAATTAGTACCTATACATAAAATGAGGTCCAAGGACTATCCTAAAGATATTTTATCAACATTCATCCATTCAAAATTGAATTCCAAATCAATTAGCATGGTCCTAGACCTGATTTCATTGGGATTAGGGATGATTCAATTTTGATTTGGCCTCAAGTGGGCACATCCCATTGAATGATTATAACCACTATGTAGCGGGCCAGTTGATGATTCCATAGGCTTACACTACCTATAAAAGACCAATTCTTAATTATAATAGGGGCTACTCCATTTATAATTAGAACTAGAGAAAAGGGGCTATGCCATTTTCATTTTCTTGTAATTTATGATTTCTTAGTTTATCTTTTCATTTTTACATGAGTTGAGGTTGTTTAAATTATTTTATATAACTTGTTTGAGTATTGATGAATCTTAAAGTTATTTTATATGAATTAGCTTTTAACTAAATATTGATCAATGATATTCATTGTTTGTGCATGTCTATGGTGACTTTTCTTCCCTTTTCTACATGGTTGCTTAGTCCACAGACTCATGCACTATCTCTACTTTATGGTTGTACTTTATTGGCCAAATAGATGTTGGTTTCTCAAGAGATTTGTCTATTCAACAGAGCCAAAATTGTCCTCATTAAAAAGAAATCACATATTTCCTTTCTCCCTACCCTCTCTCTCTTTTTATATATATATATATATATATATATAATCTTTAGAATAGTCTAAATTATAATTAGCTGTTCAAGCTTTATCTGGGTTGCATGTTCATTCTTTTACTTGTCTTCTTTTATGCATTATTAAAACTAGTAGACTAATGACAAGTGCCAACTAGCAATGAGTTCATTGACAAATATGAATGAGTTGGTTATGTTAAACACAAGAGATAATAAAATTTATTTCATAAGTCTTAGAGTGTACTATAAATGGGCCCATTGTATGGAATAGCTTGCATCAGACAATTGAGATATCTAGTTCACCATGACCTGGTAGACAAAGGCCTTGTAAATTTTTTTGCCTAGCCTACTTCCTTTCAGGAGAGGTGGAAAGGAAGAGGGGTAACCCTCACTAGTTGATCCCTCTCCTCTTTCTTCCTAGAGTTAGTTTGATATGCTAAACAGACCACCAAAACTTTCAATGACAAGTTTCCAACTAATTTGTTTCCTAAAATCCTAAAATATTATGCTTTGTGTTGGTTTTATGATTTACCTATCTAACCAGTTAAAGTGTTCGACCCATTATTAGATCAGTTTCTCAATCATTTTACTACCAACATTAATGAAAGACTCTCTTATTCACAAACTTACAAGCTTAATTAAGGAACTAATGAGCCTATTAGTGACTATATGTTTCATTAAAAGATCATGCTCACCAAAATGACTAATACCTTAGTAGATAATGAATTACAAGATATCTTCAAACAAACTTTACTAACACCTTTTCATAAATCAATAATTTTTAATAAATTTAGATAATTTGAGGGACTTAGTCATACAATGAGAGAAATATAATTCAAAATTCTCACTTTGATCAAGCTCAAATATGCACTTGCATCTACTTCAACTTGCATAATGAAGTTTCAAATAAAAACATATTTCAAGGTTAAGCTATCAGATACTAAAACTGATGTAAATATTACAATCAATGTTATATCTCACCCATATAATAAGTTTGTTTTATCAAATTGACCAAGAAGGAAATTCTCTACATTACCATAATTGCCTCATAAATTACTACAAAATTTACTTGAGTGCAATCTTATTAATTTACCTCCACCACTAGAGGTTGACATGATTAGACCTTTAGATGTGCATTTGATTAGAATTTGCCCAGATAAGGATCTGATGGTATAGTCTATTGAATCTATTGGAAGCTTTTAAGATCACAACCATGACTATTTCTTTCCAATCATCTATGTTTGCATTAATTGTAATTTCATTTCTCCTAGTGATTGGTGTACCTGTCACACTTACCTCTCCTAGTAGTTGGTCAAGTAGCAAAAATGTGCTATTTTTGGGTGTATCATTATGGATGGGATCAATATTTTTAGTAGGTATTCTAAATTATTTCATATAGTAGATATGTTCTAAGATATTTTGAGTTGAAACTCACCCCCCCTCCCCTCTTCAAAGGGGAATTATAATTCACAATGGCATTTCTCATAAATTCCAAGAAACTTTAGGTGAGTGAGACATTTCCACTTGTTAATATCTCACTACACCATAGTTTAAATAAAACTCATTACAAGTAGGACCCTCAACACACTACAAGTTAACAAAAATTTGACACCTAGCAGGACCTTAGCATATTATAGACACATTGGATTTTTTAAGAAGTGAAAATTGGACATGTGGAGTAACCTTCTTGATGAATATACATGGACCACAGAATAAGATCAGAGCCTAAACTTGATGCCCGTATTACATGTATAGGCCATCAAAGTTAAGAAATTGAACTCTAGGCCTAGTTAGATATGAATAATCAAGTGGTATATTATCTTCTAATGGTGATAAGGACCATGGTAAGTAGGTTCCAATGCAAGTTAGATAGTGGTTTGAGTTGGGTGATGGCATGCACATCAAGATCAAGTAGGTGAAGACCATAAAAAGGTAAAACTTTGTCTTGATCCAACTTTAGTACCTCAACATATAACAAGTTCCAAGGACTATCCCAAGGATATTTTATCAACATTCAACCATTTAGAATTGAATTCTAAATCAATTGGCATGGTTCTAGACCTGATTTCATTGGGATTGGGGATGATTCAATTCTTATTTGGCCTCAAGTGGGCACATCCCATTGAATGATTACAACCACCCTATAGTGGGTTGGTTGATGATTCCATAGGCTTACATTGCCTATAAAAGACCATTTCTTAATTGTAATATGGGATAATCCATTTATAATTAGAGCTAGAGAAAAGGGGCTATGTCATTTTCATTTTATTGTAACTTATGCTTTCTTAGTTTAGATTTTCATTTTTACATGAGTTAAGGTTCTTTAAAGACGTTTCTATAACTCGTTTGAGCATTGATGAATCTTAGATTTATTTTCCATGAATTATCTTTTGATTAAACTTTGTCCATGATATTAATTATTTGTGCATGTCTATGGTGACTTTGATTCCCTTGTATACATATTTTCTTAGTCCTCAGACTCATGCATCATCTTTGCTTTCTAGTTGTACTATGTTGGCCAAAGAGAGGCTAATTTCTCAAGATATTGGTCTATTTAATAGAGCCAAAATTGCCCTCCTTAGAAATAAAGCTCATCTTTCCTTTCTCCTTACCCTCTCTCTCTTTTGATATTTTTTATATCTATATTAGACTAGATTTAAAATAGTCTAAAGTATAATTAGTTTTTCAAGATTTATCTGGGTTTCATGTTCATTCTTTTACTTGCCTTCTTTTATGCATTATTGAAACTAGTATACTAATGACAAGTGCCAACCAGTAGTGACTTCATTGACAAATTTGAATGAGTTGGTTCTATTAAATAAAAGATAGATTAACATTTATTTTATAATTCTTAGAGTGTACTCTAAATGGGTCCATTATATGGAATAGATTGCATCAGCCAACTGAGGTATTTAGTTCTCCATGGTCGGGTAGACAAAGACCTTGGGGAATTTATTGCCTAGCCTACTTCCTTTTAGGAGAGGGGGAAGGGAAGAGGGGGACCTCACCAATTTATCCTTTCCTCTCCTCTTTACTCTTAGAGTTAGTGGATATGCCAAATGGACCACCAACACTTTCAATGACAAGTTTCCAACTATTTTTTTTCTTAAAAACCTAAAATATTATTCTTTGTGTTGGTTTTATGATTTACCTATCTAACCAATCAAAGCATCCAACCCATTATTAGATCAATTTCTCAATCATTTTAATACCAACATTAATAAAAAATTCTCTTATGCACAAATTTATAAGTTTAACTAAGGAACTAATGAGCCTATTAGTGACTATATGCTTCATTAAAAGACCATACTCACCAAAATGACTAATACCTTAGTAGATAATTAATTACAAGATATATGCAAATAAAGGATACTAACACCTTTTTATGAGTCAATAATTTTAAATAAATTTATATAAGTTGAGGGACTTTATCATACAATAAGAGAAATATAATTCAAACTTCTCACTTTGATCGAGCTCAAATATGCACCTGTGTCTACTTCAACTTGCACAATGAAGTTTCAAAGAAAAAGATATTTCAAGGTTAAGCTGATAGATACTAAAACTGATGTAAATATCACAATAAATTTTATATCTCACCCATATAATAAGAGTTTTTTATCACATTGACCAGGAAGGAAATTCTCTATATTACCACAATTGCCTCATAAATTACTACAAAGATTATTTGAGTGCAATCTTATTACTTTACATCCACCACTAGAGGTTGACATGATTAGACCTCAAAGTAAATCATTCAAAATTAATGTATATTATGATTACCATAGGTGCAATGGACACACTATCAATATATGTTTAAATCTCAAACACCATATTCAAGATCTTATCAATACTAATGTCATTGAGATAAGCACTTCGACAGAGGAAACCAAACCTCAACAAAAATTAAAATGCCAAGTTGAATATTTTTAGTGAGTCATTCCCAAACCATGAGACAAACCTAGATAATTCAATAGATCACCATACTTATCATTCATATCCACCTCTTGAGACATATGATCATCCATTAGAGAAAATTATTGGTACAATTATTCAAACTTCTCAATCACATCTTATAATCACGTTTGATGGTAGTGAGATAATATGATTATGATTTATATGCCTTGTGTACATGATCATACATTTATCAACAACCCATACATAAGGTATTAGTGATGATGGATCAATTTAAAATTCATGTACAATAAAATTAATCCATTCATTGGGTTACACACAACTTGACATACAAAAAACATCTAAAAGTGTCAAAACATTTAATGGGAAACAATAAACTACTTTAGGAAACATTATGTTACCTCTTCAATTGGATCCTACTCAATTATCCACTCCTTTTATATTTTACCATATAATTGGGTCTTAGAAATGATATTAGGATGTCCTTGGTTACAAGAATTTTGTGTTGTACCTTCCATGGCACATGGATACCTAAACTATATTCATTGCAACCAAGTGGTCATAGTTTCAATAATAATAAATGAGTGCCCTTTTTAATATATGGTACCTCCTTCTCTACATATACCACTAAAATACATTGATAAATATATTTAAGAACAAATAAATTTTAAATTTTTTCACCTATGCAAAAGTTTTCTATTTAATTGTAGTCACTTAAAAGTTCCACCCTTTGAAATGGTGTTTTAGGCCTCCTCACCCAAGTGACACAATGGAAACACTCCTAGGTTTTGGGTGACCTAAATTTGAAGTGAATCTCCATAGAGGGATGGTCCCCTTGATGTTACACCTAATCTAACACTAACTCTACAACTTCAAACAAAAGGGATAGAAGATGAAAGGCATAGAAGGAAACTAGACTAAAAAGAAGAAGAGGTGATGCACCAAAAAATGTGATCCTTGACTTGCTTAAGCATACACAATGAAGTTTAAAAGAGATAATGGTATACACAACTCACTCTTAAAATATCTATCATAAGTGTTTCATATAAATTTAGAGATATATATGGCAATATTGGGAGGGGAACAATTCATCACCACATCTAACCTTGCATAAAACATAATAAGCCTACACAGATTATGACTTGCAAAAGAGATTTCACTTGCATATATTTGAAGGGAAATTGGACACAATCAAAGGGAAAAAAACTTCAACATGAGAAGAACATCAAAAACACATAGAACGTACACATAATGCAAGCCATGAGAAGGCAAAAATAAGCTCCATTATTCTTCAAAGGCATTGGCAAACTTTCCAAGAATGAGTTACAAAGGATTTAACCATCCTTAAATAGAGAATGCTTAAAGAGAGAGAGGATATGTGAGATAAGCTTCATGTAGAGGAGAAAAAATTTCCACATTTCAAGTGGGATCACTAATCATCAATAGTGATTTTTTTGTCACTTTTTCAAGGTCTAAAAATTAGTGGAGAACATCACTTGTCTGTTTCCAAGCACTAAGATAATGGATCCTTCATTATAATTTCACCCCACACTCACTCATGAGTTCATAAAAAATATGGAGATCCTCTTTTTCCTTTTCCAAACTTTCATCTTCCACTTCTTTGTCTTTGTCTTCCACTTCTCTTCCGCCATCTCTTTGTCTTTATGCACCTTTCTACTAAAGTCCAAAATAGTTTTTGTCTTTAGGTAAAACACTTGAATTAATTAGCCTCCATATAAATTCAACCAATCCTCTTTCACATCATCTTTATATCATGGAATATCCTTTGTGGGACATGCCACATCACTAAAATTCCACCTCACCACAATGCCACATCATCACTATGCCACATCACCAAAGAAAGTCATTGTGAATAGTAACCATGAATAGTGTATGTGTGAATAGTAATATTACTATGATCAGTAATCATGGTGTGAATTCATGAATATTAATTAATCCTTGAAATTCATGTTGTAACCAAATGGTGATTAGAATAGTTAACATTATGGTGAGCTCTATGAGATGACTACTTGCTAGTCACAAATCTAGTAGTTTTATGTAGTCTATTAGGCATGGATTCAAAGGTGTTCCATCATAAATATGATTGTTATCATGGTTGTAATTCCTTTAAACAATCTCAAAAAAAAAATACCTTCCCTACAAGCAAGGAACAAATAACAACTACATGTGCATGCAGGCACTTGGAGGAAAGAAAAATACAAATAAACTATTGAAACAATGTGCACACATGAACTTGGAGGAAAGAAAATATAATTAATATTTTATCTCATGTGTAATAAGCACATGGAAGAAATAAAATGCAACTAACCTACCCTAAACAAACCAATCAAAATGGCATTTACATAAAGCCATTGACTGGTTGTATAAAATAGCTACTCTTTCTTACTAATCTAATATACTTTACATGCTTGAGGGTAGCCAACCAAATATGGAGAAAAATCATATTTTTAAAATATTGGTGATACACTTATCCAAGAATAATAACATAAATAAACTCACTTACTCATTCTATTTGATTGGACATACAATTATCTTGGAGTGAATAGGCAAGTTGATCCTACTCTTTTTTATGCTCAATTTTATGATCTAAATTAAGCACATGTGATGACTCCACCTTGTTATCTTCCAACCAAGATAGGTACCTGATAGGACATATTTTTATCAATATAAATATTAAATAATCATATTTTCCCTCACTCTTTCTTTTTTCTATCCATAATTATGCTCCTTAGGCATAATAAGATCATACTATCCTTGAAGAGGAACATAGCATGCTCCCAAGATCTCAAACAAGTCCATCTCCATGTCACTTATTGGTGACTACAAACTGATTTTGAGTTGATTATGATGTTCTTGTTGAGGTTTGTCACCTTATGGAAGAACTTATACAAACTCACCAACTACTGATAAAGATAAGATTGATAAGCATGTTCCTCCTGTTGCTTATTATATTCATGTTCTCTTTCAATCTCCCTTGTATGTTTCTCAAAATCAAGTTGTATATATTTGAACCTTTCTTGGGGTTGGTCAGGAGCAACATATCTTGCAAAGGGTTGATTATAAGCAATACAGGTTGGAAAGAAGCATAATGAGAGCCATATGGGGAAAAAATAGAGTCATTATAGGACTGATATGGATCAACATAGACGTAGTATGGATCATTATATGGTTGATAAGGGTATGTAAAATATAAATTCCCTCCATATCCATCCATCAAACTTCATGTGGAAAGCAAAAAACAACTTAGAAAGAATACCTAGACTGCTAAAACTAAATGGATGAACATGTAGTTACCATTGATGCTTATATAAATTCCTTAAAAGGATGATGTACTAAATAACAACACCAAAAATTCTCTAGTATATGATGTAAGTATCATCAAACTATGTCCCATCGGGCATGCTATAAACTATAGTCACTTTGAGTTGCACCGTTCAGGAGGTGTATAAGGCCTCCTCACCTAAGTGACACAATGGAAACACTCCTAAGTTTTGGGTGACTCAAAGGTGGAGTGACTCTCTAGAGAGGGTTGGTTTCCTTAATTCTACACCTAATCTAACACTAACTCTATTGCTGCAAGGAAAAGGGATAGAAGAAGAAAGGGATAAAAGGAAACCAGACTAAAAAAAGAGGTGATGCACCAAAAAATGTGATCCTTGACTTGTTTAAGCATTCATAATGAAGTTTAAAAGATTTAATTTCATACACAACTCACTCTTGAACTATATATCATAAGTGTTTCATAAAAAGGTAGAGAAATATGTGATAGCATTAGGGAGGGGAAGCATTCATCACCATATCTAACCCTGCATAAAATATAATCCTACACAGACTATGACCTATAAAAGAGAGTTTACTTGCATAGAGGTGAAGTTAAATTGGACAAAATAAAAGGTAAAAAACTTCACCATGTTAATAGAATCAACAACCCATTGAACACACACATAATGTAAGCCATGAGAAGGCAAAAATTAACTCTTTTTTTCTTCAAAGGCATTACAAACTTGCCAAGAATAAGTCAAAAAGTATTTAACCATCCTTAAATGGATAATGCATAAGGAGAGAGAGGATATGAGATATAAAATTCATGTGGAGGATAAAAATTTACCACATTTCAAGTGGGATCACTAATCATCAATAGTGATTAGTTTGTTACTTGTTCAATGTCCAAAAACTAGTCGAGAACATCACTTGTCTTTACCCAAACACTAAGATAATGGATCCTCCATTATATTTTCACCCCACACCCATTCATGGGTGCATATAAAATATGTATATCCTCTTTTTCCTTATCCCCCATTTTCATCCACCGTCTCTTTGTCTTTGGCTTCCACTTCTCCTCCACCATCTCTTTGTCTTTATGCACCTTTCCATTAAATTCCAAAATAGTTTTTATCTTTAGGGAAAACCCTTGAATTAATGGTCCTCCATATAAATTTTACCCATCCTCTTTCACATCATATTTATATCATGGAATATCCTTTGTGGGTTATGCCACCTCACCGCTATGTCACATCATCATGCATAGTTACTATGAATAGTAATCAAAAATAGTGTATGTATGAATAGTGTTTAGTGAATATTAATCTTACTCCCATTAGTAATAATTATATCATATCATTATTATTAGATAATAATTACAATACATGTTATAACCAAATGGTGATTAGAACAATTAACATTATGGTAACCTCTATGAGATGATTGCTTGCTAGTCACAAATCTAGTAGCTTTATGCAATCCATTAGGCATGGATTCATATGTGTTTCATCATAAATATGATTTTTATCATGGATTAAATTCCTTTAAATAATATCAAAAACTGAAAATACCTTCCCCATAATCAAGGAACAAAGAATAACTACATGTGCACACAGGCACTTAGAGGAAAGAAAAATACAACTAAACTACTGAAACAATGTGCATGCAGGCACTTAGAGGAAAGAAAATATAAATATCCTACTATTAAAATTTGAAATAAACATGTATAAGAAATAAAATTCAACTAACCTACCCTAAACGAACCAATCAAAATGGCATTTACACAAATCCATTGACTGGTTGTACAAAATAGCTACCCATTCTTACTAATCTAATATGCTTTACATGCTTGAGGGAAGCAAACCAAATATGGATAAAATACATATTTTCAAAAAAATTGTGATATAATTATCTAAGAATAATATCATAAATAAACTCACTTACCCAATCTAATTTTTTGGACATACGACTATCTTGGAGTGGATAGGCAAGTTGATCCTACTCTTTTTTATGCTCAATGTTATGCTCTAAATTAAGCACAACATATGATGATGACTCCTTGTTATATTATAAACAAGATATGTACTTGATAGTACATATTTTTATCAATACAAACATTAAACAATCATATTTTCCCTCACTCTTGCGTTTTTCTATCCATAATTATGCTCCTTAGGCATAATTAGGTCAATCTCCTTGAAGAGGAACATAGTCTACTCCCAAGATCTCAAACAAGTCCTTCATCTCCATGTCACTTGTTGGTGAATACAATCTAATTTTTATCTAATTATTATGTTCTTGTTGAGTTTTGTCACCTTGTGGAAGCACTTCTAATATATCACCAATTGTTGATAGAGATAAGCTCGATAAGCATGTTCCTCCTGTTACCTATTATATTCATGTTCTCTTTCAATTTGCCTCGTATGTTTCTCAAAATCAAATTGTATATCTATAAATATTTATTTGGGTTTACTAGGAGAATCATAGCTTGAAAATGGTTGATTATAAGCATGAACATGTTGGTAAGAAGCATAATGAGATCCATACAGGGAAAAAATAGGGTCATTGTAAGATTGATATGGCTCAACATAAGATTGGTATGGATCATTATATGGTTGATAAATAGATTTAAAATATAAATTCTCTCCATATTCATCCATAAAACTTTATTTGGAAAGTAAACAACAACTTGGAAACAATACCTGGGCTACTAAAACTAGTTGGATGAACTCGAAGTTGCCATTGATGCTTATAGAAATACCTCTAAAATTTGATGTACTAAAAAACATCACCAATAATTATCTAGTAGATGATGTAAGTATCATCAAACCATGTCCCACCTAGCATGTTATAAATTTTAGTAACTTTGATTTACACCCTCTGACGAGGTGTTTCAGGTCTCCTCACCCAAGTGACACAATGAAAACACTCCTAGGTTTTGGGTGACCTAAAAGTGGAGTTAATCTCTAGAGATATATGTTTCCCTTAATGATACACCTAATCTAACACTAACTCTATTTTTGCAATGAAAAGGGATAGAAGGATACTAGACTAAAAAAGAAGAGGTGATGCAACAAAAAATGTGATCCTTGACTTGTTTAAGCATACACATTGATGTTTAAAAGAGCTAATGGCATACACAACTAGATCTTGAACTATCTAGCATAAGTATTCCACAGAAAGGTGTAGATACATATGGTATCATTAAGAGGGGAAACATTCATCACCATAGTTAACCCTGCATAAAACATAAGCCTACATAGACTATGGCCTATAAAAGAGATTTCACTTGCATAAAGGTGAAGTAACTGGACACAATCAAAGGGAAAAAACTTCACCATGAGAAGATCATCAACAACACATAGAACACATGCATAATTCAAGCCACGAGAAGGTAAAAATAAGATCCATTATTCTTCAAATTCATTGGCAAACTTTCCAAGAATGAGTCACAAAGGATTTAACCATCTTCAAAAAGAGAATGCATAAGGAGAGATAGGATATGAGAGATTAACTTCAGGTGGAGGAGAAAAATTTTCCACATTTCAATTGGGATCACTAATCACCAATATTTATTTGTTTTTCACTTGTTCAAGGTCAAAAACCTAGTGGAGAACATCACTTATCTTTACCCAAGCACTAAGATAATGGTCCCTCCATTATAATTTCACCCCACACCCACTCATAAGTGCATAGAAAATATGGATATCCTCTTTGCCCTTATCCCCTAATTTCATCCACCATCTCTTTATCTTTGGCTTCCACTTCTCCTCCAACATTTCTTTGTCTTTGTGCACCTCTCCATTAAAGTCCAAAATATTTTGTGTCTTTAGGTAAAACACATGAATTAATAGATCTCCATATAAATTTTACCCATCCTCTTTCACATCATATTTATATCATGGAAGATCCTTTATGGTCCATGGAAAATCACTTAAATTCCACCTCACCACTATATCACATCACCATGCATAATCATTATGAATAGTGACCACAAATAGTGTATGCATGAATAGTATTTTATGAATAGTGTTTAGTGAATAGTAATCTTAATCCCATCAATAATCATGGTGTGAGATCATGAATATCAGGCAATCCTTTCAATCCATGTTGCAACAAAATGGTGATTGGAATAGTTAATATTATGGTGACCTCTATGAGATTACTACCTGCTAATCACAAATCCAATAGCTTTATGCAATCCATTGGGCATGGATTCATATGTGTTCCATCATAAATATGATCTTTATCATGGTTTAAATGTCTTTAAACAATCTCAAAAACTTAAAATACCTTCCCTATAAGTGAATAATAAAGAACAACTACTTGTGCACACAAGCACTTGGAGGAAAGAAAAATACAATGAAACTACTAAAATAATGTGCACACAAGCACTTGAGGAAAGTAAATACAACTAACCTACTATTATAATATGCAATCAACATGTGGAAGAAATAAAATGTAACTATCCTACCCTAAACTAACCAATCAAAATGGCATTTACACAAAGCCATTGAGTGGTTGTACAAAATAATTGCCCTTTCTTACTAATATAATATGCTTTACATGATTGAGAGCAACCAACCAAAGATGGAGAAAAATCATATTTTCAAAAAATTTGTGATACACTTCTCCAAGAATAAGAACATAAATAAACTCACTTACCCAATCTAATTAGTTGGACATACAACTATCTTGGAGTGGATAGGCAAGTTGATCCTACTCTTTTTTATGATTAATTTTATGCTCTAAATTAAGCACATGTGATGGATCCTCCTTGTTATCTTCCAACCAAGTTAGGTACATAATAGGACATCTTATTGTCAATATAAACATTAAAAAATCAAATTTTCCCTCATTCTTGCATTTTCTTGCTCCATAATTATGTTCCTCAGGCATAATCAAATCATAATCTCCTTGAAGAGGAACATAGCCTATTCCCAAGATCTCAAACAAGTCCTCCATCTCCTTATCAATTGTTGGTGACTACAAATTGATTTTGATCTGATTATGATGTTCTTATTGAGGTTTGTCACCTTATGGAAGCACTTATAAAATCTCACCAACTACTGATAGAGATAATCTTGATAAGCATGTTCCTCTTGTTGTCTATTATATTCATGTTCTCTTTCAATCTCCCTCATATGTTTCTCAAAATCAAGCTATATATCTCTGAAGCTTTCTTCGGGTTGACTAGGAGCAACATAACTTGCAAAGGGTTGATTATAAGAATGAACATATTGGTAAGAATCATAATGATATACATATGGGGAAAAATTAGGGTCATTTTAGGATTGATATGGCTCAACATAGGGCTGATATGTATCATTATATGATTGATAAGGAGATGTAAAATAGAAATTCCTTCCATATCTTATCATCAGACTTCATTTGGAAAGCAAAAATCAACATGGAAAGAATACTTAGGCTGTTAAAACTAGATGGATGAACTTAGAGTTTCCATTGATGCTTATAAAAATGACTCCAAAGGCTGATTTATTGAAGAACAAAACCAAAAATCATCTAGTAGATGATGTAAGGATCATCAAATTGTGTCCCACTGATCATGCTATAAATTGTAGTCACTTTGATCTTCACCCTTTGAGGAGGTGTTTTAGGCTTCTACACCTAAGTGACATAATAGAAACACTCCCAAGTTGTGGGTGACCTAAGGTGGAGTTAATCTCCAAAGAGGTCTAATTCCCTTACTGATATACCAAATCTAACACTAACTCTATTACTACAAGGAAAAGGGATAGAAAGATACTAGGCTTAAAAAAGAAGAGGTGATGCACCAAAAAATGTGATTTTTGACATGTTTAAGAATACACAATGAATTTTAAAAGAGCTAAAAGAATACACAACTCACTCTTGAACTATCTAGCATAAGTGTTTCATAGAAAAGTAGAGAGATATATGGCAGCATTAAGAGGGGAAGCATTCATCACCATAGCTAACCCTGCATAAAACATAACCTACGTAGACTATGACCTAAAAAAAAGAGTTCACTTACATAGAGGTGAAGTGAAATTAGACACAATCAAAGGGAAAAAACTTCATCATGAGAAGAGCATCAACAACCCATTTAACACACACATAATGTAAGTCATGAGAAGGCAAAAATCAGCTCCACTATTATTCAAAGGTATTGGCAAACTTGCCAAGAATGAGTTACAAAGGATTTTACCATCCTTAAATAGAGAATGCATAAAGAGAGAGAGGAGATGAGAGATAAAATTCTTGTGGAGGATTAAAAACTGCCAGATTTCTAGTGGGATCACTAATCATCAATAGTGATTTGTTTGTCACTTGTTCAAGGTCCAAAAACTAGTAGAGAACATCACTTGTCTTTACCCAAGCACTAAGATGATGGATCCTCCATTATAATTTTGCCCCACACCCACTCATGAGTGCATAGACAAGATGAATATCTTTTTTGTCCTTGTTGTCCACTTTCATCCAAAATATTTTTGTCTTTAGATTCCACTTCTCCTCCACCATCTCTTTGTCTTTATGCACCTTTCCACTAAAGTCCAAAATAGTTTTTATCTTTAGGTAAAACACATGAATTAATGGACCTATATATAAATTTGAACCATCCTCTTTCACATCATCTTTATAACATGGAACTTATTTTATGGGCCATGCCACATCACTTAAATTCCACCTCACCACTATATCACGTCATCACTATGCCACATCAACATGCATAGTCATTGTGAATAGTAACCATGAATAGTGTCTATGTGAATAGTGTTTAGTGAATAGTAATCTTACTCTCGTCAGTAATCATGGTGTGAGCTCATGAATATCAGGTAATCCTTTTAATCCATGTTTCAACCAAATGGTTACTATAATAATTAATAACAACCACTCAAAAAAAGGTGCAAAAGTCTCAAAAAAAATCAATTAAAAAAAGCATCATATCAAAAAAAAAGTGTTAAGTTCAAAAAAGCACAATCACATGCAACACCTTATAAATTGGTGATACACACAAATCAACATTTTCCACAAAGAGCACAAAATTTTGAACAATATTCTCCTATTCCTCGTCAGATTTCAAACCATCTTATGTCCTCTAGAACTACATCTCCCAAACAAGATTACACAAGTGATGAACCTAGATACTTATATTACAGCCCTTGGTGCCTTTTCTAATTATGATTCATCCATATTTAGAAATTTGCATACATGAAAGATGACTTTGACCTAATTTATTAAATATCCTTATTATGACTCTCCTCTTAAGGAGATTATTGGTTAGCACAATTCAATTTCAAAAATTGAAAAACATCTAAATAATTAAAAAAAGAAAAAAAATTGTACATAGTTTCTTGATTGTTTCATAATGTTATTATTCTAATTTTTATACATGTGATCTATTCAGTCAAAATTCTATCCCTTAGCTCTTTATGTCTTTTTGGCCTATTGGCTCTTATTTTTCACTTTCTAAATCTTAGAAATTCAAAATAGTGATTTGATATTGCCACCTTTTACCATTTAGCATGTTATTTTCATAGTCTAAACACAATAGATTGCATTTTCCATCATAGACAATATCAACTAGAAATAGTTAAGATTGATTGTCACTACTATCTTAATCACTATGATACTGACCTAATATAATTTTACACATTCAAACAAAAAATGAACATACGGAGCCTTAACACATACAATTTTTTGATACTAAACTCATTTTTAGTATACATAATTGTATTATTAATATGAAATATTTTATTTATGTACTATATTGTTCATACATGCATGTTACATATCTTGAAAAGTGTACTTTTTATGAGAGGAGGATTTACAATTATTCCTTTACATTCCTATTCTATCTCCCACATGCCTTCTAGCAACAATTCACATATATAGTAGGAAAATTCTTACTCATACATGGACATGCCATCATATTCAATGTAAACTTTACTTTGACATATCATGTGATTTTTTAATATTCCTTTTATTCTTCTACTTTGAAACCCATGTTTTATCTCATAGTCTCTATTTTCTTATTTCAAAATTTAAATATGGAAAAAATAATAAAACATTTAAAATATTTTAAAAATAAAAAATATGGACATGAGCATGATTAGACATCTCTTTTACATCAGTCATATGTTATTTATCTCATGATTGGTAGATATCATAATATTCTTCTATCACACATGCATTTCACTGGTATTTATAAGTTTTGTGCAGGTCATACAAATTTTACATGGATGTAGATGTTGGACTTCCTCTACCTAGTGGCCATGTCATGTTGGGGCAACTTATCTGAAGGTTATAGTATTTACAAGTGTTATAATTATATAACCTCTATAGTGTGTCAAGTTATATACTCTTTACAAATGTCTTGCTAACATATCTATACTACATTATGTACATGGATATGTTATTTACTAGGATATGATCATATTACATATACATGGTGTAGACTATATTTCTAATTTTATGTTTCATTTATGTTATTACTTGTACATATTATATTAAAATTTTCTTGTTTTTTGTGTGTGGACCTTGACACTTATGGGTGATTGTGACATATTCTTGTCCATTAAGTGAATGGCCCTTGACCTTTATGTGCAACAATTTCTTGAACATCTCTATGAGATTTGTGTTTGGTATGTATGACATTTGAACATGTCCATTTCTTATGTCTATTGGCCCTATGTTTTGTGCAACATTTGAACATATCCCTTGTTTATGACATTATTAATGTCTTTAACATTTCTCCCTTTCCTTTTTTTGTGGCATATTCATGTCCATTGTATATGACCCTTGGCCTTATCATGCGACATCACACTTGTTGTGTTTTTGTGCTTGTTGAGCTTGTTGTGTTTGATGAGTGACATGATCCATATAATTCACTAGTTATTATGTAGTATTCTTCTATTACAACTATTACTATGAGCTTCAATGATACATTTATGTAGATTTTAAACTTTAGGCTTTGCCTTATATGTTGCATGCTTTGAATGATACATATCTTTCTATGATGATATATTTTTTACATATTCTATGATATTAAATTTTTATGTCTTGATACACATGATATTAACTATTATTTTTATATAAGTGACTTTTAGGACATATCCTTCACCTCAAAAGCAGAGTTATTTTGATGGGCCTTTCATACATAAGATAAGCTTCTATGAGCAGAAATCAATTTTGGGTACAAAATAAAGTTTCATAGAATTTAGAATGGTCTAAAATTTAGTTATTGGTACAGATTATGGGGGTATATGCCATGCATATGCATTTAT
Organism: Torreya grandis; assembly: GCA_037957365.1. Taxonomy (NCBI): domain Eukaryota; kingdom Viridiplantae; phylum Streptophyta; class Pinopsida; order Cupressales; family Taxaceae; genus Torreya; species Torreya grandis. The sequence goes on from JARHVA010001074.1 coordinate 3,890,296, forward strand.
ATTATATAAATATATTACATATTCATAAATTTTGGGTGCATGTGTATTGGTATATACACATAAGATTCAAACAAAAATTATAATATGTATATTTACATACAATTACATATTTTACATTTATCACATGGGGGCATGATACAAATTGATGCACATGTTACACTATTTAAATACAAGGGGCATTATATAGATTCATGTCATACTTTCATTACTACTTGTTATCTTGGTCCATGATAGGGTCATGGATGTTATTCAGTCTATTTTGATCCTACATTCATGAACTAAGGAACAAAGTGACAATTAAATCTATATGCCATCTATAGTGGTTGATTTAGTTAAATTTCACAATGCATATTAGAGATTCAACACCCTCTTACATTATATCATGTTAATCCATTATGGATTCCAACCCATTTCTATCTTAGGGTTAAAAATACAAACATCGTAAATAAAGGTTTTTGTATCCCTCAATTGATTCCATTTTTTATATGTTTTCACTTAAAATTGGGGCTTGATCACTTTCAATTCACCATTGGGTCAACCAAGGATCCAATCTCTCCAAGTGCTTTAATAATAACCACCAATTCTCTAATGCTTTTAGGAAGCATCATCTTCAAGCAAAGTTATAATAACAATATCGATTTCACACATAGAAGTGTACTCTTTCCTTGTTAATTAAAAAAAATAAAATTCAAGTTACATTTCACTTTCAAATTCACATATGGACATTAACTATTTCTACATCATTGCAATATTTAATATGGAACATCTTTCATATTGGATCTTCCTCCCAAAGATAAAGCATGTTGTATACAATCAAGTACATATTTTATTTTACTCTAGTAATTTATTTCTAGTTTAGAGTGGTGGAAAATGTGGATACCAAATTTTCTCATGATTACTTGATAATGTCAGTTTTGGCCCACATTTACCTAAATTGACTTTGGCAATTAAATTGGTTCTATTTTGCCACCTCGCTCTATTCTAAAGTACTTATACAGACCCATCGCTTCTAACTTATTATTTTACAAATATATAAGTGTTCTTAATTGATAAAAATACCTATAAGCATTTATATATACATCTAATATTCTCAAGATCAATTGTTACCCTTTCATGTTAGAATCAACCTGCATGAGTCAAGCTCGATAGTCAATCTGACCTTTACAACTCAATCCTACCCTTCAACTAGAAATAGATTTTTTTTCAAATTTAAACTCTCCCTTACATGTTGGTCCATATTTTTAGCATAGGTAGCATGAGGTTTCACCCTTTTGTATTACTATAAATGCAAATCTAATCTTTATTCTAACCACTTGGCAATTTTGGTAGTTTCACTATGTGAGCACACTTATAATATTGCACATTGAGTAAAACCTTCCCTATTCTTTGCAAATTCAATTACATCCACTTTAAGTAATCCTTATCCAAGTTATGAGCTTATTTTATTCAATTCAATTAAAACACTAACAATTATTCAAGCCATCTCTAGATGCATACACATAACAAAGGAACACTATTGTACTAAGCACTCTAGGTGGGAGAACTATGTGGGCCTGATTCCCTCTTTAGAGTACTATAGATATGTAGGTAGCATTCAATCATCATGGGGTAATCTCAACCCATTACACTCCCAATTTTATTTTTCTAGGTTTTCAACTATCATAAATCCTTGTAGGTTTTCAACATCGAAGAGTTCAATTATAAGTTATTTTCATATATCCAATGGTCAAAACTATGAATACAGCCATATTTTAAGTAGTCACAAGTGACTGTACCATCAAATCCTAGTTTTCCATGTAGATAAAGATCAACTAGCAAAGGTCAATAACAATAATCAATATTGATTATTTTTAGTCAATTATGATGCAAAGTAGTGATAGTTAATGTTTCAATTACACATGCATAATAAAATATGAATTGATCATTTCAGTCATTTCCCAGTCATATAAAATCAACCTACTGGTAATAAGATAATTTGATTATTTCATTCATTCAAGATTTGTCCATTTCAATACATTTACTTACACTTTTATTGTTGTAATTTATTTTAAATCATTTGATACCCTTCAATCCATATTTTATCTTAATTAGAGTCAATGTCTCATTTAATTCCATTTTTTTAATAAAATAATTGCATGTTTTTGCATCAATATTGGAGATTACAAGTGATGTAGAATTTTCCTACTTTATAGATGTATTTTTTATTTTCACAATAGTGTTGGATATTCAAATTGTTGTAGACATCTTCCCACTTTAAAAATGGTATCTTTTTTAGTAGATATGTTTCCTACTTTCACAAGCTATACATAAATATTCCTCTAAGAGCATATGTTTACCTCTAAAAAGATGGGTATCTTGTTTAGTAGGTGTGGCCTGCTATATATATTTCCCTTACCCTCTTCATGCCTTTTCCCAAAAGTACTTGGCCAAAATTGAAGCCTTAATATGCTAAATCCTTCTTCCCTATGTCTGCATCCTTATGATTATGTGTTGATTTGTTTGGGTTCACCTCTTAAGCTTATGTTTTGATAAGGTTCATATATGTCTGATGAAACAGTATGTTTGGGAGGTGATCACATCATTTTCAACTTGATAAGAGTTGATTCATGAGATATTTATAGTTGTGGAAAATAAATATTGCTTGCTAGATGAAAATAGTTCATTTTTTACCTAACAGCGAATGAATAATTAGGTTAGTTACTAAAGAAGAAGATGTACTTACAAAAAATGATTTTTTAAGATATTTCCTAATAGGGATTGGGTCATTAGAATTCACTTGTGTGTGCATGTGTGTTTTAATTATTTTTACACATGCATTTTACTTCTTGGTGAAGAAAAAAAGGTAAAAAACTTATCTATACATTATTAATACTTTGTATTTGAAAATATTATGATGTGGAAAAGAAAGAATGATATGGATTTTGCCATCCTTTATTTTCTTCTAAAAATATAGCTTGCAGGAAATAAGATTATTTTTATGAGATATTACTCTTAGAAATGGGACTAAGTCCATGTGTTAATTCCTTGATTGAAAAAAACTACTTGTGTATTTACCTATGCTTATTTGTAAAGAGGCTATATGAGTTTTACTTGTGTTTTTTTTAAAATAAGTTGTTTATGCTTAAGAAGAAAATAATAAATTTTCATGATATATAATTTCACAATGTGATTATTACAAATTAAAGTAGGGGTAAATATTACCAAAAAATAAGTTTGGTTACTCCTCAAGCACAGGTCCTGTTAGAGTTAAATGTCATTTACATTATCATATATAATATACATTGTATAAGAACAAGTATCTTCCCTTTGATTAATGGATGCCCTTTCCAAAGGGAACCCCTACACAACCATAAATAAGTTTATTAATAAATAGTGAAGCTTCAAAAAAAGATTTAACAAATATATGAATCTAATAAATTATACCTATGTATTTTTTCATGAGATGGAGAAGTTACAGGAAACCTTATAAATATATATTATATTTCACCTAGAAAAAAAAATTAAGGGATAAGGAATAATCATGGAATAAATATTTATTATGTAAAGGTTTATATAAAAAAAATACTTATACATAACTTGATTACTATGAAAATTTATAAAAACAATATATCAAATTTTGAAGTATTATGATTGTTTATTGAAAAGTGAAGGATTTAAATTAAAATAAAACAAAGTGATTTGGGGTAGGGTGGGATATCCCGCCACCCAAAAACATGTGAAGTATAAGTGTAAGGAAAGGGGAAGAAGGCTAGAGGAAGCACTTTCAAATCTGACTCCCCTTCACATGTAATACCATGGTGAGGACAACAATGCCATCCCCTAACCCATTGGTTGGGTGGTGGCATTTCCACTCACACTTAACAAAACAAGTGAACCAAAATAAGAGTGAACTTGGTGAACCAAAAATAAACCTTTTAAAATTTATAAACTATTACAACCCTTATAGCATTTAACACATCCACAAACTAAAAATTGCTTTGCGCTTGACATGGCTTAATCGGTGTCAAGATTTAACTTGACCTCACAAAGATATATGTTGTATATTATGGCCCATTATAAAAATACTGCAATATTAAATAAGGTGTGTGTATTTCTGTGTGTGCGCGTGTAGGGGCATATTCTGAGTTCCAAAAAAGAGATATAGTTTAATACAAGGGTTGCAACACTTTTTAACTACCCTATGAATAATCTAAAATGAAAAATAACCTTTTAAAAATAAATAATATATAATAAACCTTCAATGAGATTAATGTTAAAACTAGTATCCATTGATGAGAATACAAAGGCATAATTAAAACTCAGTGTGGTAAAAGATCCCTAAAATTATGAAGAAGCATAGGGATTTTGCTTAACACTATTTAAAGAAAACGAAATGGAATGGTTTCAAGCTCTGACACATAAGCTTTACATTAAATAAAAAACCTATATGGAGACAAATTTACTTGTGCACAAAGGCTACCATGGAGAAATAAGTTTGTGCTAGAAGCGAGAGTACAGGGACATGGCAAGGCCTCCCTTCTCCTTGTTTATCTTCCCTATGAAGGTTTCAAGAAAAAGAAACTATGAATCTACAAATGACCATTTGAATGGATTGGATATTCTTTTATAAAAAAAATTTAAAGGTGAAATTAGGGTACCAATGTATCCAAGGGCCCAAATCAAAGCAATCCAATAGTTGGGACTTAAAGTTCCATTATTATTAATTTTGATATTTTATTCAATTTACTTAATTAAATAATTTTATAAAAGGATTTAACCTACATATTAGTTGAGTATTATTATTCATTATTATTAATTGACTATTATCATTCAATCCTTAGATCATGGAATTCTTATGAAATTATTACTTGATTTACATGAACGTAATCTAGGGTACGATTATGGGTTATTTCAATAAGAAATAAAGCGAGACCCACTTAACCTTAAGCGTAGATCTCATTTTTTTGCCTTGCTTCTACATCCACCATTTTATAATGATATTTCTATGATGTCAATTAACATATGGTTGAATCTTAACCAATTGTCATAATTGTATAATTTAATTTTAAAAAATCGTGTTTTTAATGTGATTTTACCTTATGTGATTGGTTATTTTTGGTGCTACATTTATGATTTTGAAACTCCACTTATCATAGTATGTAACTCAACCTTTTTAATTTTATACTATCACTTATCATGTGTGTAACTCTACCTTTGTGATGTTGTAATTTCATTTCTCATTAGTTATTTTTAGTAGTACCCCTTGTCATAAATAAGGGGTTTTTTTATTGTTTTAAAATCAAGCTAGTAATATAATTCCCATATCATGAATTATTCTCTATGTGTACTTGTGGAAGGTTTATTTTGCTTATGAAAGTTTCCTCAGACAGTGTTGAATATTTTTCATTATTTCAATATGGTACAAGAGCTTTATCAAGTTAAACCCCCTCTCAATGGTATTTCTCCTTCGGTTAGATTGTAGTTGTTGATTTATAAAAAAAATTAAAACTTCCCACATATTTATCTATCCTTCTAAGATGATTTTCAACCACCAAATATTCTAGGTTCTAAAAAATCCCATCTAGGTTTTTTTTATTAGGTTGAATCATCTTTCTTAGGCCATTTTCAGCACTTTTCTATTTTTCTAGAAAAAACTCAATTTCTATGGACTAAAGCATTTTTTTTTAAAACTTCAAGAATTTTAAAATTTTCATGAAATATTTTGAATTTTTCCTCTAAATAGATTTTTTGAAATAGGAGACTCCCAAAGAGACAAGGATAAGAGGTTTTCCCTATAGCTTCCCTTTATTTTTATATTAAAAAAATTCAAGTTGGATATCTTCACATACATTTTTTGGATTCTTTGACTCAAAAGATTTTTATAAATCCCAAATTTTAAAACATCTAACAAGAAATGTTATTGTGGAAAAAAATTTAAGGTGACAAGGTTATTTAAAGCCTCCATTTAGACCTACCTACACTACAGAAGTCACGTCTTTTAATATGGGACATCTGAAAGGCTCCCATTTTTTCACTGGAATTTGTGTTATGATTTTAATGTTTTTAAGAAGGCCCCAGGTTACTATCTACAAATTATTATTTTTAGAAACAAACTTTTTTGTTGTGGAAGCTTGTGGGATATCCTACTTAGGCACCTTCCTAAGCTCATATCTTCAAATCCATAAGGAATTTTCACTTATAAATTTTCTTTTAAAGTGTGTATATTTTATTTTATAATCCATATGTATGCTCAAGTTTTATTTATTTTGTACAAACTGTGAATTCATTTGTATTTTCATCTCTTTTTCTATAAATCTAGCATTGTAACTCACACTGCAAAATTATAATAAGTTGTAAGAGATTTTATTTCTATTATTGATACTATGATTATAAATAATTCATTTCTTCACACTTTTTATTTTAACCATAGATCTCAGTTATTTAATAAAATGATGTTACAAAATGAATAGCTATTTGGCAGAGGTTTGACTTACTTTTTTGTGATAGATTTCCAAAATAGAGGAAATGAGTACCTGCATTTCATGGTTTGGATAGATGAAACACAAATAAATAGACATTGTTCGAATAATAAAAATTGAAATTTTTTTAGACAGGTATATATCTTTTAATTGAACATTGCTTAAAGTAAATTCGGTCAAAATTCAAACACGTTAACGTACAAGTACTTATAAAAATTTAAAAACTCTAATTGCATATTAAACTTCCCATTTCCTCCAATAGGAAAAAACTAAAATATGAGAGCCCTTGGGACATGAAAATGACAAGAACAAATAAAATTCTAATATTTTTTCTTAAATTTAGCACAATAAATACACAAGATTTGAAATGTTATTCAAATATGCATATTTGTCTCAAACAAATTTTTTTTTTTTTTTGTAATCTTACATTTTGCAACCAATCATACTTTTAAAAAGACATCCATAAGATATTTAAATAAAGGCTTTTATAATATTTTTTTTACATTGTGGTATGAAAATACTACACAATTCATTCTTAATGCATATGTTGTTGCAACATAAAGTGGTTTTTATATGAAAAAGTTTGATCGTATAATGACAAATGCTTTCCATAAAGTGTGTGAGCAATTTGCATATAGAAATGATAATAAAATGGATTTTTTATAAAAATTTGGTAATACTTTCCTTGAACATCAATAAATGTATTGTCATTAAGCAATTCACATTATTATTTTGTTGCCATTGTATTTTGGTTCAATGAAAATAGTTTTCATCAGCACATCGCCATTAACAATATAACATTCATCTTGAATAGCCATAAATTGTTATCAAAATAACTTGATGATTCAGAAGACATAATTTGTGCTTCTCTTTTATAAAAATACATTACAATATGAACACATTTGAAACAAAAATGATCAGCTAAATATGTAGTGTCATTTCTAGGAAGATTAAAAAACACTAGGAAATGACAGAAAAAACACATTATACAATATGTTAGATATAATGAGAACATTGAACTTGAAAACTAGATAGGGAAAAAATTATGTTGTTCATATAATATTGTGATAGTGAAGAGACATTGAGATGAAAATTTGAAACATGGGCTAAAGCATCTATTTCTCATAAGATGCAAATAAACAACATATAGACCATGTTTATTGCACAAACTATATCTAAATGGGAAAACATTGACACCAATTTGAGCATGGTATTTGGCATTGACAATGATGATGAAATAAAATAAGCCCTTGTTGGTGTCAAAAATATGACATTAATGATGATTTGCATCATATCAAAGTTATAAAAAAATTGACATTCAACCAATAAATAAATTTGAAACAAGCAAATAAATATTTCTCATAGGTAAAGAAGAATAATTCAACTTGTGAAAAAAATTGAATGCATAGAAATAATTCATAGTTAAAGACATTTCAATGAGGAAAAGAATGGTTCCAAATAACCCAATCTATTTGTTCTTAATATATGAAGTAAGTACAAGGAAAACATTCACAACAAAATTAATATACCAAACAATAACAAACTTCTATAAAAATCAACTTGATAGTGTCCCTCTAAAAATCAAAGGAAACATTGTTTCCTATATTGGATAAGTAGCATACAATGTAAATGGTGTAACTGCACATTTTATCTTTCAATTTACACATACATATTTTAACATGTTTCTATTGGATTCAAATTCCTTGGATATCATAAGTAAACATTTTGATTAATTGTGCCTCTTGATTTTTGATGAATTATCTTTATTAGGATGTTGAATGCTTTTAAATATAGACTAGAGGCTCTAAAGAATGATGCAAGCACCCATAAAATCATTTGTAAATGTTGATATTATTTTTATTAGCAATTCATATCAACCAAAATCCATTTGAGATAAGTGGAATTTTTAGTATCCAATTATGCAGAGAGAAGCAATTTCATATTTTATTTGCAAGCCAAGATCACCAATATAGTAATACTCTTTCTCTTCATAGACTAGGATATAAACAAGAGATCATAAATAGAGCTTACATATACTAGGATGTTATAACAACAAGTATTTGGGTGGTTTTAGATTTAGAAAAGGGAAATCCACATTCATTATCAAGGGTATATAGTTCCAAATCCTCTTCTTGAGATATAGGGTATGGTTCTAACTAGATCAAAAAGTAAATCAATGATGTAGTAATGGTAACAAAGGTGTATCTTGTAAGGAACTAAAAAACAAGGGTAACCTAGATCTAAGATAGATGTAAACACTAAACTAAACAAAAGGTAAATGGTAAAATGGTGGACCATAAGAATACTCTATGTAGCCTAAATTGGTAATGGAAAACCTAATCACCCTATAGTTATACCAACTTATTCGGTATAAGAAGAACTTAAGGAGGGCAAACAACATACATGCTACTATAACAATAATCAAAGCAGATATATCTCCTAAGTAAATAAATGAAAGAGATTAAAGATAGAGATAGTTACCTTTGGGTTGACTCATCAACACATTAATCTCCCTTGGCCCTAGTGTTACTTTACAAGATGTATTATGGATGAAGACCTCAAATTACAAGAAGAAGACATAGATGTCCTTATTTGGGAACCCTAAAGACTATGGGGCACCTCCTCGATTCAAAGCCTATTGGTATTCAAATACATTGAGCAAGATTTAACATCTAAGAATAAGATTTTAACCTCTACCTCCTCCTTTTACCACCTAAGGATAGAACTATGAGCCCAGGTAGAGAATATGAGTATTGTGTGTGTTTGGAATGATAATTATGACCCCTATATATACATATCCAGACCCAAAAATAATATTCAAACTCTAAGCCAATGGTATCGGCCATGTTAATACATTTAAATGGGATTTCAGCTAACTTAGAACTATATTTCCAAGCCAATACAGTTGGTAAGATATGGACAAAATCAAAACTAAATTGACTAGGTTGATACAATATAAGGAAAGATAGGCATGAAATAAACTATATTTACCATGTTGCTATAGTAGAAATATAAGGTGGATAGTAAAACTAAGGACATAAGGAGATGGATAAGGAAGATAGAAAGAGACTCAAAAGAGGTTAGACTAATTAAAAATAAGATATGACAGAACAATATGCAAATATCTCGTAAAGTACCACAAATTTACTCCACCCCTTTCTTAGTGCACTCATTAAGACATTCACTCGAGGAGATTTATTCATCGATGAGTCTTATAAGATAAAGTGCATAATAAAATGATAAATATGAAAAACATCAAGAATATACACACACTTTTTAGACAAACAATGTAAGATGCTTTCAATTATAATAAGTCATGAGGCGAAATGATATGCAATTTTTTCATGTTATAAACTCCATTAGAATTTGCCCCCAAACTAAAGAGTACATTGACTACTCAAAGTTCCTATGCTATATGCATCCTCCCAATGTTCCTTCATTCCCCTATTTATTTAAAAAAAATAAATATGTAAATAATCATAATGACAAAATGTTTTTCATTTTAAATGAAAAACATATGCATTAAATGTAATTGAGAAAAAAAAAATTGTTTTCATGAATATCTTATAGGTAATGGAAAAACATTCCTTTCCAATTGAATAACATTGAAATTAAATATATTGGTATAATTAATTGGTGAAATATATGACATACAAGATGGCTTAGTAAATGGTGAAAATGGAATCATCAAACCCTATGCACCTAAAGAATTAGAAAATGTTTGGATACAATTAAATGAACTTAGCATTGGAACATTTCAACTTGAGAAAATGCAAAACTTGTACATTGAAAAAACTTCTCAAAGTTGAACCTATATAACAAGGAGTGCAAGGAAAAATAGTAATAAAACCCAATATTTACCATATGAATGGATGGATTAGCTTTTGATCCTTCTAAAATTAAATGCCATGGCATTTTTTACACTACTCTTTCCCATGTGAAAAACATCAAATCATTATATCTTTTAAATAGATTAAATGAGAAAAAAATTGTCATATCCAATAAACTCAACATTGAAATGCATAATTTTAAAACCTTTTACATGATGGTTATCATTTTGCAACATTGGCCCTATAACCAGTAATATTTTTCAAATATGCTATTTAAATACACAAAGTTTACAATTTCATCCATAAAACATAATATGTGATTATGACATCATGAAATTAGATGTGTAGTGCTTATATAAACTTAGACTGTGTTGAAAAATTAACCTTAGTTTGGGTCTTTCTTATAGGATTCTAGGTTTCTCATAAGTCTTATGTGTGTGTACATTTATTGTATTTATAAATGTACTTTATTCTATCCTTTTGAGATGACACTCACGTCTCTAATTCACTTGTTGGATTTGGAGTTACTTGCATGTAATTCCTCTCCCTCACATACAACACACATGCCCTCCAATTTTAAGAGGACTAAGAACACTTAGCACACATACTTAAGCTTGCACATGTAACTCCTTTTCTCTCTTAACTCTTTATAATGAGCTCTCATATCCCTTTCTTCTATACTAGCTACTACACTCTCATAACTCTCTTCTTGTTCTAGTCTTCCTATTGCATCCTTATGATGCTCTTTGATATAAATTTATTATGTCTCTTTCTTATAGCTTATTCATGATATTGTACTTGGAGTTCATTATTTTCAATCTTCTAATAGATCATGGATTTTTTCTCCGTATGATGATTTCTCCACTTGTCACATTTACCTCAACTTTGTGGTATGTGATCATTTCAAAGTAAGATTATTTCTTAATTTTTATTATTTATTCAATGTTTAGTTTGATTTTTGGTAAATATTCTAATATTATATCGGAGCTATGGTTTTTTAACATTGATCTTCAATGTTGTGTAGGGCTTTCTTGGAGGAATTTTGGATTTTTTTTCCACATCTAGTTTCTTTTTTTGCTTTGCATTTTAACTATATTTGAATGTATAATTAGTTTTTAATTAAGAGTATCATTTTAATTCTAAATCTCAACCTTGTTTTGGTTTATTCAAAGTTCAATTTTTTTGCTTCCTAACCTTTTTTTTTGCAGGATTCTCAAAGAGTTACTTTGATATTTTTTTAATTTTTTTAAGTCATTTTTACTCAAAAACCCATCTAAAAAGGATGTCATAATTTTTTATTGGAAATATTTTTTTATGAAAAAAATCTATATATTATTTATCATTTAAGAACATACTTTTAAAATTTTAGAAAAACTCAGATCGCAGTTTGCTAGAAATTGTTAAAAATATCTCTACTATTTTTTAAAAATTTGATTAAAAAAATATAATTATTTATATTTACGCAGTTTCTATTTTTTCTTATTTTAGTATCTCGTAATATTTTTAAAATATTTTCTTTATTTTTTTAAAATAATATAAATAAATTTTGTTTCTTTTCAAATTAAATCCAAAAGTCTTTTCCTTTAAATTCATTTTTTTAACTTGGTAATATTTATTCACTTTATCTTTCACAAAAATTATTTACCAAGTTATTTTTTTCATTAAATAACAATAAGTCAATAAATATTCTCTTCTAACATTCAAGTGTTTTTTTAATTCCTTTAAGAAATTTACACTTATTTTTATTTTTTAAAATGCTTTAAGGTTTTAATTAAAGATTTTCAAACTAAACATTATTATAACTCACTTTAGTTAAGTACCTTATTTAAAGCATTTGGTGGTACTTTTTTAATCTTTCAAATTCACACTTTTAGATCTCATAAATGGTTAAATTAATTTCATTTTATATTTTATTTCATAAACTATTAATTTCATTAAAACCAATTAGCCTTTGGTGGATTTCAATTCATTAAATATTTGGAGTGGACTTTTCGGTTATTTGATCTAAAAGATAAGCACTTTTAATCTTTATTTTTTCTTGTTAAGATAAAAAATTAAAATATGATTTGGATCAATTCATTTTTCTTGTCATTAATTTTTTTCAATACTAACATAATCTGTGTTGTTAATTATCATGGATTTTAAATTGATGATTTTAAGCACACTATGCAAACTATTTCATTTAAAAATAATGAAATAGTTACTGTTAAGAAATAAATTGCATATCAAATGATATTATTACTGCTTTACATATTTCTATTAATTTACTTTAAAGTACTTTTTATAACAAAATGGATAATATGCAATCCTCTTTTAACATTCTAAATGATAATTTTACGTCATTTACACATGATAATAACTCTAATGTTGATGAAACTGATTGTTCTTTGCATACACCTCAAACTTCTTTAAACATTTATTCTACTAAACCTAGCTTAAAAATCATGCATAGTATGGGTTATTCAGGTGGTGTACTTTTCAAGTGTGAAGACGATATTCTCAAACTTATTTTGCTTACTTCTAATGCAAATTGTAAAGGTCTCAATTTTAATGATTCACCTACTTCTAATACAAATTCAAAATCTTATTTTCCTCCTCATCAAATAACTTATAATACAACTTCTTATGATTATAATACTTGGAATGTTCATTCTTTGGTTAAACATGTTAAACCTTGTACACATTATGAAAAATATGGGTATCATATATCTAAATGTTAGAAATTGCACCCATGCAAATCTTATACTAAATTCATGTATGACACTTTACATTGTTGAAAAATTACTAAATCTCCTACTTCTAAATGTAAAACTATTTAAATTCCTAAAAATAATAGATATTTTGATATGTATTCTTGTTATTGTTCTTCTAATGCCTCACGTAGAAAATATTTTACAAGTGACACGTCTTCTTTGTCTCTATTTTGATTAACTAAATCTTTTTTTGAATTCCTTACTTTTTATTTTATAGGATATATGTTTTATTTATATTGACTAACTTTTTCAACATAGGTTTATGAACTTTATGATAGAAGTTATCTTTACTCCAATTATCTTTTTGTGCATCTAATTTTATTACTTTATGTATGTAGATCATATTTTTAGCATATTGGTTACTTAACTTGAAAGATTTATGTTAGCATTTTAATCTTATAGGTTTTGTGTATCACTACTCTTTGTTGGACTTTATTTCATTTCATATCTATCACATTATCCAAAGACGATTCTTTTTTATCACACTTTCTTCTTTGTAACTTTTGGTAGCACCTCCCCTTCTTCTCTCTTTCTAAATCTCTTGTATTTCCTCTTGAAAGAAGTTTCTATTAAGGAAGAGATTTATGTAATTTCAACTCCCTTATTTGTTTGTAAAAGGTTTTCTCCACTTTTGTAACCTCAATTTAAGCTTAAAGAGAAGTGTTAGAGAATTAACCTTGATTTGTGTCATTCTTATAGATTTATAAGATTATCCCAAGTCTTATATGTGTATGTATTCATTATATTTATAAATACACTTTATTCTAATATTTTGAGGTGGCACTCACTTTTTTAATCCACTTATTGGATTTGAAGTAACTTACATATGACTCTTCTTCCCCCACATGTCACACACATCCTCTCTACTTGTAAAAAAACTAAGAGCACTTGGCACACATACTTAAGCTTGCACATGTAACTTATTTTCTCTCTTAGCCTTTATAATGAGCTATCCTATCCCTTTCTTCTACACTATCTACTACACTCTTACAACTCTCTTGTTATTCTAGTCTTGCTCTTACATCTTTGTGATGTTATTTAGTCTAAATCCATTCTCTCTCTCTTTTATATCTTAATCATGTTATTTTACTTGAAGTTAATTATTTTCAATTCTCTAATAGATTATGGAATTTTTTTTTTAAATGATGGTTTTCCAACTTATCATATTTGCCTCAAATTTTTTATTTGTGCTCATTTCAAGGAAACATTGTTTCTTAATTTTTATTATTTATTCAATGTTTAACTCGGTTCTTATAAAATATGCTAATAGACTATGCAAACGCCAATCAACATAATACTTACTTAGACTTTGTGTTGCTTTTATTTAATAAACTTACATGGAAATATGTCATGCTATAAAAAAACATTGTTTTTACAAACATGAAAACTATCACACGTGGTCTATTGTATTTGAATATACCGATACAAATATTTAATATATACTTGACCCTACTTGGCTCACTTATTTATATATTAAATTCCATAGAAACAATCATATCCCCTTTACTATCTCATAGTAAGTTCATACTTGTTGGAGACTTTAATATTGACATGTTTCAACACAAAAAAGCTCAAAAATAGATCCTTAACAACATGCATAAATTCTCTTTAATATAAAACATGCCAATAACATAGGTAGGTACTTTCATAAACTATTTTTAGACAAACATATATGTTAATAGCATACAATTCAGCATCTTTGATGCTTATTGAACTAGTCATTATGCAATTTTCCTTCACTTTCTTATATAACTCTAAACCAAAAATTTAAATAAGCACTCCATATCACATATCATGTAATAATGATAATAGAATATACATATCCAACACATTAAAATTTATATTTAATTTTATTACTTTGCATATACAACTATTTCTTTCTTTTTACTACTTTGTGTATACAAATACAAAATGTATTTATACTTACTAAAAGGTAATTAATGCAAAGTAATCAATTTTGGAAATTGAAACTCGTATACAAATATAATCAACATCAAATGGATCAAACACATAAGCCTCTAGTAAAATAGTAATTTATAACATTTTCTCTTGGCCATTCATTTCTGATTTTTTACAAAACATTAAGTTCATGGCATTGTCACAATGCTTGCAACAAAGTCAATATGGATTCAAACAAGCATGTTGACCATGATATTCAAAAAATTGAGTAACAATCACACAAAAAGTAATTATTTTATATTATTTTTGCTTACTAAACTCAATAAGTTTCAAATTACCTTTTTTTAACTTTAAACATCATAATATTACATAGAAGCAAACAAATTAAAATTTTAATAACACATCATTATATCAACACATCTATCCTAAAAATTATCCATGCATGCTTATTTTTATTCCATCCCTAATTTTCTCAACTATGTTTCCCTAATGTATTCATTACATTTTTTTGTAACATAAAAAACATTGACTTTAATAAATTCAATGACTAAAGAATGGAAATAAAAGAGCAACAACTATCAAAATGATAATCTTTTACTCATGCCACATTCTATGTAATAATACCGATCTCAATTTACAACTCATTTTTTTCACAAAGGCTATAAAAAGGAAACCTAACTTCTTCTAACTCAACAACTCCATTACACTACATATGATTATATGGTCTTTATACTAAAACTTCAAGTTTTTAAATTATGCTTACAACTCGAACACATGGAAATATATTTTAACTTAAATATTGTACCTATCTATAAAAATATTTAGCACTATTTTTGAAGGGGATGTGTTAGTAATTTATGGTCTTGGTTTCACAAAGAATCCAAATTCACCAAAAGAATGCAAAGATAGAGCATGTAGATCTTGTGGATATGAATGGTTAGCTGAAAATAACTGTAAACAACAACAATAAGTTAATAGATAAATTATTTACATAACTCTCACCTGGCATTAGTGTTCACATTACAAAATTTAAAATCAAAATCAAAATTAAAATTAAAAAGGCGAAGTTGATTGTTGGCTCGTATTGAACACAAACATTTCTATTAAAATTATCACAATAGTTTTTAAAGAATGTAAGGTTACTTCAGACACTACGATACATGAGCTTGTAGAAGTAAATTACACATTCTCAATGGGTTCATTTGGATCCATTGTTATTGGTTACCATAAAAAAATTAACTGATATGAACTTTCTTTTAAAGATGGTGAATTAGAAGATGATATGGCTATAGAAAGCACATTTCCTCAAACATCTAATTTATTTTTCTACGTCATTTTCAGTTTTATCTCCTTTTTCAAAACATGAACACATGTATACTATATTTTGTGTAAAACACTAACATTTTTTAAAAAAATAAACCTTATATTCAACAGCATCCATAAGGACCTTTACCCCAACCTACAATAATTACTGACATCAACAAATACAACAATAGCTCTTTTCAAAAATGTTGTCAAAAATGGCCCCAAAGGCACCCATTTTCTTTGTGCAAGTCAATCCACTTTCTTCGATGCACTGAATAGCACATTAAAATAAGTTGCATTTACAAAGCTTGGAAAAAATAAATATTGAGACAAGTATGTATTCAATATCTAATACTTAGCATACAATTTTGTCTTTCTATAAGTTTTATCATCTATCTTATTTCTTGTTGTGATACTCAACAAATTTTTTTCCCAAATCAAAGGACTATTAAAAGTAAAAAAATGTTCATGCATCTACCTTTCAACCATTTTATAATGATTTTGGTCAATAGATTTTTGTTGATGTTTCTCCAAAAAATGATTGCATACATTGTAAAAATTGTCAACAAACTAGATTCTACTCATATAAACATGAATTAAAATGTACTATATACAAAGAAAATGAAAAAAATATATTATACTTTGCACAAAAGGCTCCTTGGAGAGAATTTTTTAGACTTAACTAAAATATCATTCCAACAATACAAAGAGGACATTTCAACTATTTTATTATTTTTAGATTGTTTTTAAATATGTGTAAGTTTCACACTCATAATGAACAACAACATTATGTCTATCAAGAAAGGCTAATTATCATTTTAAAATAGGTGTCTTCACTAGTAGGAAAAAAATTAAATTGCCATAAGAATGTTTGAACATTTATTTTTAAATTATCTAACCTTAGCAAACTTGTTACTTGTGCAAGTTTATTTTGATTCCCCTTCCATAAATGTAGATCAAATTTGCATTGGTGGGTGTACTACCAAGGTTGAGCAACTACAAAGTTAGCTTGGGACTATAAGTATGCTTGAATATAAATTTATCAAATGTAGATCATATAAAAACACTCATTTCAATCTTTAATGAGCTCTGATTACTTATTTTAATTATGTGAGAAGTAGTGCATCTACAATCATAATGTCTCTTAGATATTTGTTCAACTTGTCCTTGTTAATTCATATATATTTATGAGATTCAACTGAATCACCATAAGTATAAGACATTTCCTATAGGCAATTGTAAACATGTTGTTGGGAATATACTACAAGGACTATAGTATTTATTAAAGTTGAAAATTACATGGTTCTATGGTTTTAGGTTTTAATAAAAAGTAATCTATTATACAACTATTAGTGGTCTTGAAGGGTATGCTTATACAAATTTGTAATATTAGTATCCGTTTATCAAAGGAGTGTACTCTAAAGCATTGTTAACAAGAGGGGGGAATTATGCTAAGTTTTTCTTGTAGTAGAGTGTCCTTGTTGATTTTTAATCTTTTTTTATTTACCAATAAATATTATATTTTTTAATGAATTTCAATGGCTTTGAATCATCAATGGTGCTTTCATCTTGTTATCTTATTCTTTTAAAATGTTTGAGGATTATATGCATTTAAAAAATAATGTACACAAAAAAATAGATGAGGTACATCAATAGTCCAAGTTAAATAATTACCAATGTTATTTTCAATAACATGAATATATCACTACATAGTAGTAAACATTTTCAAGATATTTATGTTTAACTTTACCAAATTGCTATAACATGCTTATTTTCTTTGACTTTAACTTTAGTTTGTTTTTTATCAACACATATTTATGTTTATTGGAACATCAAATACATATTTTTAAAATATCAATCCATCTATTGGAATTATGTTTCAATTTTGTTTAGTAATTATATGAAGGGCCCTACACCTCACAATAATATATTTTGTAAGCTTTCTTATCAAATATATGGTTATAAAGAATAAAATTGTTGGTTTTTGCAATGGCTAGGAGTATGTTTGTAAAATGTGTTTGAAATGCATGTTATTAAAAAAAATTATCTAAATGGCTCTCTTATATATAATATAATGTGTTAAGTAAAATAATAAAGTAGATGTCAGAAACTTCAAATGCAAGAAGACTCTATGCTAATTATTGAAGTAATAAAATGGGAAAATATAGTGACTAAAAAATAAGATATATAATATAAAATAAATATTTTTTTTTTTAAATTCTTAGTTCTTTTATATAACACTTTATGATCAATACATGCAATTATTAAAATAATTATTGTTATTTATTCTCACCTAGATTTATGTCTTAACTTCCCAATACTTATCACTTATCTGAATTTGATGTTGTTTATGTTTGTAATAGTTGCTTCTCCTTTCGATGCATTTTTTTAAAAAAATAACATCACTACGATCTCATCTATAATTAAAAATTAACTATTTCTTTTGTGCACTTGTGGTAATTTTGGTGATTTTTGATAAAATTCACAATATCAGCCTTCAAATTTTGCTTATTATGTTCCCTAGAACTCCAAAATTCTTTGTGTTTAGCTCAATCTTCATTGTGAAAGATTAATAAATTACACTTGATAGAGATCATATTTATCAAATGATATACACCACTCTATGTTTTGCATCCTTAATATTCCTCCCCATTTTATAGCCTCCACAATATTAATTGACTATAACTACACACAAATGATTAAGTGAAACTCCTATTCAAGGAATAAATAACACACTAGTCAAGTATGTCCTCAGTGTCAAAGGAAATTAGCTCAGCTTTCCACACCCATTCCTCCATAACCTAATTTGGCTTACCCTATTCATCACATTGTTGATACTCTGCATCTATTAGTAAACCATTTAAAAATGAGAATTTCTTCATAAGCCTTTCAAAGCCATTTAGGGTTGCTTCATTGGCTACTTGATTTATCACCATTCGACCAAGCTTATCAATAATGACCTTCACATGGGAAACAATGATTCAAGATACCATGATTATGCCTTTTATGGATAATTAATTAGAAAAACCAAGAGGGAAGCTATGATTTTATGGCTTAAATAACTCATAATCTGTAACATATTTATTATGTCCACTAAAATTGAAACTTGTGTCAAGGTCTTATTGCCTCATAATCACAAAGTCACAGAGTGCCTCCAAGCTTCTAAATGAATTTTTATAGTTTTTAGTTCTATATAATTATTAATTCTACTTTATACTTTCTTTTGTCAGTATCTTCTCTCTGTTATATATATATTTTAGACATATGGTGACATCCTATGAAGTGAGTTATCATAGAATTCACATTTTTATTTCTTTTGACATTTATTATGTCTATTAAAAGTAATGCTATGGTAATGTCTCATTACTTAATATTCATGGGCTCATAGAGTAATTCCTTAGCTTTAAATTGATTTAGTGTGGAGTCTATCGAACTATTAAAATGTTAAATATGCTTTATATTTGCACACATTTACTTTTGCTCAACACATAAACATATAATTGTGATCACATATCAAAAATCATTTAATAAATCATGCACAATCTTCAATTTTTGGTAATATTGAAATAAAACACATGGCATTAGCAACAAGCTCATAGATCCAAGGAGTCACGAAGTTTCCCAAAACACAACTCACTATTTATGGTATAAATAGAAAACATGTGGAAATTTTTCATTGCTTCGTAGCCATGAGGAAATGAAAAACCTCAAGTTGCCTAATTTCATTATGTATTTATTATATTTTTTCACACTTCAAATCAACTTTATATCTTTATCTTCACATTTTTAATGGCCACATGTCATAATCTTATGCAATGTGTGTTGGCTAGGCTTTGATTCTTCATTACATGTTCAAATTTACCATGTACATTTGGAGTTACACACATGGTGGTTTTTTAATGAATTATATTAATCAAGTCATGGAATGTCTCTAAACCTTTGAATGACATTTTGTTGTCACATATGTGCTAGATTCTTAATTTCACTGTTAGTGAGGTACTATGAAGGATATTTCTTGAGTAGTTTTTTTATATTTTGTACAAGCAAAAAATGTATATATTTGTATATCTTATATAATGTAAACATTTAGGTAATTTAATTGAAAAAATAGAAGATTTAACATTCACCTTGGACTGAATAGAAGAGGTAACAGAGACTCAAGAAAGTGAAGAGTCATGTTTTCTTTGACTCTATATATATCAAGTTTGTGCAAAGGGATATGTTAGCTGTACAAAGTAGTATTAAACATAAATTATGTTTAGATTATTGAGAATTAAATTTTAAATTATATCTTTTGTATGTATTCTTTTCAAACTAATGTATCCTTGTCATCACACTCGCTATACTTTTCTATGATTAAAAGTTGTTGATTTTTTGATCTTTGTAGGATTCGAAGTGACTATGGTAATGTGTGTGTAATTAAATCTATAATCAATTATATAAATAAAGTAATGACAATAATCAGTATTAAAACACAATTAATAACTTAATATATAAGTACAAAAAATTAGACATATTGTGAGTCCTATCATAAGTCTTAGATTATGATAATAACATGTCTGGATGAGGTAATCTAGGGACCATTATAAATAATGGTTCCATTGCAGGGACCCTTAAAATGTTAAGATGGTCTCCAAGTCAAAGGGACCTTTATGGATGGCTATAATTTAGGATATAAGAGTACATATAAGAATAATATTTTAGGTTATTAGTTGTAAACAATGTTTTATGATTATGTATTACCTCAAGATTGCACACTTGGAAAATTTAAACCTTTATTGTTCCTATTAGCTATACACATGAATTGATTTTACAAGCCTTGTATCTAATATATCTTGTGCCCCTTGTCTTATCTCTTAGTTTGAATAGTCTTAAATTGATGACACAAACATCTTATTATGCACAGAATGCTTAAAATATACTTATCTTACACCTCTGCAAGTTATGATCCTATACCTATTTTGTTGTTCCTTAGACACTAATGTCTGGGACAGATAATAGCGTAGACATTACTATCCTACCTTGATGTAAGTATATATTTCCATAAAATCCTCCAATTTTCAAATAAAACATATTTCAATGGTCAGCCTAAGAGTTTTAATGTGAGTTATCTCCCAATAGGATTAGTATAAATGCAAATCAACTCTCACTCATTCCTCACCTAGAAATTAGACCAAAGAGACCAAGGCACCTATCAAAATCACTATATCAAACATTCAATTTATCAAATATTTCTTAATTATATACCAGTCATAGGTACAACACATCTACAGGTTTGAAGTACTAAAGGAGTAGTTATAAGATTTTATTTTCCAAGTTATATGCTAGGTCACTATTGTACTTGCTTTACACACATTACATGATTTGCACATAATCCAACACATAGGGGATAACTACATGAATATTATTCCCTCTTATAGAGTATTGGATATGTATGCAATGCCCTTTAATAGTAGGGTCATTGGGGTCATCTCAACACCATCTACCCACTAACCCATTTTTCCCCAAGGTCACATTGGAGATGGAAATCTAGGGTTTTACCATTTCATAAGGAGTGATAGTCCATTACCTATATCTAAATTCACCAAAGTGAAGGCAAATAAAAACCTAGTGTCATCTAGGTGGTCACATACTATTTCACTAGATATTTTATATAGGACACTAGCATTGAACCCAAATAGTAGTATTGATGTAACCATCCTATGTTGATGTTACTTTCTAGAGAGCTAGAGACACCAGATATAGAATATAAAAATTGTTAAAAAAACTATATTACTACATAATTTCAACATATTTGATGTATAGATCCTTAATTCTCTACTTTTACCATACCTCTAATACCTACAACCATCAATACATGTAACCAATCTTCTCAATCTTCTTTGTTTATCAACTTCCTCACTAGACTAGGTGTTATACTCATGCATTTCCCATTCACTAAGATTCTTTGTAATTATTTAAACTCTAATTTTATACCTTATTTACACCTCACACTCATTCATACTTATCATTTTATATTTTTTATCTATCTCCCTTTCATGTAATCATACAATGGCTTCATACTTTGTGCATAGTTTCAAATCTTTTTATACTTCCATATAAGTTTGATGAAAATTGTCTCTACTAGAATATTAAATCCTTTCCTAAGTATCCCAACCTCTCCTTTTCCATATTTTCATCCCAAACAATCTCACAACCTCAACCCTCTACTAACTCATTCTCTCTCTCTTGTCACCTTTCCTGTACTAGCTCTTACCTCTCCTCTAGTAGCCTTTTTTAAGCCTTTTTCACTTATATGAATAGGATAAGACCATAGTTAACTAAATAAAAACCTTATAAAACACCCTTTATTTATATGTTCCTCTCCATGAAGTTTCTTATACCAACTCAACTTTTAGATGCCCTGTCTAGACCTTGCTCAAACCTAATTAGGTCTCTTTGCTCCTCATTTGTACACAGTCACTTATTCCCATATGTACAAGTTATTTACATGTTAAAAACCAACACAATCATTTTCTCCACATTTTAATCCTTCATATGACCAAATTTAATCAAGTTTCACTTGTGGAAACTCTTTATATTCCAATTTCTAGTTTTAAACCCTAAACTAGGGTTTTCATTTTCTACACAGACTCGAGAGGGTTAAAATTTGATTTAATGATTATTTTATTAATCTAAAACATACACAAGATGGAGATAAGGTATATATTACCTAATTACATTTTTTTCAAGATTGAACTCTTCTTGATTAACTCCTAGTCACAATCTAATCATGGATTTTACAATATTTTGTTAATACAGTCTACATGTAGCAAGAGAACATAGGGTTTAAGTGCACATTTGATTACCTAGATTTTTAAAACACTCCTATAAGAATATTTTAAATCATGTTTTCCATTTCCACCATATTCAGACCACACAATCTCTATTAATACATATAATTTGTTATTAAGAGCACACATATAGGTTTCTTGATTGTTACTTGTGGATAGAGCACTCACAAATTCTTATCTTAAACCCATGCTCTTAATGAGATAAAACATAGACATATATTTATGGAAAACAAAAAAAAATGGTTATTCACCTATTATCACCCTTTTAATCATGTTACTTTACTTGAGTAGGTCCTTTATGCACTAGTCTCTCAAATTCAATGCAACAACACAATATACTTGTCACAGTCCAGTAAGACACAAACCTTGAAATTCCAAGTTACAAAATGAGTTTAAGTTCATTGTGTAAGTTGAAAAAACTCCAAAACAAGCCCAAAAACCTTCTTAAACCTCTAATTTCCTTATTTAGACTCATGTTAGCTATTTGAACAAGCTTTTGAGTTTGGTTGTGTCTGATTCAACAGTCACAAATTTTGTAAAGATTTCCTCACATAACAATATTGAAACAAATAAGAAATATATATATGACCTCAAGAACATTAATAAATGTATATTACCAATCATATATATGTTTATACCAACCTTCCATAGCATATTTCATGTCATATCTACATACTTAGTCATTCTTAATACAGAATATAAGGAACAAAGGATGTAAATATAGTCAATCTTTAAAATGGAGAAAATTTGAATTGATTATATTGGAGTTATCAATATTACATATTTAATACCATCCATTAATTCATCCTCATACCACCTTATACCTCCTCTCACTCTTCAATCCTTTATTATTCCTCTTTTTATATATGTCATTTCCTTCTTTCTTGTTAGTTACTTGTATGAAGGTAGTTACAACTACTTGCATAATGAAATTACATTTAATTCACATTGTTTTTGCATATAAACAACCTTCAAGACTCTCTTAGGACACATAATACCATAAATAACCTATTAAAAACATCATATTTTTTACTATTTCACAAAACACCTCCCAAAACTAAGAACCTAGTTCAAATTTTCAAATTGGAGTTTTGGTAGGAAAAGCCCACATGAGCCTAAATTTGAACTCTATGAACTCCTAGGAATCATAACCACTGTAGACACTTCATATCTTATATCACCTTAAGTAATCAAAATTGAACTTCACTGATGCCCCTACATCATACTACTAGCCTGGAAAAGTTTCCCATGATCTTCTGATCTTGGTTGCATGTGATGCAACTAGTCTCTCATGCAGGTGAACATGCTCTCTAGCACCACACTTGTACTTATTATTTCCTATTTCTAGATTAATATAATATATAATTATAACTAATAACTAATAGTTTAAAAAATCATATTTTTCCTCATGTCTTTGAGGTATACTCCAACTCTTCTCCTTGTTTGCATGTTGTCCTTGCTACCATCATATGTATTATATGGATCATTCTTCATATTTACATCAACCACAAACTCATATTTTTCTCCTCCTTATATTATTTCTCCTTCATGTATAACATATACTTTAACCTTAGTAACTACAAATTCATCATGTAGCTCATCTTCTTGTAAGTGACTATCATTTGCCTTTTAAATTGTTCTTATCTTAAACACCATTGTTGCATGCCATAAATATATTTTTTCTTTAATCACTTCACCATCTCTTTATACATATAATGAGGATCAAATTTATCTTACTATTGAGCAATTTTTGGTCCTATAGGCTAAAATTGGGCACCCCCTCTTTTTTCTTTGTAAAGAGTCTTTCACATCCATGATTTGGCTAAGTCATCCCTCAACTGCCTTCTACAAAATACCCCCTGTCAGACCCATTCCATGAAAAATACAAGTGTTTTGTAATTTTGCTTAGTCTAGTACATATCAAGTTTGTGCAAGTGCATTACTTGTCTACTTTTATAAGTAAAAGCAATTGAATAACCCAAAATGGTCTAAACAGTTCACAAAAGGCAACGGATTTCCTTCAGAGGGAATTTTGATGGATTGAAGGATGTTTACAAAAAGTTTGAAGGGCATGTGCCCTTACGGAGGCAACCTTGGTTTTTGGTAGGACCAAATCAAAAGTTTTGAAGAGAAATTTTGAGGCACAAAGTGCCCTTGTGGAGGGCACTTTGAGAAAGTCAAGAATGAAGACAAAAGTCCCAAAGGGAATGTACCCTTTGGGAAAAGAAGAAATTAAAAGAATGAATTCCTTCTGGATAAAATGTCTGAACGAATTTCTTTGGACATTTTATCTGAAAAAAATGTGGCAAAATCCTGAGACAAAGAAGGCCTGATAAGTCAAAGAGCAAGCAAAGAAAAGGCCTAGGCAAAGGAGAATTCAAAGGAAGGAGAAAAAACATAGGCAAAGATAAATCAAAAAAGATAAAACTTAGAACAGTTCTAGTTGTTGACAAAGATAAAGGGTAGAATCAATGACCACTCAGATTGAGACAGGTGGAATGAACAACTTATCAAAGGGAGTTAATACATTTACGTAGAATATATCTATCAAAAATCAATAAAGTAGATTGGTTTTTGAAACATAGAGACTAACATCTCATGTTTTCACACTTCACCATTAATGAGCATCCAAGTCACGTCTAGGTATTGAAGAGAGCATAGTTGATCACAACTCAAAATGGCCTTGTCAATTGTTGGGGATGGTCTCCCATGCTTTTGCATACCATAGATAATAGAAATGGTGGTTTGGATATCCTATAGCATGGCTCCCATGGGTAGTTCAAATAAATTGATAGTAGCATGGTCTTTTGGGTATCTATAGAAGTGTTTAACTCAGCATGGGTTTCCATTCCTTGATATGTCAACTATCTTATTTCTAGTTCTCTATATATTTGTAACTTCTCATTTGAGAAAAGAGATCTTAGCTTATATGGTGAAGCCCTGCATGAATTTACCTTGAATCAAGACATAGCATTTTTAGCTCCATTTGAGTTTGCACTTTTGCATATGTCTATGGTTTCATCTTGTGTTTTTCTTTCATGCTTTCACAGAATGATTATAGCATGTCTAGTGTATTGTGAGTTCTTCTTTTGTAGGTCAGCAAGAAGTGTCCACAGCAAAGTATAGGCACATGTGAATAGGATACCATAGTGTGTCTTAGAACACCTCCAGTAGTTCTTCCTCCTTATATCTCCATAGGACCCCCTATTGAAACACTGATACAGAAGAGTTTCTCATGTCAAATGAAGTATACATCAGCTTTTTCTTGGTGTAAAGTGTATGTGAAAGTTGACTAGACCAATCATTTTAGTGCATCACTACTTTAGTTTAGGTTTTGTTTTCAATATTTCTCTCCCTTTTCATCCTCCCCATTATTAGCAGTAGGAAATCTAGGGCCTTGAGGTTCATCAAGGGGAGCTAGCCCCTAATATAGAGATTCAACCCTCACATTTTCCACCCATAGAAAGAGGGGATGTCTCCATTATGTCTCATGGATGAAGAGATCTAATCCTCCCTTCAAAGGGTTCAATCCACCGCATCAACAATTTTTGGCATGCTCGATGGGACTAGTTTTTTGTCTAAAGAGTTAAATAATTTTGGTGTGTTCTTTAACCAACCAACCTTTGGATTATTTTTATCAACACCAATGGTGAATTTGAGTTGAATCAACTGGTTAAGCATTCTTGGTGCCATCAAGAAATCACTTTGGTGTGTATAATCCCATTGCTAAGTAGCATGGGCCTTATGTTCCTTCATACAGTTTTGATCACGCTCAGGTTGTTCATGGAATCATCTCAAGAAACTCTAATAGTTTCCCTTCACCTAGTGTAAGGCAGATAATGTTGGAGTTTGAGAAGCAAGTGATGGAGATAGATAGATTGGATGAGAAGGATAGATATCAATAAGAGCTTATGTATAAAGAGGAGTTTTTATTCAGGCAATTTCAGGCCTTACAATCTATAGAGGAACTAGCAAGATGGAAGAGCCCATTCATTCAAGGCAATCAGCCTTGTATGCCTTTTACCATCCCATAGAAGCCCCCTCCTACTCAAAATAAAGTCCCCTCTTGTACATCAAATCCTTTCTACCAAATAGCCCTTGCTCACCAAATCCAATCTTCTGGATAAACTGGTGCATTAATCACTCTTGATCTTAATCCTTTACATCTAGGTTTCTAACACCAAAGGGAATTATAAAAGCCTCTCATGGAGACTAACCTTATCAATTATTTATAATGTGGACCCTCTTTTTATGGGAATCACCTTATATCTTTTGGAAAGTAACATGTCTCTCTTGAAGCAACTCTTCCTATGCATGAGTAGACCCTTCCCAGTCTCCCTCAACCTCCTCAAGTATTTCAACATGGGAGTGCCTATCATGAACCAACTCAAGACCTTGAAGAGGATAAAGTTACTACATATTCACAAGTCAAGAGTTCCAATAATAAGGTCATGAGTTAGAAGAAAACAATGGAATCATGTGGTAGGAAAAAGGTGGAGGAGAGGCCTATTCATTTTGATAAAAGCCTTGAAGAAGATCAAGCTATTCCTACTCATCATGATGATGCTTTTAACCTCCAAGAAAGGCTCTTCCAAGAGAATATAGCCAAGAAAATTGTAGAGTTGGAGTCCAGAATGAGGTTCCTCAGCCAAGGTATGATAGATGGTTTAGACTAAGCAGAAGATCGTATGTCTAAACACACCCCATCTACATCCCTCCAAGAGAGATATCAATCCACATCTGATGTGGATGAAGTGTTGGAAAAATAGAAGGAAGAGAATCATTTGATTCTATCTCAAGGTTTTCCTCCTCTTCCACATGAGTTTAACCATCATCCTTCCACTTCATCCCTTCTCAAGGAGGAACCTATTTTGAAAGAGGCAAGTGAAGAAGATATGATCCAATTCATGGTTGATCAAGAAGCTCTCATGGATGAAAATTAGGAGGAAATCATCATGGATGCTCCTTTTGAAGACATCATCAACAATGGAGAAGACATAGGTCATACATACATGTAGATGTTCCATCAATATGAAGATGAGGTTGACAAACTTCATTTGTCAACAATGGACGATGAGGAATGTAAGCATGGTGAGCTCTCTCCCCCCTTATTTGATGAACTTCCTTATTGTTTTCATGAGGAGAATGACCATGCCATGGAACTCAAGTTAGAGGAGGATCAAGAACATGTCTTTGAATAACTAGAGACTCTTGTTTTTTAGCAAGAAAAAGAGAGGCCTATCAATCTTGATAAAAGATTGGAAGAAGAGAGCCTTGAGCAAGAAGGTGACATTCTATGGGATGAGCAAGTAGTTTTTGATCTCATTTCAGACATCACAATAGTCACCCTACTTCAAGAAAGCCATGATGAAGTAGAAGATCAATTTGATAGGCTCTTTAATGAGGCAGAAGGGAACAAGTCAATCCATGATGCATATCAAGGGGGTTATGAGCTAGATGAGCCCTATGGTGATGAGATAGAAACCATTGACTTCTTGGTGATATACACTAGCATGAAGGGCCAATATGAGGTAAGATTTTAAGATCAAGATGAATACATATATGTTGGAAGCATGTTTGACCCTGATTCATTTGGATATAAGCCAATCAAGGTGGCAAACAAGAAGAGCAAGTCACCAATCCTCCATTCCATTCAGCCACTTGTCTGGCACCATAAGTTTTCTTGCCATGAAGGAGACTTAAAAAAAATTCCCTTTAAACTAGGAGGGATGAAAATGTATCTATTTAGTTGTACATAGTAGTTTTCTTTCAGTTGTGTGTCTTTTATTTCCCCTAAGTGTTGTTGCACATGTGTGTGTAGATTTTTAGCCTTTTTTGTGTGTGTTTTCCTTTGTGTTTGACATAAAAAAATTTATTGGTTCATAGGTCCTTACAAGTCTATTATTAACTTCTCCAAGATGCATCCTAACTCCATGCCCAATGGACTTAGAGGCTACCAATCTTCCCAAGCATAGTAGGCATGCTTCCCCTGTGAGTCACCAAATGTGTTGACCAATTTTTGGTCCTGTAAGACAAAATTGGGTACCCCCTTCTTTTTATTTGTAAAGAATATTTCACATCCATGATTTGGATAAGTCATCCCTCAGTTGCCTTGTGCAAAATACCCCCTGTCAAACCTATTCCATGAAAAAGCCAAGTGTTTTGTCATTTTGCTTAGTCTAGTGTAAATTAGTTTTATGTAGGTGCATTACTTATCTACTTTTATAAGTAGAAGTGATTGAAGAACCTGAAATAGTCTAAGTAGTTAACTAAAGGCAATGGATTTCCTTTGGAGAGCATTTTGACAACTTGAAGGATGATTGCAAAAAGTTTAAAGTGTATGTGCCCTTATGGAGAGCACCTTGGTCGGTGGTAAGACCAAATCAAAAGTTCTGAAGGGGCATTTTGAGGCACAAAGTGCCCTTGCAGAGGGCACCTTGAGAAAGTGAAGAATGAATAAAAAGCAATAAAAAGAAAGAAATCCTTTGGATAAAATGTTTGAAGGAAAGCATGGTAAAAATCCCAAGATAAAGAAGGCCCAATAAGTCAAAGAGAAAGCAAAGAAAAGGCCAAGGCAAAGGAGAAGTCAAAGGAAGGAGACAAAATTTGGGCAAAGACTAAGCAGAAAGACAAAACTCATAATAGTTCTAGCTACTGACAAAGACAAAAGGTAGAATCAATGACCACTCAGATTGAGATGGGTGGCATGAACAACTCAGTAAAGGGATTTAATACATTTAGGTAGAATATATTTATCTAAAACCAATAAAATAGATTAGTTTTTGAACTATAGAGACTAGCATCTTGTGTTTTCATTCTTCACCATTAATGAGCATCCAAGTCAGGTTTAGGTATTAAAGAGAGCATAGTCAATCACAAAAACTCAAAATGGCCTTGTTAGTTGTTGGGGATGGTCTCCCATGCTTTTTTAGCCCAAGGATAGTAGAAATTATAGTTTGGATAGCCTACAGCATGGCTCCCATGGGTAGTTTGAAGAAAGTGATGATAGTATGGTCTTTTGGATCTCTATAGAAGCATTTAACTCAACATGGGTTTCCATTCCTTGATTTATCAGCTATCTTGTTTCAAGTTCTCTATATATTTGTAACTTCTCATTTGAGAAAAGAGATCTTAGCTTGTATGGTGAAGCCCTACAGGAATTTACCTTGAATCAAGACATAGCATTTTTACCTCCATTTGAGTTTGCACTTTTGCATATGTCTATGGTTTTGTCTTGTGTTAAGTCATTTTCTTTCATGCTTTCACATAATGATTCTATCATGTCTAATGTATTGTGAGTTCTTCTTTTTTAGGTCAGCTAGAAGTGTCCACAGCAAAGTATAGGTGCATGTGAACATGCTGCCATAGTGTGTCTTTAAACACCTCTGATAGTTCTTCCTCCTTGTATCTCCATAGGACCCCCTATTGAAACACTGATGCAAAAGAGTTTCTCATGTAAAATGAAGTGTATATCAACTTGTTCTTAGTGTAAAGTGTATGTCAAATCTGAGTAGACCAATCATTTTGGTGCATCACCGCTTTAGTTTAGGTTCTATTTTTAATATTTATCTCCCTTTTCATGCCCCCAGTTATTAGTAGTAGGAAATCCAGGGCATCGAGGTGCATCAAGGGAAGATAACACCTAATCTAGAGATTCATCCCTCGTGTTTTCCACCCACATCAAGAGGGATGTCTCCATTGTGTCATGTGGATGAAGAGAGTTGAGCCTCCCTTCAAAGGGTGCAATCCACCGCATCAACACTTACCTCTTCATTACTTCATACACACTAAAATATGCCTCAAAATCCTCATACCTTTGCTTATTCTACTATCCCAATGCTCTTTTGTCTTTTCTTACATCCTCTTGAGTGAGGATCACTTTATGCTTCATGCCATCTTTCGTCTTAGATGACTAACCTAATTGTTCCTCTTATAACATCAAGACTCTATTTTGATTCTCTCCTTCCTCTTGGTTCCTCTTGAACATAACTTGATAAAATGCTTCTTCTTCTTGTTTGAGCCTATGCATATCTCAAATAATTCATCTTCTTTATCAAATCTCACACCTACATTCACACATGCCAAAACATCATTAGTTTGAAATTCATGAGGCTTTCTTGCCCCCTTCTTTATCTTCTTAGGTTGATTGGTTAACACTTGCAGTTGTCTTCTTAGGTAATGTAGAACTTATCCCAATATTTTGGAGGTTTGAAAGTAAGAAAATAATCATTGAACCAATTTTAAACCCTCTCAAATATGTGCAGAATAAGAAAACCCTAGTTTGGGGTTTAAAACTAGAAAGTGGAATATAAAGAGTTTCCACATGTGAAACTTGATGAAATTTGGTCATATGAAGGATTACAACATGGATAAAAGGATTATGTCATTTTTAAACATGTATAGAACCTATACATATGGGAATAAGTGACTATGTACAAAGGAGGAGTAAAGAGACCTAACTAGCTCTGAGCAAGGTCTAGATAGGGCATCTAGGAGCTGAGTTGGTATAAGAAGCTTCATAGAGAGGATTATGTCAATAGAAGGTGTCTAAGAATGTGGTTATTTATTAAATTATGGCCCTATCCTATCCTTACAAGTGAAAAAGGATTTAAAAAGGCTACTAAAGGAGAGGTAATAGCTAGTAAAGGATAGTGATAATAGAGAAAGAAGGTTTAGTGGAGGGTTGATGTTATGAGATTGTTTGGGATGACAATATGGAAAAAGAGAGATTGGGATAATTAGGAAAGGACTGAATAGTATAGTAGAGACAAGTTCCATTAATTGTAGTCATATAAAATTCAAAAATTGGTAACTTAAGCATGGCTAATGACATTCAATCCTTAGGTCCCTCTTTCTTGCTCTCTAGACCCTCACAAGTTTATTTTCACTGATTCCCAATCATTTGTGGCCTTCTCGACTTGACCCCAGTTGATCCAAAACCCTCTCTTCATGACCAATTCATCCCCCTAGGTCTCACCTACTCAAGACAATAGCACCAAAGTTGGACTAGAGCACTAGACCCTAGGGTCTCCCCTTTTTAGCACTCTTATCCAATCACAATTCAAGCTCAAATTACTATTTTTTCTTGATTCCTCTTGTTCATTATGTCAACCTAGTCTGATTTCATCTAACCCATGTCTAATAGATCCCTATAAAATCACATTCAAATATCATTTGAAAATGGTTGGAAAATATCATTCAAGAAAGAAAGAATACAAGAAAGACCACTCAAGCAAACTTCCCTATTCTCTGCATACAACCAACCTATACACTTTCAAGCCAATTCAAGTCCTTACACTAGTCCCTAGTCATCTCAAGCATACCCAATTTTAGAATTTCTTGCATTTCATTCACTATTATTTGATCCCTCCTTGGAGTATTAGTATGTAGGTAGCCGGTCCACACATGGGGTGTGAAGCACATCTAGTGAATTTTACACATACTAACCCCTTTCCCCATTTGTCAAAGTTTATTTCAATTGCATAGAAGATACAAGTACACAAATAATCATCTCTATAGGGATCTCTATTAATACTGAGGACCTAAAAATTGGTATGCATGCTCACACTGAGTAGATGAAAAAAACCCATAAAGCTTAAATCTTTAGGACAACATCATTGGAGAAATACATATGGCTTGATCCCTCTTTGGAGTATTGGTATGTAGGCAACATGTCCACACATGGGGTGTGAAACACATATAGTGAATTTTACACATACTAACCCCTTTTCCCATTTATCAAAGTTTCTTTCAATTGCATAAAAGATATAATTACATAAATAACCATCTCTACAGGGAGCTCTATTGATAGTGAGGACTTAAAAATTGGTACACAGGCTCACACTTAGTAGATGAATAAAACCAAAAAGCTTGAATCTTTTAGATAATAGTGTTAGAGGACTATAATGTCAGAGACTAGGGTGTCTAGTTCCAATGCTCTTGTCCAATCAATAATCAAAGTATAGGATTATGTTTGTGATAGTGTCTTAGGCCTGCACACAAATTTCCATACCCTATCTCAAAACAGTCTAGAATGAGCTAAGTTTTATTTTTTCTCTCATTACTATTTTTAGAAAAGGTTAAATTACAATTAAATTTCACAAATCAGTATCTTTAATTTGGAAAATTATTTACTAATTTAATACTACTCAAGGCCATTTATTAAATAGGAATAAAACTCCATTATTCCCAAAAATAACAAATCATTTGGTGAACCCAACTTACTTTGGAGTTTTCATAAAAACCCTAAAAACCCTAGGGTACATTCTTAGCTAATTTTTTCGTTAATTTCTAAGTTTTTTCTTGAATAGTTAAATCAAAAATTCATCTCAAATTTTAAAATTTTGTAGTAAATTTTAAAATAATTTTTATTTCAAACCCTAGTTGCATATACTAGGTCCCAGTAATTTTTCAACATTAATCCAATAATTTCTTGATTTTTGGATTGCATATATAAATCAAAAATTTATCTCAAATTTTAAAATTTTTTAGTAAAATTTAAAATAAATTTATTTCAAACTCTAGTTGCATCAACTAGCTCCCAGTAATTTTCCAATCATTTTTTGAATTTTTAGTTGCATACTAAAATCAGAAAATCACTTCAAATTTCAAAAATTCATAGTAATTTTCAAAATTTTATTTTTCTCAAAACCTAGTTGAATCTACTAGGTCCCATTAAATCAAGCACTTTCCCATAAATTTTTGGATTTTTTCTTGAATACTTAACTCATAAATTAAATTTTAATGTAAAAATTTCATAGTATTTTACAAAAATATTTTTTAAAAATCCCTAGTTGCATGTACTAGCCCCTGTTTTGCTTCTTGAGGTATCACCTTACATCCATAATCAAATTGTAAAAATGATTCTCACTTATGTACAAATTTTTCTTACATTTATTGCAAATAACAAGGAAACCATAATGGGCCCTATCATGTATATGAATGATGAAGTATACCATATGTTAGTACAAAGCTTCATCCTTTACATGTCATGTTTATGTTTCATTATATGGGATGATATTAAAAAATTCATTGTAAAAATTACACAAGACTTCAAAATTCTTCTTGCATATTCTCTTTTGCTCATACAAAATAATTACCAACTCCATTTTTCTAAATGCATTCAAAATGTTATGTTGCATGTCAAAAATTTATATGCCTTTATGCACAAATTCATGTTCTCTATCCTTTGCTTTTTATTCCTCATGTGGAAAATTATTCAAATTTATCATGCTAAATGCATTCAAAATGTTATGTTATATGTCAAAATATTCTATTTCTTTATGCAAAAAGTCATACCTTCTATCCTTTGCTTACTATGGACTGATCTTTATAAATATATTATTGCACAAATCAACACTCAAAATTCATGCATTTCACTTCACATTCATTCTTTTTTCCTAAATGCATATAAATCATTAGATACTTTTAAGTATCTTCCTATGACTACTAGATATAATCAAACACTAGTGATTTTATCTATCCCTCCTCCCTTTGAACTTGGTACATATAGCTGTTATCTCACATTTACTACCCGTTATATGCCTATAGTAGATCATGTAGTCCATGTTATCACCCAAGTTTATGAAGATAAGTAGGTTGATTACACCCATGGTTATAGTTTTATCACTAAGGCTAACACCCCTTCAGATTTAATTTCTATTCTCAAGCTCCTTCAATAATCAGATGTCTACAAAGATGTGTTGTATGTAGCCCTTCGCAATACTAGAATTCTTGTTTCATCTAAACCAGCTTATGTTGCATCTATCCTCAACATAATGTAATGGACTAAAGAGCATATTCATTTTGAGAAAGAGGATTTACCCCTACAACACATCATTTAACAACATCTACCTTTGTATATTCAATTGAGAATTAATGATGTGGGGGTCAAAAGAGTGTTAATTGATAATGGTTTAGGACTTAACATTTATAACATATCTTTTCTTAAACATCTTAACATACAACCTCAAGATCTAGCCCATTCTGATATGAACATCATAGGTTTAGACAACATTCCATAGAAAGTAATGGGTCAAATAACACTCAATCTTACCTTAAGACCTAAGACACTACCAACTACTTGCTATGTCATGCCAGATGACCTCAATTATAATTTATTACTTGGTTGGCCATGGATTCATGATATGCATCCAGTCCCTTCTACACTCCATTCTTGTCTAAAATTTAGTCACAAAGGTTACATATACACCTACCCAATAGACAATGAACCTTTCAAATATTTCCAAGTTGTTGAATCTCCACAAAATTATATTATACACTTTAATCTCAGTAGTATACCTATACAACTCACTACTCACAATGCACCCTTAGACCATATACCACATCAAACAATTCCAAATTCTATTGTAGCACCAAAACCAAATCACTAATTTACTTCACCTTTTGCACTTAAATATCTTAATAAGATGGGCTACCAAGGCAAAGGACTTGGAAAGCATGAACAAGAAATAGTCAAGCTTATCAAGGCATCCACACAATATAGAATACAAGGGCTTAGATATCAATTTAGTAGTAATCATGATAAATCTTTTCCCACCCTTTCAAAACACATTAAGTTTTGTCCACGCATCACACATACTAATAATACAGTTAGTCATACCTCTACATCATCATTGGTCTATCCTGATCTTATCAAAAATAAAGTTTCACCTAACATGTTTACATTAGATGAATTCTCTAATGATGAATCCCTCTTACAATTCCTTGGAGCATATGAGGACCTTCCATCCTACAATCATAAAAATAGATTTCCAAATCACACAAATGCCCACATATACTTTAGATAAAATCTATATTCTTCCCCAGATATACCAGTTGACTCAGATGATATTATTCCTAAAACTCCATAAACACTCGATCATTCCACATTGTTTAATGAGAAAACAATAAATTTTAATTTTAAAACTGATAAGGATCCCCGCATTATCTTATTATATGTTTCCCTATGAAAGGAAGAAGATGCAGATATTCATCAAACTTTAACAAATTTTCTAGAAATCTTTTCTTGGTCCTATTCAGATATGCCTAAAATTGATACATCTATAGCAGTCCATCAGATTCCTTTATACCATGATGATAACTAGTTAAGCAAAAAAATTGCAAAATGCATCCTAAGGTGGCTCTCCTAGTCAAAGATGAAAACCAATGCCTCTTATATGTTGGTTTCATTCAACTAGTTGCACATCCTGAATGGATTTCCAATATAGTTCCCATAGTAAAACCCAATGGACAAATTTGATGTTGTTTCAATTCTTAATATTTAAATAAAGCATGCCCCAAATATGATTTCTCTTTGCCAAATATCAACATGATTGTAGATTTAGTAGTCGAATATGAAATGTTATCATTTATGGATGGTTTTTCCAGTTACAACCAAATCAAAATTGATGAAGAAGATCATATTGTTAAGTATTATGTAGATGATATATTAGCTAAATCCAAATAATGACAACATCACGCTTTTGATTTATGAAAGATCTTTCAATGACTCAGGCAATACAATGTTTGGTTAAACCCAAAGAAATGTGTGTTTAGAGTTACATCAGGCAAACTCTTAGGCTTCATTATTTATCAACATGGCATAGAGGTTAACCCTACGAAATTCAAAATAATTATTGATAGGCTACCTCCTATGAACTTAAAACAAATTCAATCCCTACAAGGCAAGATCCAGGAAATATATCATTTTTTAGCACAACTTACTAATATAACTCTATCATTCACTCGATTACTAAAGAAAGATACAAAGTTTTTTTGGGACCAAGCTTGTCAAGAAAGCTTCGATACAATAAAGCAATACCTTCTTAATTCACCTATTCTAGTATCGCCTATCCTTGATAATCCTTTCCTCCTATATATCTCAACAATAGATCATGCACTAGGATCACTCCCAGCACAACATGATGATCAACATACTAAGTGAGTAGTTTATTACATCAATCACACACTGGTTGATTATGAAAAATTATTTCACAATAAAAAAACTATGTCTAACATTAGTTTTTGCTACATAAAAACACTAAAATTACATGGTCAATAATGAGACTCACATCATTACAAAAGTAGACCCCTTAAAGTTCATAATGACAAAACCACATCTTTTTGGTCACATCATAAAATGGGTTATGTTGTTAAAATAATTTGACATAAAAATAGTCCTCCAAAAATCAATAAAGGGCCAAATCATTACAGACCATTTGGCAGTAGCACCACTCTTGGATACCAACCCTCTTAATGACAAATTTAGAGATGATTTTACTAATTATTTAAATACCTAGACCATGTTCTTTGATGGCTCTCGATGTGCATCTAGTACAGGGGTAGGTATTGTCTTTGTCAATCCTTCCCGTCACATAGTTCCTATAGCATATTTACTAAGTTTTTCCTGCACCAACAACACTATAGAATATGAAGCACTAATCTTAGGTATATTTGTGGCCCAATCCCTCAAAATCAAATCTATTCAAGTCTTTGATTCCCAACTAGTGCTCAACCAAGTCAATGATGTCTATTAGACAAAAAAGGAACATCTTATCCCATATCGTAACATGGTACAATGTTTATCATCATAATTTGAATACTTTTCTATAGAAAGTATACCAAGAAAAGACAATTGACATGTAGATGAAATGATAAGTGCCGCATCATTGATCCCTATTTACATCAATGATGATCAAGCTATTTTCATAATTAAATGATTACACTCAACATCAATATCCAACATAGATCTAATTACACTATCCATCCTAGCCACTACACGTAGTTTTGCAACTCTAGAATGGTTCTTTGACATCTATAATTTTTTAAATAAATATGTTACACCAAATACTTTCTCACAAAATGACAAACACAAGCTACACAAATAAGCACTTCATTATGTCATCATTAGTAGGGACCTCTTTAAGTGATCCTTTGATGGATAATTACTTAGATTCTTGACTTCAGTAGAAGCCAAAATTGCTCTTACAAAGATACATGATAGTGAGTATGGTGGTCACTTTAGTGGAAAGGCCATGTCACACAAATTGATTTGATAAGGTTACTACTGGCCCACTATGGAAGAAAAATGTTTACAATTCACAAAGTTATGTGATAAATGTCAACAACATAGCAACTTGTAGCATGCACCTTCACAATAACTGCAACCTATTGTTTTTCCATAGCCATTCATGTTATGGGGATTTGATCTTATTGGAAAAATTAACCTTGAATTTGTTGATGGGCATAAGTTCATCATCACAGCTATCAAATACTTTACTAAATGGGTTGAAGTAGTTTTACTTCAATCTACTACGGGGAGGATATTTGTAGCTTCCTCATGACCCACATTATTTCACACTTTGGATTACCTATATATATCATTTCCAATAATGGAACATCATTTAAGAAAAAAACTATCAAGAAATTTTGCATAAAATATAAGATTAAACACACATTCTCCACTCCATACTACCCACAAGGAAATGGCCAAGTAAAAGCCATTAATAAAATAATCAACAACATTTTGAGAAAAATAATGACCAAATTTAGAGATGATTGGCATAATCAATTAGTCTTTGTATTATGTGATTATCACGTAAGTATTTGTCCACCCATAGGAGCCACTCCTTATTCACTTATTTATGGTTTAGAAGTAGTTTTACCGTTGGAATTAGAAATCCCATCTCTTCATGTCTCCCTTAAAGGTATTCTCATTAATGATCAATATCATGAAAATCATTTACACCATCTCAAACAATTGGACCATACACACATTCAAGTAGCAAAACATCTCAAAATCTACCAGCAATGTATCAATGCTCTTACAATAAATGAGTTCACACCAGAGAATTCAAAGTAAATGATCTTGTTCTCAAAGAAAATCTTCGTAATGTCAATGCCAAAGAATAAATCAAAGGAAAATTCAAACCAAATTAGTTAGGCCCATACATCATTACCAAAAAGCTTAGCCCTAAAGTGTATCATCTAGCCTCACTCGAAGGAAAGAAACTTGAAAATACAATGAACATTATGAATCTACACAGATTTCATGTATAGTATGTTATTTTACATATTTTTTGTACATAATCTCTTTTCATCATTGCTTATACATAATCTCTTCTACTTGATTGTATATAGTTCAGATATTTCAAAAATATAAGAACATTCAAATATAATAAAACACCAAAAAAAACATTTTGTTTATATACATCATCCATGTTTTACATTGCTAATATCATGTTAGGACTTACATTTGTTGTTTCATGTTATTGTATGTCGATTTATCTACATTACCATGCTTCACTTGATCTTCTATGAGTGTGTGCAATGACATCTAGTTACTTGATTGCTTCACTCTACCCATTGAGGGGACATCCTATTTATACATTCGAGACACACTTTGATATACATACCCACTGGGGGCATCTTCTACATGACTACACCATCTAGGTTATGTCATTCCTACACTACACACTCTAATTTATCATGCTTATGTATATTACTTACTAGATTACATAGATTAGTATATTGATATTTCTCTAATATCTAACACGTGTGTATCTCTTATCATATACCTATTCTTGTACTAAACATGTCTTGCATACTTTCACTCTTGCTTTTATTAGTTAGATGTGATTCTATCTTTCTAGTTATTGCATGCTTTCCCTTCTTACTTAGGATAGCTTGTTGGATTGTATTTCCAATTCCTACTTGTCTCCTATATGTGCCTTATGACATTTTCCAATGTTATTTGCTTATATTCATGTGTGTGCCTTAGGAAATTTGTGAATGTCCTTTGCTTGTACTCTTATATGAGCCTATGGCCCTTATGCCAACATTGCTTGTTTCACTTGTATATGTATGTGGCATTCAAGCCTTGTGTGCTTGCTTTTCAGTCTAATTGACATGTGCCCATGTCCCTTATTTACATGGCCCCTTGACCACCCTTGTATGCTTTTTATTTCTTGCTTTGTGTGTTTGTTGCTCGATTGTTGAAATGCCATGATCTATATCATGCATTTTCCTATTCTCTTGGATGCCATGATGGACAACATGCTCCATCCCTCCAACTAAAAACTAACAAACTAACAACTAATATTTCTAGTTTTATTTTAATTCAAGAGCATTACACATGCTATTACATTTTTACATCTATCTATGCATACCCCTCTTGATATAATAATCTCTCAATTCAAACCATGTTATATATTGAGTTATCTTATTGATTATCATTGCTATATCATGTATATTTCTAGTTTAACACACTTGTAGGGCTTCTTCTTCTAAGTAAATTCATTGTAGGGTACCTATTCCTACCCTCAAAAGAGGGGGAAACAAATAGGGGTTTTTCTATAGAGATCAGAGCTCCTAATCAATCAAAAAATCTAGTTTTAGAACAACCAAAATAGAAACCAGTCATCAAACCACTCAGAATAGACTAGGCAAATAGTTAATATTATAGAATAGTGATCAATTTTATCTCAAAACAATAATGATGAGGTTGGACTATAGTGATGGACACCAGGGTGTCCATTTTTGGTGCTCCTATCCAAGTAGCAAAAAAACCAAGTTTTCTAAAAGCAAGCAAAAAGCTAGGTTTACCTATAGATTTGCACAATCAGACTAGTTCAGATCAGTAGTTTTTAGTATAGTTTTCTCAAAGAATCTAGACATAGGGGGCATCATGCATAGCATGATTGGTTCTCACTTCTAGTTTTATATATGGCAATTGGTATAACTTCTAAATTAGAATCCATGTTTCAAACACCAGTGATTGGGGTAGATTGCATAGCACTTTTGCTTCTTTTCTTTCAATTTTTAGCATTACCTAGGCATTCTCAGCAGTTGCATGCCTTATTCCATTTGCAGGTGGTTGGTATCATTTTAGATTGGCTTTTATACAAGCCTAACCTCCAAATTCTTGAGTACCTAAGTTCCCAAGTGGCTTCCACATAAGCCAAATTTTTAATTTTAGAGTGGCTTTCATATAAGCCTAATCTTCATCTTTTTTGAGTTAGCCAACATTGGCCTAGTTTCCAGCACACATTTGGCTATCCATGCCACATTGTCAAATTTTCAGAGTATTTATGGGATTTAAAATCCATCTCATATGACATACACATTCATACATATTGGTATCAGTTCTTAGCTTCATTTCATGAGGCAATGATGGAGCCAAAGGGCCTACCTTTGTATTCTTAAGCCACCTATTCAGAGGGATTGGACACATAGTCCAAACATTGATCAACATGTGCATGACCACCTAGCTTTACTTAGTAGGCAATGATGGATCCAAAGGGCCAGCCTTTATATTCTTGAGCCACCTAGTTATATGGATTGGACACATATTCCAAACACTGATTATCACATGCATGATCATCTAGCTTCACTTGGTGGGTGATGATGGAGCCAAAAGGCTAGCCTTTGCATTATTGAGCCACTTTCTAGGGAATTGAGCACTCAACTCCATTTGTGATATAAATTTTGGTATAGCATCATCCAACACATCCAACATTACTCAACCTTATTTAGCATCACAATAGATTCACACTTACATAATGTGCTCTCTATTCACTATCCAGCATTACTCGACATCACACAAGCTTTATGGGCTTCACATTTATAGGTAAGTTTAGGTATGTTTATTATTTTCCTTTATCCTAGTATTTTTATTTACACCATCACTAAAATAAATGGAAGCAAATGTAGTCATATAATATACAAAAATTGGTAACTTGAGCATGGCTAATGACACCCAATCCTTAGGTCCCTCTTTCTTGCTCTCTAAACCCTCTCAAGATTGTTTTCACTAATTCCTAGTCATATGTGGCCTTCAAGACTTGACCCCAGTTGAGCTAGGACCCTCTCTTCATGACCAATCCATCCCCCTAGGTCTCATCTACTTAGGACAATAGCACCAAAGTTAGACTATAGTACTAAACCCTAGGGTGTCCCCTTTTTAGCATTATTATCCAATCACAATTCAAGCCCAAATTACCATTTTTTCTTGATTCCTCTTATTCATTATGTCATCCTAGTCTAATTTCATCTAACCCATGACCAATATATCCCTATAAAATCACATTAAAAGATCATTTGGAAAGGGTTGGAAAATATCATTCAAGTAAGCAAGAATACAAACAAGACCACTCAAATAATCTTCCCTATTCTCTGCATACAACTAGCCTATACACTTTCAAGCCAATTCAAGTCCTTACACCAATCCCTAGTCATCTTAAGCATACCTAGTTTTAACATTTCTTGAATTTCATTCACTATTGTACCAAACACTCTTAAAGGGAGAATTACATATGGCTTGATCCCTCCTCAGAGTATTGGTATGTAGCCAGTGTGCCCACACATGGGGTGTGAAGCATGTCCATTGCACCTTACACACACTAACCCATTTTCCCCATTTACCAAAGTTTCTTTAAATTGCATAAAAGATATAATTACTTGAACAATCAGGTCTACAAGGATCACTATTGATAGTGAGGACCTAAAAATTGGTACATAGACTCACACTGAGCAGGTGAATAAAACCTAAAAACCTTAAATCTTAAAGATAATAGTGTCAAAGAAGGACTATAGCATTGGATCCTAGGGTGTCCAATTACAACACACCTATCCAATCAAGAAATGAAGTTTAGGATTCTATTTATGATAGTGTCCTAGGTCTACACATAAATTTTTAGACCTTGTCTTAGTTGAAATAGTCCAGAATAAGCTAAGTTTGATTTTTTCTCTCTCGTTATTTTTAGAAAAGGTCAAATTATAATTAAATTTCACAAACTAGTAGCTTTAATTTGGAATATTATTTATTTATTTTATCCTACTCATACCCATTTATTAAATAGGAATAAAACTCCATTATTCCCAAAAATAACAAATCATAAACCTATATGGAAATATAACAAGATTTGAAACTATGCACATAGTATGAAGCCAGTGTATGATTACATCAAAGGGAGATAGAGAATAAATGTAAAATGATAAGTATGAATGGGTGTGAGGTGTAAATAAGGTTTAAAATCAGATTTAAAATAATTACAAATAATCTTAGTGAATGGTACATATGTTAGTATAACACCAAGCCTAGTGTGGAAGTTGATAAACAAAGAAGATTGAGAAGATTGGTTGCATGTATTGATGGTTGTAGGTATTAGAGGTATGGTAAGAGTAGAGAATGAGCACTCTGCATCACTATTTTAGATCCATATTTTCATTATCATTAGAACAAGATAAGTACCTTATTTTATGTCATTTTTTATATCTAGCATAATTATATTTTCCATTAATAGCTTATCTCAATTTAACAAATTCAATATATGGTATATCTAAGTTTAGAATTTAATTGGCCTATTGTAGATCTGATATTCACCCTTGCACCTAATCATTTCTATATTATTAGGGCCTAGTCCCATGGAGGGGCAAAATAAAATCTCTCTACAGGTGTTGAAGAGAAATAATAGGATTTTTTTATAGTAATTCTTTATTTTTCTCAATAGAGATAAAATATGAGTTTTTTCCATAGTAGAATGGTCCCATGAAGTTTA
The DNA here is from genome assembly GCA_037957365.1 of Torreya grandis. Taxonomy (NCBI): domain Eukaryota; kingdom Viridiplantae; phylum Streptophyta; class Pinopsida; order Cupressales; family Taxaceae; genus Torreya; species Torreya grandis. Next base: position 3,933,932 of record JARHVA010001074.1, read on the forward strand.
AAAAGTAATGGTAGTATAGTAATTAAGAATTTACTTCATCATTATAAAAACTATAACCATAACATGAAGATGAAAAGGCTTGCAAGCATTCTACTTAAACCAAAAACCTATTTGAGGCCATTCTTACATGTTAGGGTTCCGTATCCATGACTATGTAGTTATCAGTCCATTCTCACCAATTATCAATTACACAATATCCATATTCATTCTACAATATTTCATAGATGTGTAAATGTTTGGGTAAATAGCATGGCTAGAGTAGTAATATCCATATAGACCAAGTGTTATCATAAGATTAGTCATGCCCAACATAGTGCCTTTGTGGTGAATCCTAACTTGGTCCATTATTTCAACACAAAAAAAAAAATTACTACCAAAATTGAAGTGATCACTCTGCCAACTACATCACCAAATAAAACCAAATAAAATCCAATCCATAGGTTATTAACATATCACAAGTGCTAAATAGAATGTCATTGATTACATTTAATATAATGTACCATAAATATAAGATAGAACACTTAAATCTCAAATCCAAATGGTATAAATAATAGAAAGTATGTTGATTATTGTAAATAACTAGTGCGAAGTAATGTGGAATCCATCAAAATCAAGGTGTGAATTTGGAAATAAAGATCACATATTTTCACTTTTAAGAATGTTATATTCTACACAACAAGACTACACAATAGCCATAAGTTTAATGACATATATATATATATATATATATATATATATAAATGAAAACTTTCAATACAAATTTAGAGAGGAGGGATTTTTGTGGCATACTTACATATAATTTAGCATATAGAATAATTTGTAGATAAAAGATAAGAAACAAAAAGGGTTAGTCCATAATTAGTAGTAAAGGCACTGAACAATTCCATTGTTATTCTTCACCTAAAACTCTCTGTTGCACCTATAAACATAATCATTGAAAGATCCAAATTGAGTTGTTCATGTTACATTCTATTATAAAATTTAATTGAAAAATAGAGAAAAAACTTATTGAAACCATCATATGGCTTGCAGTCCCAAAGTAATCCTAGCCTATGTTAGAATAGGTCTCAAGGCCTGGAGCACTTTCCAAATAATGGTGTAAAAGGACCCCTATATAATAGGACAGTAAAGCAAATGAAAACAACATACCCAATCCTAGCCATCATATTTATTTGATAGCATATGGATTTGAGATAATGCCAACACTACAAAGCACATTCATTCCTGCACACTTCCATTACTATCAAACCACAAAGCATATTTGTTATCACAGTTTTATTTACAACTACTATTAGATTATTATAGTGTTAAGAAATTATTAATAACTATTATTGGATATCATAGTGTTAATAAGTGGACTCTCAAGTACACAATAACTGAGATATGACTCAACACATGTTTTCTTATTCAGCGGTGAACCCCAATTAATTATTAGTATAATTTCTATCATGACAAATTTCCATGATACAATAACATAAACTAGTCATAAATCTGAACCATCCTCTGTTCTACAATAGTGGTGCCTAGGCAATGTTCAATGTTTCTAATAATTCATTCTTATAACTTTCACAATGGAATCCTTAAATGTATACATCATAATTCTAGCCCTAAGTGGTCTTATAATACTCAAAATTAACCCTTAAATGGTAAAGTTTAGGAACATCCAATGGTCTTTTAAATATCCATTTAATAAGTTTACATGAGCAATTTTGATCCTACTATATAAAACATATTATCCTTGTTCCAACATACACAAGGGTTGTACTTATACCCAAAAGATAAAATAAAAAGAAACATAGTCGGAGTATAGTTTTCATACCACTACCATAGAAATATAAGAATCCAACCAAGACAAAGGGTGGGCTTTTTCTTAAGTCTCCCTAATCCATTTAATAATATGCTCCTTATTCAAATTGATCCAAGTCATGACCAATAGAGAGTAAAGTTATAGCTCTATAAGTATCACAGCCAATGCAGATATAAAATATTTTATGAAGTCAAAATAAGAGATGTATTCTATTATCCACACAACATAAGTCCCCCAACTAGTCAAATAAAGATTTCAACACCAACTAATACAAAGAATAATACATTTTAAAACAAATACTCCTAACTTATTAGGTATACATCTCAGCTCATAGATATAGCATTAATGTTATCAGCCAACAACATTTCAAGCATAACTTAATAGTTAATATATTTAAATCTTGAGATCGTTACAACTTGACAGAGTTCAATAGTAACCCTCATATTTATTTTTATTCAGTTACAACTTTCTGCATTTTTATACATTTGCATGTTATTCTTTCTTTATTTTTTATAAATTTCTAATTTCCTTTATTGAAAATTTAAAAAATCTTCATTCAATAAATATTAAGTAGAATGAGTTGAATCTTCTAAAATTATGTAGTAACTATTTGATAATATACATTTAGCATGAGGTGTTCATTAATATGTATGCAGGAAGGTATACAGATTCACAAAAATATAAGAACACTAATCAAATAGCCATTAATGCAAAAAAATAACAACAATATATACCAATATAATGATGATTTCACATGAATGTACATAAATACAAATCTAAGTTATCATCAAAGGTACAAACTTTAATGATACATTTTCAAAATGAAAATCAACCTATATGCAATTAATAATAGTCACATATCCCCATAAGGTTTTTTATGCACTCTAATATTCAAATAATACAATCATAAATAGATTCTATGGGTGCCCTCAACACACAAACAAAAATATATGAATTGGAACAAAACAATTTTAGCAACACAAATAGTGGGCTATATCATTTCACTAATTATTCTTCTTGTTCACTTGGTTGGGTCATGCCACAACTTCCATTAAGATATTCCATAAGTGTCACTCAAGCTCGTATTGTAATCTAATCACATTATATATATATATATATATATATATATATATATATATATATATATATATATATATATATATATATAATGTAATCTGATCACATAATATATATAATGTGATCTAATCACATAATATATATAAATATTATGTGATCAGATTACATTATATATATATATATATATATATATAATGTAATCTGATCACGTTACATATATAATGTGATCAGATTACATTATATATATATATATATATATATATATATATATATATATATATATATATATATATATATAATGTAATCTAATCACATTATATATATATATATATATATATAACTATAATGTGATCTGATCACATTATATATATATATATATATATATATATATATATATATATATATATATATATATATAATGTGATCAGATTACATTATATATATATATATATATATATATATATATATATATATATATATATAGATTTGTTAATATATCACATTCATTCTTTGTGTTTTCAAATGTAGCACTGACATATTCATCATATGTTAACAAGATATTATGCAATATGCAACATATTAGATTAGTTTTTGGTAACATTTGTAAATTGGGTTAAGTAATTTTGGAATGCAAAATTTGCAATATGTTTTTGAACCTCCAAAATGCACACTCCACAACAATACGTGTTGATGACAACTTAAAGTTAAATTATTTTTGGCTATCTATTGAGGCTCTACAGAATGGTGTGATTAACCATGGTAACAATGTATAGCCACCATCATCACTAATATACTCTCTCATGTTTTTAGAGCCAATAAAAATTGAACAACCATTTAATCTCTCCCTACCTTTGCATAATCTATAAAAAGAGGAATTATGAAATAGTTTGGTATCATTAATAGATGCAGGTCACCTAGTGAAAACATCCATGAATCATTTATTACTATCTACAATGGCTTGTAATGGCATGTTATAATTATATCTTGATCAAACCAATATGTTGAACACTCATTAGTCAAAAGTTGAAATTGGATGTGAGTAACATATATCACTCCACAACAATTTCAAAATCCTTATTTTTGGTGAAATCCTTCCTTTACACATTCCATTCTTAAATATTCTATTGGAAACTATATATGATTATGGAAAATAAAATTACCATAGCATTAATTAACTTACGTATAATTTTAACCACTATATATTTTCTACAGCCAAAAATTTCACTTATGTTAAACATTATCATTCCAAAGGATAGACCTAGAATTGTAATGGCCACTTGCTTCTCCACTAAAAACACTCTACCCTTTATAATTGTTGTAAATGAGAATGGTATGTCACCTTGACTCAAATATTCATGCCAAACATCACATAAAGTTCAAATAATACATATGGTAACAAAAAAATACCATGAAAATGTTGATCATCACATCTCACTTTAAAAATGTAGTGGCTCCACCAATGCAATGAACGTGGTTTGATGTACCAGTCACCATAAATCCTCCCTTCCCACTGAGAATTTAATATATCTATTTCTATGATTACATTTTCCTCCTCAGCTATGATTGTAGGGACTTCTTGCTCTGTATCTTCCTCCATGTTAGCATTTTAAGGAATTTGTCTTCTACATGAAGATACCTTATACTTCTTTGATCTGTGTTGCATATTGATGTAATCTTAAATATTATTTGTAACTTGCAATGCTAATTGTATGATAAGGGATACACTTGTAAGGATAAGTTTAATTGTTTCTTTTGTAGTTGAATCCATTATATGAGAGAAGATGTTAATTAAAACTAGTGTTTACAATATAAATAACTCCTCCATAAAAAATAAAGTATTAGTGAATAACATTTTTCAATAATAAATTATAAATGTGGAATAAGGATCCCTAAATATTCAATGAATTAACAATTATCAAACAAGTAAAAAATAGTGTATCAAATAATGAGATAATGCTAAATGTATTCCACAAGTTGGGTAATCCCACTGAAGAAGATTTAAAATAATATTTGCTTATATCACTAAAAGTTTTGAAAAAAACTTAAACATTTCAAATCTTGAGGGGAATCTCATTTACCAATGATGTAAAATTCAAACAATCATGATGTAAATCCAAAATGTTACATTATAAAGACAATATCCTTGCTTCATAAAACAATTATTATTCTTTCTAGACTTTGCATAAATGAACACAACATGCACTTCAACCATTGAAGATGGCCAAGACTGAATCCTATGAGTCAATAAAAATTGAAATATATTTGAACACAGTAGACATACAAGTGGTGTGAAAATGTTGTCTATATATAGATTCACTATAAATCCAACAGAAAAATAAACCTTGGTTTTTCTTTATTTGCACTTTAAATTATCCATAAATAATAATTTCAAGCTTGACTTAATGTTATAATATTACCAACATAATTTTTAAAAAAAATTATGCAAATAAACAACAAATAGGATACTCAAATGTTCTAACATAGTCTAACTTCTATAAAAAAAACAAGTGTCCAAAGTCATTTATTGGTAACTAATGACTCGTTCATCTTTAACATGGCTTGTCCAATGGTATTTATCACTGAAACCAAACTTAGTTGTATATTTATCTTTTTCTCTTCAATTTTAAACATCCTTTCTTCATGCATATCTTCGTTTTTCACATATGGTTCAATCATAACACAATATTTTTCATGGAATTTCATACACCCTTCCTTAGATTTTTGCATGGTAGAGACCACTAACCTATTATTCTCAATAATAGTATATTTTATGCTAGATGTTTTTTAGATAATGTTTTTCATTTTTCCCTATTGATTAACTTTCACATGTAACATTAGGTGTTTTAAATTCACTGCATGGTTCATTTTTAGTAGGAGAAATAAATTCCTCAAAAATTTGATGATTTGTGTCAAAGGTGTTAATGCATATATTTATGGGATTGATGGCTCGATCTTGACCAAACTTTCCATTCAGTGCCTCAAAAAATTATTTTGCAAATTTTACAGGGAGCTTCTTTTCAATTATTTATTGGGATGTCCTACTTTAGTAACTATCATGCCCTAAGGGGATATTTTTTCCAATCTATGATATTTTTTAGTCAAGTTGAAGATGTTCCCACCTATTTTGACATTTATTTATTGTATGATTGACACCATTATTAGCAAAATATTCTTGCACAAGTCTCCATCTTTTAGATGTTGATACAGTTTTTTTCATTACACCACCACTATACTACGTATCCCTCTCAATATATTTTTCATCAATCAAGACAAGAATTTTTGGATTGCTCTAATTATCCCTACCTCTTTTTGAATAAAGGGTAGTTGATTATTTTTTGGTAACTTCTATTTATTTAATAACCACATTCTCTTGGTATGAATGGAAATCAACATGCAGCATAGACTGATCTCCATGGTTGATCCTATCAACAAAATTACTTTTTCCTATAGTGATGTTAGCTTCTTCATTATTCATTTGTGTACTTGGAACAAAGTCAAAAAAAGTATCATTATTGTAAATCCATTGGACTAAATCTCAAGAAACCCAACTTTTTAGGAGTTGGACAATACATAGATTTATCCATTACTATTAGGAGAATGTTTTCTCTAATAAAAAAATAATGTATAAATATATAAGACACTAAAACTAACTCAATAATTTATTTAAAATTTAAATCTTATACTACCAATACATCAAACATCAAGATGACTAAAATACTCCCAAACCATGTCAAATTAATATCTCTATTTTGATGAATAGTAACTAAACCTATTATTTTTATCAAATATTGATATGATATCCTTTTTCTTTTTTCAGTGGTTAAGCTAAATATGTTGGTCATCCTTTTTTAGTTATCCACTAAAATCTACCGAGCATGAATTCATCAATTCAATTTACACATAATGATCGTACTCTGAAAAAAATTAATTTATTAATTTTACATTTGATTACCATAATAATGGAATGTAAGAAAGCATAATAATTATACTCATTCCAAGTAGTCATAATGCACAATAGTTCATAATATTACCCATATTAATTACATATCAACTAAAGGTCATAGAACATGGTCTCACATGCCTTTTTTTTTATTAGCCTAGTACTATAATGGATAATCAAGGGGAAATCACACATTTAACACATGATCCATATCATAACTAATCCTTTATCTTTTTAGCATATTATATTCTTAAGATAAATACTATATTTTTTGAGAATTTATGTCACATGAAACATCGAAGAGGAACAAATTTTAAAATTATAGTCCATACAATTCTTTCAAGATAACACAAGTAAGGAAATAATAATTCTCTTTTGTTATATAGGTGATTGAGGGTTGTGGGGTCCTTTAACATTTTCTAAATATACTCATAAAACCAAAAAAATGATAATTTTTTAGAATAAATCCTTGAAAAACTTCCAAAATAAGATAAAAATTCAAAAACATAGATAAGCATAAGAAACTACCTACTCATGGGTCAATATAGAAAAAAAATAACACAGCATGTCCAAAAAAGGACAATCTTATCCATGTTTCACTATTAGCTATGAACTTATATATCCAAATTAATATACTCTTTGAGGCCTACGATCATTATTGTGTGTATGTAAATTACATTAATTACTTCATATCTATCTCAAAGGGAGGCATCTTATCCAGCATACATAGGGTAGCCTTAAATACTTCATTTGGGCATATGTTAAGACTTAATCATGAACAACATCTTACCATGGCTATTTGGATATTAGAAAGCATTGTCATTCCATGCCATTACAATAGCAAAGGATTTTACTAATTGAATAATTACACATCTTCCATTTAAGTAGGACTGAGTATGAAAAATAACCAACTATCATTAAATAGCTAATTATGTGACATAAGATCTATAGATTGACTTCATCAAGGGACTTTATACTTGTTCAAAACTGAACTACTCTTGTGCAAAAGGTTATTGATATTTGAGTGTCTTACAAAAGATCATGATATATATATGATGAATAATACTTGTTTACTAAGATGAACCCAGGAGAGTGAGAGGAAATCTAGACAAGTTTAGTGAATTACCAAGCTTGGAGTACACTTCAACAAACTGATAACCATCAAAACTATTAAATGAGAGGCATACAAGGATTAATTCAAGCAAAAATAGGACAAAAAACTCCATCATTTATAGGGGTTGGAGTAACTATGATAAGGTTGTTTTCTAAATGAAGAAAGACTATGTAGAAATCTTGTCTTTAGACAATAAAAAAATTTGAGATATGTTTTCAAGTGTATTGTATATGTTGTAATGTGATTCAATCATTTCTATATTGATTTCAAGTTATTTGTCTCGTTAAAACTCTTGAAAACCTTGAATACTATATGTTCAAGTGAAGAAAGACTCTGTAGAAAGGACTTTAATCCAAATAAACCATTATTATTGAGTGCATACATAAAGAACATAGTAGAGATCAATAAATTATCATGACATGTATAGACTATTCTTCTAGACCTTATCATTTCTCTGCATAGTCAGTTTAATCAAGTAAATAAAAAAGGGTAGAACAAGGGCTTCCTCTGATCTAATAAGTATAATTAACATAGCATGTCCAATAAGGACAATCTTATCCATGTTTCACTATTAGCTATGAAATTATGTATACAAAGGAATATACTATTTGGGGCCTAAGATCATTGTTGTGTGTAAGTATATTACATCAATAACTTCATATCTATCTCAAAGGGAGGCATCGTGTCTAGTATACATAAGGTAGCCTTAAATACTATAGTTGGGCACAAGTTAAGGCTTAATGCATTCCCATTTTGTTTGTCAACTATATTTATTGAGATAATCTAATGCTTGGGCTTCATGATGAATAATTAACATGGAAAGTCCTATCAAAAGTGTGGGTGTGGAGGATTTGGCAAAGGAAACTTCTTTGAACTTTTCAAATCCATTGAAGAATATGACAAAAATATTGAAGGGATATCTCAGGCTTAAGATGAGAAAGAAGTCAACAAAATAAATGAATTATAACACCTATAATTGGAAGCCATAAACCTTTGGAAATATAATAGTGATATACCTCATACCTTTAACTGCATTAAATGTCAAAAACTATTCCACAAGAAAATGACCTGAGCAGTATACACAACCACTTCCAATTCATGAGGGACAAGGATCTACTTAGTTGCATGATTCATCTCCAAAACTTATCTATGTCAATGTTTTCCTTCCAATATATGGAAACTTTATCATACCATAATCACCACCAACTTTTAGAAGGATAGAACTGTTAGTTTTCCCAGCTTTAGCTTTCCATGGGGCAGAAAAAAACTTTATGGGTACGGAGATGTAGTTGTCCCCACCACTACCCAGGGCATAAATAGATTATCTCAAAATAGTCACTTATCATTTTGAGGTGGATGATTTGTTTTCTATAGTTACAGAACTACAAATCAATATGAAAATTCCTATTCTTGAAATCTAGCATAGTTGCAGTCTCCATGAGACCATGAGGTTAACCCTATTTGCCCAAAGAGGATCCATATCCAAATTAGGGTTAAACCTTTGGTGAACCTGACCTTTGACCACCAAAAACCTAAGATAAATTGGGGTTTTTATGATTTATTTCTCTCTAAGTTCTAATTTTTATATAAATATGTGCACCATGGATGCATCCATCACCCATTTTGGGTTTCAATTTGTGATATTTGCAATGGTTTGCTACATTAATTCTCTTCTAAAAACTATTAAGAAAATTCATGAGCATAATGAAAGAGTGTTAAAGCATAGATAACATTTGATATCTCTTCATAATTACTCTTGTAATGCTATAGAGCTTGTATTTAAATTCCAATGTGAATGCTCTCAACCATTTATTGTACCCAAGCCTTATTCGAGTGACAGTTACCATCCTTAACCCATTATTTGTCCATGACTTATATTAGATTTTTTGGTCCATTTTGTTACTACTCAAAGAGATGAGGTTTCTCAACCTACTCTACCACATGTTAATATATAGTAGGTGCTTAATAAGACTAAACTTGTGATAAAATCTAAGGGATATGACCTTGTTGACCAATTGATCAATATGCATGCTAAACTTTCGATACCTAAGCTCCTAAAGCAATCTAATATTTAAGAGGATATCCTATATGAGACATTTCATGAAACTCAATTTCCTAATGAGATTGATCCTACTTATTTTATAGATATCATGAAAGATCTCAAGAAAAATGCCAAACTTATTTCATTTGATCCAACTACATTACCATCCAAAGATATAATTGATCAAGAGTTATATTTGTTCATACAAGTGACAATATAAAATAAAGGCATCAAAAGGGTGCTTGTTGATAATGGATTGGACCTAAACATTTTTAGTATTAAATTTTTAACCACCATGGGCATTAGCACCAATCTGATTCAAAAGTTGATTATGCATATCCAAGGGTTTGATAATTCACATAGTCCTCCAATTGGTCAAATTACATTAGATGTGGAATTGGGACCAAAAATAGTTTCAAATACGTTTTAGCTAATGTCTCAATCATTGCATTATAATGTGCTTTTGGGTAGACCTTGGATACATTCAATGGAGGTTGTCCCATCTACACTTTATAGATGTTTAAAATTCATACATGATGGGACTTTACTAATAATGCCCATTGATGAATAACCTTTCAAATTTTTCAAAATGATACAATCTAAAACCAAGGGCATTCCTATAATGGTAAAACCTAAAAAATGTATTCCTCTTGAGTATATACACACTTTTGAAATAGGTGAGTCAAGTACAATGGCTCCTCCATCCTAAGATGTAAATAAGGTATCACATATTGAGGTGCACATATTTTCACATCAAGAGTAGGAACTATTACCAAAGGAGCCATTAAAACCAAAATAACCTCCTTCTTTTGAGCTTCATTTATTGGTCAATATCAAGTAGAAATATGGTCACACTTTAAATTACTATGATAGTGATGATGATATCACTCATGACATAACATGAGAAAATGTGAGCACTAAAATTTGATCCACTTGATCACCTTTCACATAACTTGTTGTAACCCATAGGTCTTAGTATATATAAAATCAATCCACTTTCAAAAGATATGACACTAAATCCAGATAAGGGGAACACAATCATAGTAGATGAACATGTAAATGATTGTTACTCAGTTCATCCCTCTTGGTTAAAAACATTAAGCTAACCTTACAATGGTCAAATACAAATATATTATGTGAACAATGTGGAGTCTTCTCTAGAGGCTTCACAACTGAACAAAAGGAAAAATCCTTCCTATATTTTGAATGAGAACCATCTTTAAAAATGACAAAATAATGAAGATTTGACTATTACTTCTAATATTGATGGGGTATATTACCACCATCTCTATTTTGATAAGAAAAACTTGGATACAACTTGTGGTACTACATTCCTTGAACAATTGGGACATACTACAGATGAACTCAAATACTCTCCATTGATTCTAGAATCTTATGGATGAATTTGGTTACCTATTTCTTGTGGTACATGTGTGGTGACCACAACCTTATGTATACTTTACCATAACCCCCATTTAAAATTAAATTTTAGATAAGATTGGATATTTGAATGGTAAGCCAATTGGGATAGTACAAATTTATGTGTTACCTTTCTTGATATGGACATAGAGATTTGTATACCACATGATGGATATGATTATCTGCCCACACCATCAGCTTCAAAAAAGTGATTGGATAAATATATTAAAGAATAGACAATCCATTGTTATAAATAGCACTTGCAAAAATTGATAAATGGTCCTACATCTTTCAATGATGAGGAATTCCCTAATTGGAACTCTTAAAATACCAAAAATTAAAAACATTCAAAAATCCAAAAACATTTTTGTCACCTACATTTCTATTGGATCCATGGATTATATGTGTTAATTACATGTTGAGGGCTACCATATCATTTACTTATACATACACATCTATAAAAATACACATATGCATGATTCTATGCACTTATGGGTGTTGGGTTTTCCCTCTAATCACATCACTAGGACATTGGGGGCATCCATCTTGTATGATCTTGATACTTCCACATTATATCATTATATAGTCACATCACATTATCATGATTAGATTCTTATGTATTATCCATGCTTATATCTTGCACAAAGTACTTGATATGTTATGCACTTGACATTTTTTTACTTAAACATTTGATCCATGAGTTACTATGATATGTTTATGCCCATTGCTTAAGCTTTTTGCTTTGTACATTTCCTTGAGTGTTTTTCCTTTCTATTATCTTGTTTTTTTAAGAATTTTAATATGCTTGATTTTATGTGACCCATGTGCCTATGTTTTCCTTCTTTTACATTTGAATATGTCATTATTGTTGGCATAGTGTTGTCATTGATATCAATCTAGTGTCATTAGTGTCAAAGTATGTTATCATTAATGTCTAAGATGCATCTAGTGAAGATGCATGGTGTTTTGGGTATGATCTTGTATGCTTGATATGAAGACTTGGCATATAACATAGTGAGCTATGAAGATCCTTAGTCGCGCTCTGAAGATATAAATAAATAGCTATGAAGATACTCCATCAAGCTATAAAGATGTTATGTTGAAGCTCCAAATATCTACCAAGTAGCTTTGAAGATGTTCTAACAAACCTATAAAGACCTATTAAGTCATGCTTTAAATATGCCCAATTTTACTCTAAAGATTAATATAGCAACTCGAAAGATATCTATTGTACATATATAGATTTTTTCTCTTTAGATATCTTCTTTTAGACATTAATATTCATAGTAATAGTCTAAAAAGATCCAATAATGTCTCTCTACTGATAGAGAATTTGAAGTCAACCTGATGATTCTTCTGAGGTTGATGTCAAGTTTTAGGTTAAGGTAAGCATGTTTTGAAGTACTAGTCTTTGAATACAAGGTGTATTGAGAAGCATAGTCATATCATGAGCATGTGCATGGTGAGCATGAAGTAGTATGTGTAGAGGTATGATATTATCTAAAGATCATGAAAGACATGTAATCAAGGTGTATAATCATTAAGGATTGTTTCAAGGTTAGTTTTCAAGCTTCAAGTGCTTGAGAAGTCTAGTCATGACACTAGTCATTGCATGAAGAAACCTTGTGAGAAGGTATGAGCTTGGTGTCTTGGTGAGATGAATGAATAGAGGCATAAGAAGCTATATTAGGTTGTTTGAGTTTGTACATGAGGTTTTGAGATCTTGGATAGTGGTTAGAAGGTCAGATTCAAGACCTATTTTGAATTGCAAGTCAAAAGCTTAGAGAACAAAGAGAGAGGTGGTGGCTAGATGGGTTATCAAGAACAATTTCCAAGGAAAGTGTGAGTATGTGTGCATTTTTAGAAATATGTCATGTTGTTTAAATGTTTTGACCAAGTTTCAGGTCAAAATTTGAAGGTTAAGGCAAGAAAAAGTGTTTTAAGGTGTCTCATGTGCATAAAATGAAGAGTTCTCGACTGGAGAGGAACTTTCAAGTGTTCATTGGCATATGTAACCTCTGCATGAGAACCTAATATATTCATGGTATATGGTGAAGGTTCCTATCTCAAAGTTCTAAGCATTGGTTTTTAGAATAAGGGGTTAAGCTATATGAATGATTATTAAGACTTTGAGATGGTTTAAACCCTCAAAGAATCCTAATAGTGTCTTGATGTGAAAGAAATTTTTATAAAGTAGTCATAATGGAGTGGTTTGGCTAGTTTATTTATTATATCATTAAATAAACTCTCTCAAGAATTTTTGGGTATGATTTATTTCTTAAGAGAGTGAGTGGACCCTACAAGAAAGGCTTTATTTCTTAGAGATTTGATATGGCAAGCAAAGTTGACTGAGTCAAATTTTCTAATTGGATCACAAGATTCTTCTTCTTATTGATCACAAGACATTTGTGCTTCTTAGGATCACCTTCAAACTGTTAGACTTGTCTTCAAAAGGACCAAGCTCTCATACCAATTATTGGAAGTACAATCATTGAGAGGGGGGTGAATCAATTTCCTTAATACTCTTTTAATTTAACTTCATCATTAATTCACTACCATTCATTAATAAATATCAATCCAATGTACATAAGTATGAATAAATCACTAATCAACCAAAGGAATGCATAAACAACCACAACACATCATATAGGTGGGAAACCCTCGTGGGGGATAAAACCTACTAAAACAAAGCTTTTACAAGTAGTCCTATAAATAAATGAATCAATATTTAGCTGAGCACCAACTCAATAAGGAGTACCAACCCCTAATTCACTAAGCATCCGCTTGGATTTTGCAAGCACCAACTTGCTAGGAGGCACCAACCCCCTTGTTGATCAAGCACCCACTTAATCAACACTATGATGACTCAGCACCCACTCATCCACCAATGATTTTTCCACATTTTATTTTATCCTTATCAACACCTAATGATGTTCATCTTCTTGTCCCTATGACATTAATGTCATACTCAATCTTATATCTGCTCTCTCTACACATTCACTACCTCATCATGGCCTTATCAACATATTCAAGCCTCTAATACACCTATGATCATCTATGACAACCTCATAGACTTATAATATGATAATCTCCTCATGAAGGTTCTCTTAATCACAATATACCCTCATGATCTACTCCTTGACACTTAGCTCTTCTCTTTGATCACATTCAAAACTACCTCTCACCCAAGCAAATCTATCATTGCTCAATAAGCCCTTTATCACCTTGATTAGTTCACATAGGCACTAATCTTCATATGTAGACCTCCTATATGATGTTCATAATATTCCCTCTTCTCTTCTCATGGTCTATAATACCTTATTCTACTTACCAATGTGTTATCTTATTCACTTACACTTTTATTCCTCTCAAACTAGCATCTAGCCTTCTTCGCTCAACTAGCCATCTTCTTGACTTGATTGGGTCATATGAACTTGATACTCATATTCATAGCTTATATTATATATTAATTACACCCATATTATGTTCCACATGACCTCCTTCTACTCTTATTTGTGCTCTTTTATTTGCTTTCCCACTCACTTGTCTTTCTCACATAAATAGGTCTAATTAGCCTTGCCTTTATACAAGTCACTTGCTCTCACACACCTTGGTCAGCCATTCACACTTATATACTTTAATTACCCTTAAAAAATTTATTATATCACATTCCAAACATAAATAAACCAATAAATTAGGTCATTCATAACACATATGACCAAAACCTCTTTAGGCTTTAAGGAGACCTAATCCCATTAGGCCTTCATTAGAGCACGTTACTCTTTGCCTTTCTTTAAATGCTTCCAAACTAAACATATAGTATTAATACCCCATATTTAACTTAAATATACCTTATCCAACTTCAATTCAATTCCACCACACCTTTTAGGTCCAATCACCACTTGAACCCCTTCTCAAAACATTGTTCACAATAGGCCTATGTATACATAGAAAAGTTATCTTAAACAACTGAAGCAAAAACACTATTTTGACAAATAACCATGGAAAAAAATAATATATACAGAATCATAATAACCTTAGGGTCACCACCATGTGAATTATACCTCACAACTCAAGTCAAAAGTACAAAAACCCTTATCTGCAAGTAGCCCACTCAGAACTGCCAACAAGTCTCAAAACACAATCATGGAAACAATGACCTAAAATACCTATCGAATCACTTTCAAATAATTCCAATGAATTTATATGACCATAAAATATCCTCAAAATAACTTCCAATATATATATCATAATTTTTATTGGCAACTATTGGTCTTGTAGACCAATTCGTTGACATTCTCTCTCATAGTCCTTACACAAATAGACAAGCCATTTTGGCTTCAACATTTTAACCTCTTACACTAACTTCCAAGATTATAAAAATCATGGATATTTCATTAAAGTCACAAACATAAACATCATGTTCATTTTATACATCAACTCATGGAATAGAGTCTCAAACTCATTAATTCAACTTGGTATATGCTCATTAGACCTTAGCATACAACATACATGTTTGCATATAGTTCACTATCAAGATTGTTAGACCAATAGACCATTAGACTCTTATTATGTATTTATGATTTTTCATTATTGAATCACAAATAATTAATTATGATCTACATATCAACAATATTCTCATAAATAATATTGCTCTATTATTCATATTGGTCTTGTAGACTAATCTATATTTCCATATGTCTCTATTCCATATCAAGCCTTTAAACACAACCCTATGCTCAAAGTTTCATTCCACACTTTTGGTTCATGTATATTATCTTATATTATCATTATATAATTCTTATATAGGTATATAACATGGTCATATGGCAATATTGATCTTGCAAACCAATCTCACAACCTTGCACCTTCACTATCTCATCTTCACTAGACAGGTCAACTTATGAACAACATTTTCATCATTACCACTAACCTCAAAAATATATATCCAAAATTATCATGTATTATAATTATTTTAAAATATATTAATTCATTTTTATTCATCCATAATCCATGATAACACATCTCTAAACAACTTCTCACTTATGTTTAGTTTTTTCACCGTCTGCACCACTAGGTCTGTTAGTAACTGATCAACTTATATGACCAGTTTATAGCCCCTAAGGGATATAACATACTTAAAAACCACCATGGTAATAATATACAAGTCTCAATATTCAACCTTAATCCAATTATCAACTTTGACTTGGTCAAATCTACCTACTATAACAAATCTTTGAGAAACAAGGCCTTTCCTGTAGGGTGCACTCACTCTCCTAACAAAAAAATCACACTTGGAGATGACTGAGATATTTTAATCCATGATCCAATAACTAAAATATCCAAACCACTTCATTCTAAGCACTTTATAACAATTTATTTCACATCGACTCACTATTAGGGCTCTTTGAGGGTTTAAACCATCTCAAAGTCTTAACGATCATTCATAAAGCTTAGCCCCTTATTCTAGAAACCAATGCTTAAAAATTTGAGCTAGGACCCTTACCCATCTACCATGAATATCTTATGTTTGCATGCAAAGTTTACATAGTCCAATGAACACTTCAAAGTTCTTCTCAGGTTGAGAACCTTTCATTTTATGCACATGAGAGACCTTAAAACACTTTTTCTTACCTTAACCTTTAATTTTTGACCTAAAACTTGGTCCACATACTTGAAACAACAAGACATACTTTTGTCAATGCAAGCATATTCACACTTTCCTTTGAAACTGATCTCGATACCCCATCTTGCCACCATCTTTCTCTTTGCTCTCTAAACTTTTAACTTGCAAGTCACAATAGGTCTTGAAGATAACCTTATAACCACTATTTAAGCTCTTAAAACCTCATGTTTAAACTCAAAAAACCTCATACAACCTCTTATTCCTTTATGCATTCATCTCACCAAGACACCAAGCTCATACCTTCCTACAAGATTTCTTCATGTAATGACCAATGTCATGACTATACTTCTCAAGCACTTGAAGCTTGACAACTAACCTTGAAACACTCCCTGATGCTTATACACCTTGATCACATGCATGTCATGCTCCTTAGAAAATATCATACCTCTACACATACTCCTTCATTCTCACCATGCACATGTTCATGATATGACTATGTTTCTCAAGACACCTTGTATTCAAAGACTAATACTTCAAAACATGCTTACCTTGACCTAAAACTTGACATTAACCTCAGAAGAATCATCAAGTTGCCTTTAAATTATCTATCAATAGAGAGACATTATCAAATATTTTTAGACTATTACTATGAATACTAATAAATAAAATAAGATATCTAAAGAGGTAAAATATATATGTGTATAGTAAATATCTTTGGAGTTGTTGTATTAGTCTATAGAGTAAAGTTGACATCTTCAAAGCACAATTGGATAGGTCTTTAGAGATTCATCAGAACATCTTCAGAGCTACTTGGCAGATCTTCAAATCTTCATTATAAAATATTCATAGCTTAATGGAGCACCTTTGGATATACTTATACAGATATTTAGAGCTCAACTAAGGATCTTCATAGGTCACTATGTTCTATGTTGAGTATTCATATCAGGCATACAAGTTCATACCCCACACACCATGCATCTTCACTAGATTCATCTTAGACATCAATGACAACATACTTTGGAATTAATGACATTATATTGGCATCATTGACAACACTATGCCAATAAACTCCCCCTTTGACATTCATGGAAAAACACACTATAGTTTGATCATCTCTTATCCCTCAAACTGGTCTTTCTCCACCTTTGACATTAATGACAAAGGGTCTTCCATAAATAGCTTATTTGATCATTAGACCTGAATTAAAAGAAACCACACAATGAAATGCTGACCAAATAATCACCTTATCCTCATCAATTATTGCAAACACGTTCTATAAACTCTCTTTATCCCCTTGAGAACATACTCCCTCTTAAAGACACTAGATGGCATAAAAACTTTAGAAACTTCTTTCATGAATGACCTCACTCTACAAATTGTCTCAATTCACTTTGGATATTCATCTTATACAAGATGTTATTTGATATCAATCTTGATCATTAATTAGAGAAGATAATGTTCAACAATCTCACCTTGAATATATCACTCAAGCTATCATTATCCATTCATACACTATGAAAACAATCTCTTCTAATCTTCTCTAAGCTTCATAGGCCATATATAATATTAATAAACCATGCCTACACATACCTAAAGCATTATATATAGGCTCCCCCTATTAACATGATCATCTCCATCTATTTTTTCTTGACATGACTGATATTGATTTTAAAATATACTAAATAAACCATGCCTACACATACCTAAAGCATTATATATAGGATCCCCCTATTACCATGATCATCTCCATCTATATTTTCTTGACATGACTGATATTGATTTTAAAATATACTAACTATCAACCAACCTAATGTAGACTATAATACACTATCTCACCATAACATCATACCTCTTTATTTTTCTTAATGGATCTTATACTTCCATGCATCTTGACTTCCATATCTTTATTTTTGACATATTTTCCCACACATGAGCTAACTTTGATGACTAATCAATATACCTCTTGCACTCATTTTTAGCTCATAGCTACCTTAGGTCCTCTCATCACAGTATTTGACTGTCATCTTGAATTTTGGAGATAAAACCATGTCTACCTAATTTTTAAAACATCATGCCATCACTTTATTTGACTTAGACCTATTTTGTTGTATTGATCTTTAGACCTTCAAATTTCATATCTAGATCTCTTTTATATGTCCCCTCATGCATACCAAATTTTAGCTCTTAACTCTTGTTTTGCATTGTAGATCCTCCACAAACTAGCCCTATAATTAGACCTAATTAGGTCTCCAAGTCACCTTTTAGCTTTCCTATAATGGATATGTACCTAATGTTTGAATTATCATGTGATCACTTTATCTGACTCAGACCAATTTTTTTGTACTGATCTTCAAGCCTTCAAATTTCATATCTAGGGCTCTTTTATATGCCCCCTCATGCATACCAAATTTCAGCTCTTAACTCTTTTTTTGCATGGTAGCTCCTCCACAAACCAGCCCTTTAATTAGACTTAATTATGTCTCCAAGTCACTTTCCAATTTTCTTGTAATGGATTTGTACCATTACAAAATCTTTGACCCACAAAGCCTCATTCAATGTTAGGATATCAACATTTCACAGCTACTCACCAAATTTGGTGACTCAACTCCATGTATAACTTGATTGATGGCCTTCACTCTTGCTTATATTTGTTGATAATTTTCTCCATGAATCATAATAGAGGCACCCCACTCCATAGGGATCTAGAACAAAATAAATTTAGGAGATCCCCTAATCTCCATACTCTCACAAGACTGAATATTCTTCAATGTACTTCTAGGCTTGACTGTCAACTTAGGCTTGACCTTTGACTTGGATTCTTCATCATCCTTATGAGCTAACAAAGAATAATCTTAACATTATTTCAAATCTAACTTTTGCTTTATAGTAGAAAATAACCCACTTTTTCATCCTTCTCAATCTAAGTTGATACCAAACACTCTTGGCATTCTACCCTGGTAATTATCTCACCTTGATCCATAGGTTGATCATAAGTAGTTATCACCTTCTTTGGTCTCTATACCAATATTTTATAATGTATTGAGGACTTATTCAATATAATCTTACAAAATATTTTAATATAACCAACACATTCACACTCATAACAAATAACCTTACTCTTGTTACACATACCTCTTGATTGATGTGGTATGTGATCTCTTCTTTACCAATCACTTCTTTTTCCATAGTCCCATGAAAACTAATTCTTGGGTGGCATCCTTTTAAATTCCTTTGATTTATGTCCATATTGATAATAAGCAAAACATTGACCATTGAAATCATTGAAATACCTCATGGCATTAGGTTGTTTAATAGAATTTGTCTTCATTTTAAGGTTAACCTTCTTGTTCATATTAGCATTCTCCTTATTCACCTTTTGATTTACTTTGAAACCAAGGCATGCCTTATCATTGGCAAACTTTTTACCACTTAACATGTCATCTAGATCCTTAGTGATCTTTTCAAACTTCTCATAGGTTTTTATCTTACTCATTTTGTTTACAATTTGCTCATGCTCAACCTTCAAATAATCTAGCTTTGTCTTCAACTGGTCATACTCAGCTTCCTTTGATATAAACCTTGCATCAACATCCTCTAGTTGATTCCTAAGATCCTTGAAAACCTTCTTTTTTTGTTTAAAATCATCAATGGCACTTATTTGCTCAACTTAAAGGTCTACTTCAACGTCTCCATCTTCACTATCATAGTAGACATCTTCATCATACATGTTGTCTTCTTCTTGTTAATCATAAGATATTTGTACTTCTTAGGATCACCTTTAAGCTGGTAAACTTGTCTTTAAAAGGACCAAGCTATTATACCAATTGTTGGAATCACAATCACTAAGAGGTGAGGTGAATAAATGATTGTGCTTCTAACAATTATTTGTTATATGGAAATTTGAATATGTCATTTCTTACTTTGTGGACATTTGACTAAGTCATGTCCATTCAATTTTGAAGGATTTGAACATGCCCCTTGTTTGTGGTCTCTTAAGACCTTTGTTAACATGATTTTGAATGATTTTGTATGTGTGCTTGTTTGCTTGTTGAAATTGTATTTTTAGTATCTATATGTTGCCATGATCTTTACCATGCATCTAAGGCCTACACATGATCACATTGGTTCTATGTGCTTTAATGATACATTTACCTATGCACATTTTTTTACATGTTACATGGTTCAATCATAGAACATATAGATTTATGGTTATCTTCTTCCTTTGAGGTGAGGTAACTACCATGTATTAGTTTTCCCTCACCTAAACGGGGGAGAATATCAGTGGGGGCATGTCATATGGAAATGACATCCATGTATTCATAGTTTTTAGATACAATTGGGGCATACTTTGGAAGCATGTTCTCTAGACTCATTTAGTATTTGGTACTTATATCAGTTTGAAAATTCAGTGGAGGAATGTCACATGGACATGGCTTCCACACATTCATAATTTTTATTTTTGGTGGGGACATGTTTGAGAAGCATGTTCTCCACACCTATTTAGTATTCAGTGTCTTTAGTTTACATTGGGGGCATGTTTTGGAAACAAGTCCTCCATATTAGTTCTTATATCATTTTCAAATTTCTCCATATATATTGGGGTCATGCTTTGTAAGCATGTCTTCCACACTTACATAATTATTCAAATTGGCCAAAACACATAGTTATATGATTCATATTCATAGTTGTGGAAGAAAATTATACATTGGTATGATTGTTATACACAATTTTAGCATGACACATATCTAAAGTACATATTTTATGAAAAATGTGTCTAATGTTACAAAATACAAATTATTTTCATATTTAAAAACCATTACACGTATTGATACCCCACATACTTTTATAAACTTTATCAAACCAATCTACTACAGTAGTTGGTTCACCTTCTTGGTATCATTGAGTTGATTAAATCACTCAATCTTGCCAATTTTTTAGGTTGGATATGATTTTATTAGCCAACCTCACTAGGTTATAAGTATCATTGGGTTACACGGTTGAGCTAATCTCAACTACCAAGTGGTAACTCACTTTTGCTCCAGATTTGGGGGAATTCGCCTCT